>CM060732.1:15029541-15344715 GCA_030704615.1 Takakia lepidozioides
GCACCTTTCTACACTGTGCTTAATCAAACTCACATTGATCGTTTGCAGCATATAGATTTGCTTTTGCTTTAACTGCTTCGGCCTTTCCAATACGTCTAGAGCTCCACTTGGAGGTGTTTTTCCGAGGACGCATTGTCCACACCACACTGTTCGTATGTATCCACTTTGGTGGATCAAATTCACTGAACTCCCAAGCTTTGTCCCAATAGTTTCTATACCTGTCCACGTCCTCTGCTGCACCACCTTTAGGTCTCCACCACTCCAGAAAGACTTGCCGATATCTCTCATCTGAATGGTCACGAACAACATCTGAAATTGCTACACCCATCCAAACTGGATATGTCTCTGTGTCTGGTGGTCGTACAAGTACGAAGTTTTCAATTTCAATATCTTTGAATGGGTTCATTGGCTCTTTAGGTCTCTGACTCTTTGGCCCACAATAGGGATCCAGCTGGTTGCGATCTTCCTCCTCTGACTCCTCCTGACTCTCATATTCAACCCTAATCCAAACTCTCCGTCAAGAGTGATAAAAAAAGCAAGCATCCAACGATTTTTGTTCTCTCTTGAAGAATTGTCCATTTGCAGGTATAGTCGACGGTTTAATGGCTTGGCTCGAACAGGGCCTTGGGATACCCTAGGCTTCAGTGCTTTCTCACATCGAGACTTTCCCCTCATTAGAGTTTCAAAAAAGGAGTTCTGCATTGGATGATCAAAAATTTCTTTTGACTCTCGACATGTGGGCTTCTCAAGAGCGCGAAGACAACGAACCAAGGAGCTAATTGTCAAGTTAGGATCACTTGGCCAGAACTCGTTGGTGAACTGAGCATAAGCACCGTCACCATGGCCATGAGTCACCATACCTGTTAGGGATATAGGTAGATGACCCAGACCAGATTTCATCTTGTTTGTTACGAGGAGCCGGGGCAAGGCAGTCTTTGAGTGATCCATCTTATCGTGTATAATACACAGAAACTCCTCACCCATCATCGTTGATTCATTCCGCCAACTATGATAAAGCCTGCGACATGACTCTTGATGCTTCAAATGTCTCTCAAATTTCTTTTTGTGCTTTCTCTGCTCCTCAGTTCCGCTGACTGACTTCTGGATAAGATCTTTGAACATCTCACAATCTGTGCATTTCGGGAATTTTTTCACCAGGTTTCCGAACTTCAACATTCCCGAAAACTTTCGTTCAATTTCGGCTTATTCCAGACTTCGACAATGCCTTCAAGCCCATTCGTTTGTTTGCCTGATCCAATTGTCAACAATGTATAGAGTTGGTAACGTATTTATGACGGGACAATTCCCGTGGACATTAACATTGAAATCGAACATCCAATATCTAAAACCAACAGATATGAAATTTGATAGATGCAAAAATAACGATAGAAACAAACATTTGTTCGTAAAGAGATGGACTAACTTCTCTCGGAATGATCCATCAATGGTCTGTCGGTTTATATGCTCACAATTTGATATCGACTATTAGCACGCAGAGATAATGATGATGGGAGGTCTCCCGTGACATCCCCTCCCTTGAAAGTAGAAATATTGTTAGAGGCAGATCCTGATTGGGTTGGAAAGCAGTATCCTACCTCATTGGACTATCGGTTCTGCTTCTTCCAATTCATCTCCACCGGCAGCAACTTCAGAATATCTTGCCTTCCTTCTCCGATACCTCTCATTTTATGAGACATGAGGTCACTGTTTCTTGAAATCAGCGATAACAAATTTGCCTCGGCCTGCAGGGTTACTGCTCGGGGTTTCTTCATTCCTCTGTTTCCATGCATTGATGAGATGTATCCATCCTTACTCTTCCTCTTGTATCCATGGTACGTTGACCTTCCGATTCTATGGATTGTCCACCACGCCTTCTCACAGACCTCAACTGCTTCCATTGTAAGGTAGGCAAGACGACCACAACCTGGAAGTCGGTGTAGTCGTCGGGGGATGTCAAACCCTAAAAAGAAGATGCCAAGAACTTACTCCGGGCAGCCTTAGTTTCTCCCAACTGAAGTGTTGACAACAGTTTCGAGCACAACAGCTCACATAGCTTACTGCTTGAATTGACTCCGAATTTAAGAGTCGGATCAATTTCGTCCCCCTGGAGTTCTCATATCCCTTTCGAACTCATTTCAAACATTTATATTGCGATTTCTTAACTCCTTCGAGGTGGTCATCCTTCGTGTCTGACTCGTGCTCTTCATAAAACTTTGTGAGCAACTCTGATAGTTTGCGGCCGTCTCGAAGTTTTGTATGTGTAAGCCGCCATTTCGTAATTGTCATTAACATATCCTAAGCTGAGCCAGAGACAGCTGTAACGATTACACCGACATGTTCCTCCCCAAGGTTTTCAGAGAGAATAACTTCGTCAGGAAGATAGGCCTCAATCCGGCCTTCAGCGATGACGTCCATCTCATCATTGAGAAGATTGCACATCTGATTACGCCAAGTATCTCTCACCCTCCATTCGCACACATTTATGAACTTGACTAACTTTCTAGACAACGGGTGTCCCCAGGGCTTCTCCAAGAGTTTCCTCGTTTGGATGTGAAAATGGTAAGCTAATGGACTCCATTGCATGTGTCATGGTTTTCAAGATGACGCTCACTAGACTACTAGAGAAACGCTTGCCATGACAAAATCCCTCTCCCGATATATTCAGACAGGTACCTTCAGCAACAACCTTAGGAACTCTTGAGCCGGCGAGGTGGAGTAGACTCACGACTTCTCCGACTGACAACTCTCCTATGGAGGAAACCATCTTCGACCGCGGGAGATCTCCCGTGCTATACTGCTATGTGTATCCAAACAAATTTGTTTCAACTACAGTAGGACAATCTGCCGCATGACGGGAGACCTCCCGTGCGATGGACAACACCTAAACATGGCATCTGACATCCTGATTTCCCAATACATGAATTGTAAGACTTGTCTCTCCACAAATTGAAGGGAGACCTCCCGTTCCCTTGGCAAAGACCCTAAGCCCATGTTGCCTTGAAACACCAGAAATGAGCCCACAAAGAAAAACAGATGCCGAAAACAAATGCAAACATAACTGACGAAGTCTGTTAAGTATGACAGGAGATCTCCCGTTCTCTTCGCCTCAGCCATAACACAGGCATGCACTGACGATTGGGCCCAGGAAGATTAAAGAGAATGCAGATTACAAATACAAACTAAAAGGGGGGAGAATGTTAAGGATGACGGGAGATCTCCCGTTCTCTTCTCTTCAACCCTAAAACTGAATCGAAACAAAACACCAGGTATGGGCCAGTGGAGAATCACATCTGCTGAATACAATGACACAACACAGCAAGGTTCAATTCCAAAACTTGACAATCCCTCTTGACTCCACGAAGACATGAAGCGGAGGATGTCTGAGGTGAGTCTGTAAAAACTACTGAAAAGAGAGAGAGAGTTTGAGAGGACTTGGACAGAGAGTAGATAGACCATCCTCCCACCCCTCCCGAAAACCTGCACTCCCCATTTTGGCAGGGCTTCGCCGAGACAGGATGAAATGAGAGGGAAAATGTTGCCCTTATATAGACCCCCATTTGCATGCGGGGGCATGAGGCTAACCACCCATACACGAGGCTTGTACAACAAGGGGAATCGTTTCATTAATTACTTGTCATAATGACTGGGACAGGGGGCCTCCCGTACCCGGCAGTATGACATCTGCATGGCCGCCACGTGGATGGATATCATCTATGGTGTACCTGCACGACGACATCAATGTAATCGGAACCGCCCGATGGGATCCCAAATCTAATCTGAGCCGTCGGATTCGATGGATGTCGTATGACCTCCCATGACCATGATGACGCTGCGCCGCGCCACAAGAGCTCTCCCCACGCAACATTCATTGAAGGGTAAGATTAGTCGTAGCGTACCGTAGCGCTGCCGCCGCATTATGGCCACGTGGAGCACGGGCATTGAATGTGTGAAGATTCCGGGCGTACTGTGGCATTGGCGGCCTCCTGTACTCTGACGTTCCAGCACATGCGTAACCTGCCTGCTCTCCACGTGCTGGAATACTAACTATGGATATGCCATCACATGCATGCTCAAATACATCGTTGAATCAAGACCGTCCATTACAGATGGAGGGCATAGAACCTTCCATGTTCATGAGTTGAATGCGCCGTTTCACGGTCGAGCCCTTGTAGAGCGAAAAGAGGGACTCACACAAAGTACCCTATGTTATCCTTAAACTATCAGAGTGACCTTTTGTCATTCCACACCTCTGCTGCAGCGGAAGTAGAAAACACAGGTGCAGATGGAACTTCAAATGTTGAAATCAGCTTGTCTTGGGGTGATTGCATATGCGAGTAGCATCCCTGAGCACAAAACAACAATGCAGGAAGGGTGAAGCTCTTGGAGTGGAGCCACTTACTAATATTGGCATGGTGATTCAGTCATCAGAGATCCAGCCAAGGTTGTGAGTGCTAGAATGGTCAGGCAACAGAACCTCACAATCACTCACCCTCAATCCCTTTTTATTAAGGGCTGGCTTGGACTCTGGCCTTCACCTGCAGTAATGGTTTTTCTATAATCTTCATCAGGCTAGTCAATGCCGCATACCATCCCTAAGCCAGGGCACATGAAGACCACCTTAATGGACAGATTAATGAATGTGGAACAGAGAAACTCTTCCTGACCTTACAAGCAAAGTCGAGAAACTAAGTATGCACTGCCCAAATGATTCTACACCAGAAAATGCACAGTTGGATCAGGATTTCTAGTTAGCATAAGGTTCAGTTTCAAAATGCAGACTCGATGCATTGGGTTTGTAACAAGAGGGAATCAGAGGCAACTATCCTAAACCCTTGTTTACATCAATTACATCAGCAGCCAGGGAGGTCACCAGTCGGATAGGGTAGATGAGGTAACATCTATACACTAAGTTCCCAAGACCCTTCATCCCGCTGCTATCCACGCTGAAGCATAGCAGATTTCCAATCAGTGATACGAGGAACACTTATTGTAATGTATGCATCCTGGATGAGAGAGAGAGGGAGACCTAAGATTAAATGCACAACATGAATGGGTTAGTTAGTTTTGTTATCAATGCCGCAACTACATGTTGTTACCCAACATGCCACCTATATGCATGAAAAGAGGTGCATAACTACTGGAATTGAAACCCCATCCGACACCTAAACCCTACGAGAGTTGCTTCTCTGCAGCAGAACGTGAACCCACTCTGAGCATTACAAATTACCCCAAACACTGTCCGTCACTTTATTCAGACCAGCAATCACTAGAGAACAACATCATTTAGACAGTTCCACCACCATGTCTACTTCCACATCCCTGGTATCAGTTCCAGCTCTACCCTTCTACTCAGCCTCCTCCATTCTTCCTCATTCTCACCTCCGCAACCAGGAAAAGAAAAAAAGCCCCTCCATCTTCGCCCGCCCGGCCTATATCCATCCCTTTCCTCGTCTCCAGCCATCCACCACCAGCCGCATCGCCTGACAATGTTGAAGCTCCAGTTTCCAAATAAAGCTCGTACACCCCACTACCCCAGCCGAAAATGCCCATCCTCCCATCTACTGAGAATCCCAAACCATTTAACAGATTGGCTTGCATCAAATCGTAAGTTGGTTGTTTGTCCGCACCTCCATTACAACACTGCTTACATCAGCTACCCTACGGCTTGCAGCGCACCTTCCCGACACTATAGAGATCAACAATGAATGTACCCGCCATTCATTGTTGAGGGATCGCTAACTTCATCCCTGGGCTTTAGCAGAAATTCACACACACAATGATTCACCAATCTTACCTTTGGGAATTAGCTTAAAAATGTCAAGCTTCAAACCAAAAATAAATTGAACCACGATTTCGCCCTACATATGTAGAGCGTCTCCCCTTTTCAAGTGCCAGCGTCCCAGTTGGCAATGGGTTGCTCCTCCATCTTTTCCTTGCGATTATACAACTTGAGATCTCTTCTACTTCTGATCCAAATTTTACCAGATCCATCCTTCAACTGGCAGCTACGTTCCGCCTCTTTGCCTTTGTCTTGATCCTGGTGATCCTTGTATCCCAGGAAAGAGTAAGGTCCTCACAGCCCAACACAGCGTGACACAGCCTATCACAGCCCATCACAGTGTCACACAGCCTATCACAGCCCATCACAGTGTCACACAGCCTATCACAGCCCACCACAGTGCCACACAGCCTGTCACAGCCCAACACAGCTGCCAAAATGCTGCGCACCATCTTCGTTCTGTTATGCCAGAAGTAACGCCTGCAAACCTCTTGCTGCGTTCTCTTTTCACCAAAATGCCCCATCAGCTCATGCACCTCCATGATGATTGATCTACGAGATTGTGCCGGTGGTACAAGTCTACCCTCATAGTAAACCTTTCCTATAACAATACTTGTTGGCCCTCCTTACAGCTCTTCTATTTTCTGCAGGAGTCAAATAGTCATGAGCCTCACCCAAAGTTAAGATATGCATGGCTTGGACATCCTCTAAAATGTCTGGTTTCATTTCCTCACGTTGTTTCTGTTGCCATCCTGCCTGTTCATCCATCCGTTCTGGTATACCTCCTTGATCTACCATCCTGAGCAGCTCTTCCTGTTCCTTGCGAGTGGGATTCACCTATACCCCCGAGCTCCCCACATGGTTCCATGGTGACGTGGAGCATGGGCTGCGCAAGTCACCCTTATCACCATCATCTTGACTCCCATCTTCCTGCCCTTGCATTCCTGCTGATTTGGATTCCCTTGAGCTGGAGATCGGACTGTAGCCGGATGTGCTTGTACCAAGTTGTAGGTTGACATGCTCAGCTTCAAGCTCTTTTACCGTGTTTGCCTGCTCACAACGTCTGCCGTAGAAGATGATGCTTTCAAATAGTCAGGACTGCTGCTCCTTTGTTTCTCCTTTCCAGGCCGTTGTTGCTGCCCTACGAGAGACTGCCTTCCCTGCCTTGTCTGCACCACATTGATGGTTGGCAGCTCTTCCATCCACTGAACCTTGCGCTTCCCTATGTCATCCTTTGCCGTTGGTGGTCCTGCTCCGCAGCTGGTGATTCAGCACACTGTCTTGTTTGCTGGATGTGCCTGTACCTTTCACTCCCAAATGGCAATTCCCCAAAGAATCATGTATACTATCTACACTTTCAACTTTCATGCTTTCATCCTCATAGCCTTGGGTGCCCACAGAGGGTGCGGATGTTGCATGAGCAGTGAGCGGGATTAAGCATGAGCATGAGCATGAGCAGAACATATTTTATGGATTTTTTGCCAAATTTATCCCTTGTGGAGGTAATTTTGGACTGCTTTTCCGATAAAAAAAATGCCAAGTTCTCCATCATCATTGGCTTCGACCTTAGGTTCGGATCAGAAAATATAGATTCGGCAGTTACCGAACCTGAGTAGTCGGTGCCGATTATAGCACAACAGTGCTATGAGAGTTGGGTAGTCGGTGCTGATTATAACATACTAATGCTCGGACGGATGGAAAGCGGCTACCGCAGAAATAGGACCGTTTTCTATTACCGTGGTCCGGCCGAGCCGGCCGACCTTGTGGCCGACTATAGTCGGTGTCGGAAAATATTAAAAAATAAAAAATAAAAAATAAAACTATTAAAAAAACTATAGTCGGTGCCGACTATACTTTCGCTCATCTACCTAGTTGATAATTTTGTAAAGGTTGTTCTCTAAGGCCCCCACCGCACCAGCTTGCTATCGCCTGCTACACTCCTACTAACTACTGCTACATAGAAAATTGCAGCCGCACTGACATGTTTAAAATGTTTTAGCCATAACTATAGTTATCTATCATAAGAACTTCCTTCCTACTTTAGAGCGAATCTAGCACTACCCCCCCCCTAGTGCTAAATCTAAACAGGCGCGCCGTTTTTGGGCAGCTGCCCGCGCCATTCTCTGCCATCGCCATTCCCATTCGCCATTTAAAGCCTCGAGTAATGTGCAGCATTGTGCTCCTGGCTCGTGATCTTGTCTCGTCATTGCTCCTTTGGCTATGGCGAAAAGGAAGGAGGCGCGAGAAAATGGCGAGAGGAAGTCGGGCAGGGGCAGACGAACGCATGTTTAAAACTAACAATATGCACTTAAAACATGTTAAGCTAAAATGTTGGTGCGGCAGGGATATTGTTAGTTGGAGCAACTGTTATGAAAACGGGCATGCTAACCGTTAGCAGGTGAACAGCCCGGTGCAGCGGGGGCCTAAGATGTTCTTCCCCCCTACTTCGTATTCTGTATTACACTCTGTGGCGACTATAACACCTAAGATTGGGGCACGGATATAGACATTCTATCCCCTATTTCTGTTGTCTCTTACCAAGTTTAAAATAATGCAGTTTATGTACATCGACATCCACACAGGGGACTTCCAGGAGGTCCGTTTTTTGTTTTCAGGGTGGTTCGGTGTAGGTTTGGGGGAGGTTCGGAAAAGTCCGCTCATGCTCATGAGCTCACCACTCACCGCTCATGCATTTGCAATCCCCCCCACAGAGGCCCCTGGCTCCTCTCTTGAAAACTTGATCCTATACTTCCTTTCAAGCTCCTTCACTCCTTTCTTAGCATCCACAAACTCAAATGAGAATCCTTCTAGGCTGTTAGTACCAGAATGATGCCCTGAGAAGATCCACCAGTAGGGGTCTAAGTCAGATTCTACAAAGAAGTGCCTTCCCATGAGAATATCCTTGAAATGCCACAATGCCCATACACAAACGTAGTATTCCTCCCTTTTGAATGCTAGACTTTTGGAATCAATCATGTGTGATGTTGCTCTATAAGCCTGGGACACGCAGTTTCTCCCATTCTCACTATATTGATATAATGTGGCTTGAGCGACCCCACTGTTGCTGATGATTCTAAGGAGAAAATCCCCTGCCTCTCCTTTATGCAATTCCATGCTCTGGGTGATTCCTGTGGCATTGACTTCCAGCTCTTCAGACTCTTCAGCAGGTCCGACAGGATACCTACTCAAAGCATCCACATTGGAATGCTTCGAACCAGCCCTATGTATTATCTTAAAATCAAAGTCCTGTAATATCATAATCCATCTCCCATGCATCCCAGAGGCGTTGACACTTACCGTGGCCAGCCATTCAAGCGGCTTGTGGTCTGTTCTGATGATGAACGGAGTGCCATATAAATATTGCCAAAAATGAATCACACCCCAAACTAGAGCATAACACTCACCTTCCATTGGGTGATATTTCTGTTGCGCCTCCGACAGGACCTTGCTTACATATGCAACCACCCTTTCATTGCGATTGTACTTCTGAGACAGAACGGCCCCGACTCCTCGAATGGACCAATCTACATCCTGAATAAATGGCCTCGAAAAGTCAGGCTTAGCAAGAACAGAGCTGTACTCAACTTTAACCGCAAAGTTTCAAAAGCATTTTGAGCCCGATGAGTCCACTTGAAGGTTACATCCTTCTTAGTTAATTCAAACAAAGGCACACAGATAAGAGCAAACCCTTCAATGTAGATCCTGTAGTACCCACTCATGCCCACAAACACCCTTACCCCAGTAGGATTTTTGGGAACACCCCGTTAATATAAACACCAAATAACAACCAACAGAGCGGTCTTTCAAAACCGAACTTCTCCTATCTCTTCCTCCCTCTCAAGCTCTCAAAACTGGTGGCTCTAAGTTTCAGCAGGGCTTTGCCGTCATGAAAGTGTGAGAGGAAGAATGAACCAGGGAGCCTCCCCTTTTATACCCGGGGAGGCAGACCAGTGCGATACCTCGCCATGGGTATGCGATGGCAGGGATGCCCAGTGCATGTCCCAAGAACTGCCACGCGCCCGCCATGCGCGAGATTCAAGCGGCGGCGGCCGCAGGGCTAGCAAACCTAACCAATCATAATTATTAGGGGAGGGTGTAGGGCGAAATCGTGGTTCAATTTATTTTTGGTTTGAAACTTGATATTCTTAAGCTAATTCCCAAAGGTAAGATTTTTGAGGTGAATCATTGTGTGTGTGAATACTGCCAAAGCCCAGGGATGAAGTTAGCGATCCCTCAACGATGAATGGCGGGTACATTCATTGTTGATCCCTATAGTGTCGGGAAGGTGCACTGCAAGCCGTAGGGTAGCTGATGTAAGCGGTGTTGTAATGGAGGTGCGGACAAACATCCAACTCGCGACTTGATGCAAGCCAATCTGTTCAATGGTTTGGGATTCTCAGTAGATGGGAGGATGGGCGTTTTTGGCTGGGGTAGTGGGGTGTTTATTGTACGAGCTTTATTTGGAAACTAGAGCTTCAACATGGTGATAAGGATTGTCAGGCGATGCGGCTGGTGGTGGATGGCTGGAGACGAGGAAAGGGATGGATATAGGCCGGGCGGGCGAAGATGGAGGGGCTTTTTTTCTTTTCCTGGTTGCGGAGGTGAGAATGAGGAAGAATGGAGGAGGATGAGTGGAAGGGTAGAGCTGGAACTGAGGACCAGTATGACGGGACAAACTGCATCACCACAAGAAATTGTAGCGGAGAGGGATGCCCTCACGTTGGTGCTTAAGACTCTCAATCCACTCCACTCACAGGCTGCAACTGAAGCGGCAATTCGCGACATCATGGGCAAAGACAACCTGGAGCACATTCACTTCGGCAAATTAGCCACAACCGAGAAAGTCAAGCATACATGCCTTGCTCTCATCACCTGCAAGAACCCAAGTGTGTACACCCTGTGGTGCAATCGGCCCCATATACCCTGTAATTGCCGACTCCTTGTCAAAAACTTCAAAGGTATAATCCACAGGGTAGTCTGGCAGACATCGCCACCGCGTATTAACGGAATCAAACGCCCACCACTTCCGTGCACTTATGAGAGGTTGTTCATCGTATGCAGGCCCAGCCAGCATGTAAACCCATTCCTCCTTGATCTCTTCGTCATTGACAATCGATAAGGCATTCTGCCATTTCTCACACACACCTTTCAACGGCAAATACTATGAGCGAGGTACCCTTGTGATGCACTCCAATGCCACATGGTCTGTCGACCTCGGAATCAAGGAGCTGTCATTCGATTGGTCCTCCGGCTCTGCCATTGCTAGAATTCCATTTTATTTATGATTTCTTACTATGGTTTCGTACTAAACTTCATAAAATATATACTAATGTACATGTGATATTCTAAATTATGATCCGAAAAATTGATCGACACACAGCCCATCCAAGGGGGGTCACAAGCAAACCGATGCCATACAAGCAGCTACCATACCCCTATATACACGTACGCTCATGCGCATGCTTCCCACAACACCCAATGCACTGGCAGATACGTAGGCAATCAATCTCCGCACCAAACAAACTTCAAGCGAATTTGACAGTGACATGGGCAGTAGTCCCTCAGACTCTAAGAAGTCCCGGGGACCCGCTGAGTCCGGCCCTCTACAAGTCAGGGACACATCAAGCTCCTACACCACCCCTCAAATATGGATGGGAACCCGACACTGGAACAAATCGCGGAAGATTCCAATGCCCCCTTTGTCACCAAGGAGCGATCGGGCCTCGAGCTCCAAAGTTTGGGCCTCTGCCATGCAGAAATCTATGATATGCAACACTGCCTCAATTCCTACCCAAGGGTGCCTCAACTTTTCTTCCCAGCAACAAGACCGGATGGGCGGGAGGGCCAGTTGTACCCATTTACGCAGTTGCCCAAGGGCACACAAGTGAATCCGGTGTCTGGGATACCGCTATCCCCTCCACACATCATGATACGATTCGACAAAGACTTCAATATGCCCAACGAGCAGGCCCTTTACAGAGCACGGAAGCGATTCGAATCAATGAACATCCTTCTCGGGAAGATCTTATACTCACCCCTCACTGCGTACACGAAGCACGGAAGCAAGAATTGGTCTGGGCTAAAGGTCGAGCTACTGCACCCACACACAGATGGGTTGGCTCTCTTACGAGGCGACATGCCCTTTATATTGGAAATGGCCTCCGGTGTGCCAAGAAGGGGAATCTCCCCGCCTCACCAGATCACCTATCAAGTCTTGGAGCGGAATGATTGTAGGATATGCGCAACATGGGTGCGGATGGTGGCTTTGGAGACCTATGAGCAAATAGTGTGGGAAGGGGTGAAGCCCAACCACATCACCTCTATTTGTGTCTATAATGCGTGTGCAAGCCTAGCAGCCCTGGAAAAGGGCAGAGAGGTCCATGGTGACATCATCAAAGCGAGAATTGAACCAGATATTGTTCCGAACAATACCCTCATGGACATGTATGCCAATTGTGGGTGCATCGAGGATGCAAAGGGAGTGTTGGACAATATGACTGAAGGAGATGTGGTGTCTTGTAACGCCATGATCGCAGGGTATGCACAGCTTGGGCGCGGGATCGAGGCTCGGCCATGCGATGCATACTGAATTCTGTAAGTTAGCTCATTGGCTTCTGAAAGAGGATCAAGAGAGGGAGTCCATAATGCCTCTTCTGGCTCTTCTGAGCATGTGAAGATGCTTTGTGAGGTAGGCAGACTGAAAGAGGCTCTACAGACTTTAAACCAAGGAGCATTTCAGCAGATTCAGATATGTATGTGGTACAATGCTTTGGATGAGCGAATGATGCACGAAGGGGTGAAGCCGAACCACATCACGATTGTGGTTGTGTTTGCAATGCGTGTGCAAGCCTGGGAGCCCTGGAAAAGGGGAAAGAGGTCCATGGTGACATCTTCAAAGCTAGAAGTGTACCAGATGTCATTGGTGTCATGGAACGTGATGCTTGCAGGGTATGCACATCAAGTATGGAGGCTTCGAGACCTATGATCACATGATGGGGGAAGGGGTGAAGCCCGACCACATCACGTTTGTGTGCATTTGCAATGCTTGTGCAAGCCTGGTAGCGCTGGAAAAGGGCAAAGAGGTGCACGGAGACATCATCAAAGCTGGAATTGTACCAAACATCATTCTGAACACTGCCCTGGCAACTTTGGAAGGGGGCAAAGAGGTCCATGGCGACATCGTCAGAGCTGGAATTGTAGCAAATGTCATTCTGAACACTGCCCTAGTGGACATGTATGCAAAATGTGGGTGCATCGAGGATGCAAAGGGAGTGTTCGACACTATGGATGAACGAGATGTGGTGTTGTGGAGTGTGATGCTTGCAGGTATGCAAAGCAGGGACAAGGGATGGAGGCTTCGGAGACCTATGAGCAAATGATGGGGAAGCACATCATGTTTGTGTGCATTTTCAATTCTTGTGCAAGCCTGGCAGCCCTAGAGAAGGGCAAAGAGGTGCATGGGGATATCATCAAAGCTGGAATTGTACCAAATGTCATTCTGAACATTGCCCTGGCAGCTCTGGAAAAGGGGAAAGAGGTCCATGGTGACATCTTCAGAGCTGGAATTGTACCAGATTTCATTCTGAACAATACCCTGGTGGACATGTATGGGGATATCGTCAAAGCTGGAATTGTACCAAACGTTATTCTGAACACTGCCCTGACGGCAAAGAGGTCCATGGCGACATCGTCAGAGCTGGAATTGTAGCTATGTCATTCTGAACATTGCCCTAGTGGACATGTATGCAAAATGTGGGTGCATCGAGGATGCAGAGGGAGTGTTCAACACAATGGTTGAACGAGATGTGGTGTCGTGGAGTGCGATGCTTGCAGGGTATGCACAACAGGGACGGAGGATGGAGGCTTTGGAGACCTATGAGCAAATGATGGGGGAAGGGGCCACATCATGTTTGTGTGCATTGCAATGCTTGTGCAAGCCTGGCAGCCCTGGAGAAGGGCAAAGAGGTGCATGGGGATATCATCAAAGCTGGAACTGTACCTAATGTCATTCTAAACACTGCCCTGGCAGCTCTGGAGAAGCGGAAAGATTGCATGGCGACATCTTCAGAGCTGGAATTGTCCCAAATGTCATTCTGAACAATACCCTACTGGACAGGTATGCAAAATGTGGGTGCATCGAGGATGCAAAGGGAATGTTCAACACAATGGCTGAACGAGATGTGGTGTCGTGGAGTGCGATGCTTGCAGGGTATGCACAGCAGGGACGTGGGATGGAGGCTTTGGAGACCTATGAGCAAATGATGGGGGAAGGGTTTAGCCCGGCCACATCATGTTTGTGTGCATTGCAGGCCTGGCAGCCCTAGAGAAGGGCAAAGAGGTGCATGGGGATATCATCAAAGCTGGAATTGTACCTAATATCATTCTAAACACTGCCCTGACAGCTCTGGAAAAGGGGAAGGAGGTCCATGGTGACATCTTCAGAGCTGGAATTGTACCATATGTCACTCTGAACAATACCCTACTGGACATGTATGCAAAATGTGGGTGCATCGAGGATGCAAAAGGAGTGATCAACACAATGGTGTGCCTGAACGAGATGTGGTGTCGTGGAGTGCGATGCTTGCAGGGTATGTAGAGCAGCCCGACGTGGGATGGAGGCTTTGGAGACCTATCAGCAAATGATGGGGAAAGGGTTCAGCCCGGCCACATCATGTTTGTATTCTTGGTGTTCTCTTGGGAGGTGGTTTATAATGTTGACAATGGTGAGAGGGCCTTGGGTTAGGGTGGATGTCACCACAACGTAGTAGGAAAAGTTTGTCGTTTATACTTTTATAGGTTTTAAGGTGGGACGGGGGGTGGTGGAAGGAGTGTTTAGATGCTAGAGGTTTTTGGTGATATCTGCCATGCGGGCAGTGGGTTATGAGGTGGGTCTTGAAGGGACGAGGGGTGGGGGTATGAGGAAGGTAGCTATCATGTGGGTATGTGGGTATGTGGGTATGGGGGGGGCGATATAGGTGGAAGGGTGCCAGACGTAGGTGGAGCTGGTTGCATGGGTGTGTGCGGGGGTTTTGACTGTGATTTGATTATTATACATTCCTTTTGGAATGTATTTTTGGTGGGTGGCGGGTGTGGGTATTGGGTGGGGAAGAGGAAAAGTTTTTGGCCTTATCCGTAGGTGGGTGGGGGTGTGCATGGTTGTGATTGGGGGTATTATTACTGGGGTGGAGTGGTTGGTATACGGGGATAGAGTATGAATTTGGTATCGTAGCTTAAGTGGCCTGGAGCGTATGTGTATGTGTATTTTGCTGGCTGATCAAGCATGCGGAGGAGAGTTTGAATTTTGAGTAGTTTTATTACTGCATGTGACATATTGAAATAACCAAGAATTGTGTGCGCGATACCATAGGCCTGGTATATTGTCGTGGTAATACCTGCAAGGGTAAATAGTATGGAAATTCGTAGTGTAGGCCTGGGTTGAAGTTGGCACGAATTTTAGGGGTGGAGGGCGGGATGTAGGGTATGGAGGTGAGTTACGTAGATACGAGTGTTTGGATGAAGTTTGGGTGTCATGAACGTTGGTGGGATGAGATGACGGTTGCGGCTTCTGTTACCGGGAGTTTTTTTGAAGAGAGACATGTGGCGTTTTAGGTTTTGTGACATATGGCGAGTAAGGGTTGGGTGCTGCAGTGACGGGGCGTGTTGTGCAAAGGTGGGGGGGACTTATATTTGCGCTCTGATCGTTTAGCTGTGCGAGTGTTGTAAGCCATATGCTGGGGGCACGGGTAGAACAGTGTACGTAGAGTTCAGGGGGGCGCTGCTGGAGCTTAGCATGAAGTGAATGCTGAGAGTACTTTGGAGTATGAAGAAGTTGAAGATGTATGTAAGTTTTTGGTGTCTTGAAGGTAGAGCTGTCGTATTGCATAGAAGTAGCCTGGGGTACATAATCGATATTGTCAACTATGAGAGAGATGAGTGAGTCGACAAAATAGAGGGCTACACAGTATGATGCGGTATGGCATATCTTTTGGAGTGTACGTATGTTGTGCTTCCTACCTCTGAACTTACACATTATGCAGGCTAGGATTCATGGGAGAGAGGCCTGACGTTTGTGCGTTGGTAGCAGGTGGGGATTGTGCCGATGCTGGAGCAGTCCCGGGTGGTGTCTGGGCCCTCTCTGCACTGGTGAAGTCGAGACGAGAGGGATGAGTAGTGGTGGGTAGTTCGATCAGTGTCGGCAGCTTGTAGGTGCCGGGTGGTGGCTTTGCTGTGGTGATGGCGCTCTGTCCAGCAGGTGAATTCGCCAACCCTGGGGGTGGGGGCAGCGTCTCCAGGATCTTGCTTGCATGCTCGTAAAAACTTGCCAGGTTGGCCCCCAAGTTCTTGGCAATAGAGTCCTGGAACGAAATCAGGTAGGTGTGGTGCGTATCTTGCTGCGTGGCCAGGGTGAGCGCAACCCTAGACTCCATAGCTCCAAGGTCATTCTTCATTTCGTTTTTGATCGAGATTGCATGGGCTGCCAATTTTTTGTCGATTTCGGACATCATTGCATCGTGCCCTTGCTTGGAGCTGGTGCCTGTCTTGATGTTGAGGGACTGCACAGTGTCCGCTAAAGCTTGATTAATATTGGCTACCCACAGCCTCGGCTGCGGGGGGTGTGGCCCCGTTCAGACTGTTCGTGTGGGGTTCGAATGTGACATACTTGTCAATAACAGCTTTTGGTTTGTGGACAGTACTCTAGAGGCTACATGGTATGATCTAGAAATCAACGAATAGTCTTCAGGGCCAAGAATGATTCAGCAAATACAGGAAAATATGCCTATATTGCTGGAGGATCTCACTAGCATACGACTCTCAAGACAAAGCCACAACTCGCTACTTCACGCATGGGAACCTGAAGCACAAGGGTAAATATGGACCACTGGATGTTAGCCGATCCAGGGTGGCGATCAATCTCTCCAACCGGATGAATGTCCATGGATGAGGATAATCATTCATGTGAATTTAAACGAATCATGTACCCATATACCAACTTAAGTTGGTCATGTACCCATGGATGAAAATCAGGAGATGGATGACAAATCGAGGGATGGAAGGTGGATGAACAGAAGATGGACGGATGAATTTTGAGGATGGAAGATGGATGAAAAGTTGGCAGATGGATAAATTTTCAGGGATGAAAAAAAGATTTTATGGATGGATGAAATTGGAAGCTTCCATTCTTTGCTTGGCCAACAAGTTTCACCATTATTTTGATGACTATTTCTTAATTTTCTTATTGGCCCAAAAAGACTATAATCCAGTATCCAGTATCCAGAATCAGATCGATAGAGCACCTGTACCAGAGTGAGAGAGCATGGAATAGAGAGCACGATGTAGACCGGGAGAGGGCAGAAGTTAGAGAGCACAATATGGCGTCTAGCAGTTACGATGGTGGATAGAGAGGAGAGCAATCAGCCGAGAGAGGGGTTTTGATCGGCAGCTCCTGCACCGTCAGCACTCTGATGTGTATTAAGAACTGAGACCTTTTAGTGGATTGTTGTTTGGAATCCATTGTTTGTTGTAATTCAGACCTGGTTTTCGAATGGAGAGCACCGTGTTGGAAGCGAGATAAGTTCATGGTGTTTTCTTTTAGGTGACTCGTAGGCTGACTAGAAGCACAGTAACCGTCACTTATACCTTAACCTTATTATTATCGTTGTCCTTACATGTTGCAGAATTATGGAGACCCTCTCTTGAATGTCTGTTTTAAGTCATAGTTGAATTGGTATACTAATATGGACACGTTCACCAATGCTAACTCCCAAGACTTATGGTCTATAAAGGGGGTGTAGAAGTACCTGATTGACTGATTTGTTCATAGACTTGAGGATTTATTCTTTTTTTTTTAAGGTAATGTTATAAGTTTTGGTTTTGCAAAATCAATCTGATTTATAAAATTTTCCTTGCTATATTTTCAGGCTAGATCTTGTTGAGAACCAAAGACTGAAGAAAATACTCTAAGAAGAACTTAGCCAGATCAGGGCCAGGGATCATAAGATATGAATTTTTTAAAGTGGTTTTTTTAAAACTGGAGCAACAAAAGTTTATGGTGCAGAATTATTTTTGGCTGATACGATTTGATCTGGTTACTTCTGTGAGTAAGATATTTGAGTGGGGTCTTCTTTGGGTCATAGGATTAGGATTACTACCACACTAGAATCTTATAATTCTAGTAATGATTACTTAGATTAGGAGATATTAATTTTTAAAGCAGGCAGTACACGCTAACAAAATTTGGGCCTGAGTCATATCCAAGATCATTGATTCTGCAGAGCCTCGTCCAGAAGCATGTTAGGAAGTCCATTGACTTGAGAGTCGTGAAAAAACCGTGTCCACATCATTGGGAGTTGACAGAGGGCGAGTGGTCTGAAAAATTTATTATTGTGCAAGTCGCTAAGTCTTGTGGTTAATGGCCTGTCACGGCAACAAGCTGAACTCCCGTGAGACAATCACATGGTAGAATGATAGGTGTGTCAAAGGCAAGAGCAACAGCCAATGTGATACCCGCTCCCAATGATGTGGACACGGTTTTCTTACGGCTCTCAAGTCAATGGACTTCCTAACATGCTTCTGGACGAGGCTCTGCAGAATCAGTGATCTTGGATATGACTCAGGCCCAAATTCTGTTAGCGTGTACTGCCTGCTTTAAAAATTAATATCTCCTAATCTAGGCAATCATTACTAGAATTATAAGATTCTAGTGTGGTAGTAATCCTAATCCTATGACCCAAAGAAGACCCCACTCAAAAATCTTACTCACAGAAGTAACCAGATCAAATCGTATCAGCCAAAAATAATTCTGCACCATAAACTTTTGTTGCTCCAGTTTAAAAAAAAAATCATATCTTATGATCCCTGGCCCTGATCTGGCTAACATTAGATTCTTTTTAGAGTATTTTCTTGAGCCTTTGGTTCTCAACAAGATCTAGCTTGAAAATATAGCAAGGAATTTTTTCTAAATCAGATTTATTTTGCAAAACCAAAATTTATAACATTACCTTAAAAAAAAAAAAAAAATCCTCAAGTCTATGAACAAATCAGTCAATCAGGTACTTCTACACCCCCTTTATAGACATAAGTCTTGGAGTTAGCATTGGTGAACGTGTCCATATTAGTATACCAATTCAACTATGACTTAAAACAGACATTCAAGATAGGGTCTCCATAATTCTGCAACATGTAAGGACAACGATAATAATAAGGTTAAGGTATAAGTGACGGTTATTGTGCTTCTGGTCAGCCTACGAGTCACCTAAAAGAAAACACCATGAACTGATTTCGCTTCCAACACGGTGCTCTCCATTCGAAAATCAGGTCTGAATTACAACAAGCAATGAATTCCAAACAACAATCCACTAAAAGTTCTCAGTTCTTAATACACATCAGAGTGCTGGTGGTGCAGGAGCTGCCGATCAGAACCCCTCTCTCGGCTGATCGCTCTTCTCTCTATCCACCATCATAACTGCTAGACGCCATATTGTGCTCTTTAACTTCTGCCCTCTCCCGGTCTACATCGTGCTCTCTATCCCATGCTCTCTCACTCTGGTACAGGTGCTCTATCGATCTGATTCTGGATACTGGATACTGGATTATAGTCTTTTTGGGCCAATAAGAAAACTAGGAAATAATCATTAAAATAATGGTGAAATTTGTTGGCCAAGCAAAGAATGTAAGCTTCCAATTTCATCCATCCATAAAATCTTTTTTCATCCCTGAAAATTCATCCATCCGCCAACTTTTCATCCATCTTCCATCCTCAAAATTCATCTGTCATGGTTTTAGTCATGGTTAACTAGAATTACCTACTTCTTGTTAACTAGGACATTTTGGATATTTATATTTGTATTTTGTGTGTTGGGACTTCATTTGGTCTCACATGCCAAGTAAGGTGTCAAACCTCACTTGGGACATGGGGATGGATTTTCCCCTTGTGAGTGTTGAGGAGGGCTCTTCTTCTTGTAGTTGAGCCTCCATGAGCCTCTCCCACCTCCATAGCTCTAGGTATTGAGAGGGAGTGTGGTGAGGGCTTTGTAGGGTGGATTCCTTTAGCAAAGGTGCCCTTGGCTTGACTTAGTTTATGTGATTGAGTGGATTCATGAGTGGAGTGTTTCCATTGTGTGTTCACTTCCATTATCACTACAAGAAGATCACATTATGTTTGTGAGTGCGGAGTGTAAGGATTAGTTTTAGCACTTGTGTTGGTGTACACCAAGGAATGAGAGAGCTAGGAAAGCTCAAGTATCTCACAAGGCTTGCAAGGTGTTGCAAGGAGGTGTGTTTTGCATTGCATCAAAGAGGTGGAGAGCTCAAGGAGAGAGCTCTTGAGTTACAAGACTTTGCAGAGGTGGAGAGCTTAAGGAGAGAGCTCTTGTATTATAAAGCTTGCATGGTTTTGCAAGGTAAGTGCTTGTATGTGCACTAAGGGTTTGAGAGCTTGGAAAAGAGCTCTTGCATCACAAGAGAAACGTCTTGTGTGTGGAGAAGATAAACACTAGGGTTTCAAGAGCAAGCTCTAGTACTTGTTCATGGTGTGAAAGAGAAGCCAAAGAGCGGCACATGCTTGGGTTGGAAACACCATAGAAGGAGTACAACAAGGGTAGCTTGAGGAGCATTGAGTAGCTCAAGATAAGCTAAGAAGTGGTTGTTCAATCCATGGTGAAATGAAGCCAAATGGGGTTTCATTTGGTTGACAAACAAGCAAGCGAAGGCGGCGCTAGAAGGGAGTGTTTTTGCTAGTTCTATGAGTTCTTGGATTGCTCTTGGTGAAGCAAGTGATTGACCAAGCAAGTGGCGCATGTGTGGAGCATGCTTTCCAAGTGTGGCTTCCAATTCAAGCTTGAGGAGAGCTAGAAGGTGAAGTGAGCAAGTTCATTCATTGTGTATGAGGTGGTGCATGTTGTGGAAGAAAAGCCAAGGAGCTACAGAGGCTAGGGCTTGAAGACAACAAAAGCAACCACTTGGAGAGCATCAAGAAGCTCAAGATGACTCCAAAGAGAAGCATGTGGGTGAGAATTCTATCCATGATGATGTGAAACCAAGCCTAGAGTATTGAAGAGCTTGGAGCACATGTGGGAGATCATTGGAGGTGGTCTTGATGAAGAAAGGAGATTGTGGCTCACGACATGCATAGCAACTTCAACCATACATTAGCATGTGACAAGACAAAGAAGGGGAAGGTGAAGCTCATGTATTCATTCCTTTTTTGCTTATGTTTTGTGGTGGATGGTTGATCAAGCAAGTGATGCTTATGTGGAACATGCTCTTTAGGGCTTGTGACTTCAAGTTTGAGAAGATGAGCTCTTGAATAGAGGTGTGGATACACATTATGATGAATGAAGACAACACCTAGGTCAAGAGGTGGAAGTGTGTGTGACTAGCCCATGCAAGGGAAAGCACATGGAAGATGACATACAAAATTCAAATTCAAGCAAGGCTTGGCGCTTGTCATTGGGCACATTAGCGTGCTATGAGTTCCAAGGAGATCAAGAGGAACTTGTCAATTTGGGATGAATGCATTGCAAAGTAAGATAATGCAATCTTGCATGCATGTTAGGGGGGAACATACCATGAAGAAGGTGTTTCTTACTATACTCTACAAACCCTAGTCTCCATACTCTTCAAGAAGCTGAGTATGGGCTCCCTCTGCCCATCATACACTTTTAATAACAGAGTATGGAACCCCTCTGCCCAACATACACTTTTGTGAACAAAGTATGGACCCCCTCTGCCCAACATACGTTTTTGTGAACAGTGTATGGGCTCCCTCGCCCCACCATACACTTTTGTGAACAGTGTATGGATACAAGTGGAGAGACTTTGCATACCATACGTTTTCATTAAAAGTGTATGACATCTAGGGTGTATCTAGAGGAGTATTGCCTTTGGAGGATCTTTGGGGGGTCCCTTTGAGGAGTTTTTGTAAGACACTTGAAGAGCTCTTGAAGGGGTGTTTGGAGGACTGTTTGGAGGACTAATTTAGGGTCCTTAGAGGCTAATATTTGGCAAGAGCCTTAGTGAGATTATTTGAGAGACCTTGGAAGGTAGTTCTGTTTGTTGGTCATGAGCAAGAGCGTTTAGAGATAGGGGGAGACTAGTGGGATGAGAGCATTCTGGGATTAGGAATTGTTTTAGTCTCTCTTCCCCGTAGTCTTCCACCCTCTATGTAGGCCAAAACCTTTCCGTAGGTGGAGGCAAGAGTCAGTCCGGGTTTGGGCTGGGGTATCCTTGCATGAGCGACACAGTTGTGGAGTGTTTTTTTTTGTGTGGGGGAGTTATTGTCTTGATTTTCTTGTGTTTGGATCCCCCCCACACCTGCATGCTTGACTGTGCGCCATGTCAGTTTTGTGTGGGCGCTTGTTTTCATAGGA
Organism: Takakia lepidozioides; assembly: GCA_030704615.1. Lineage (NCBI taxonomy): Eukaryota > Viridiplantae > Streptophyta > Takakiopsida > Takakiales > Takakiaceae > Takakia > Takakia lepidozioides. The sequence goes on from CM060732.1 coordinate 15,051,688, forward strand.
TGTTGGTCCGGATTTGATCACCAACCAATCCTAGAGCATGCTGTCGGTGGTGAGGCTGGGGTGATGACCAGTCAGACCACCATTGTTTCTTTTATGGTGAGGCTGGGTTGATGACCAGCAAACCGTATGAGTGCTTGCGGTGGATGCAGGTGCAGGTTTATGTTACGAACCTAGTAGTCTAAGCCATAAGCCGCAACAGGTTCTCTACCCGGTTACTTTGTGGAAACGGGGATTAGAGACAGGTTTACAACAGGTGTGGTTGTGAGTTTTCATCATGGAGGTGCCACTAGTTGCTGAGGAGAGTGTCGGTACGAGCACCAGCGATACTAGTGGATATACAAGACGAGGTGTGCGCGGTTTAGGCCACCTTCACCTTCAGTGTCTTCTGAGGAAGGTTCAGACTCAGAGTTAGGAGGATTCTCGCCGAGGGTGCAAACCATTTCCGTGCCATTGTTGTGGGATACGATGGAGGAAATGTATGGAGCTACCAAGGGGCCGTGTCGGTACTCTGGAGTTGTGGGCACCATCGAGCTTGATGATTTCATACAAGAGTTTGATAGTTGGTGTGATTTGCAGCAGATGCGCAATCCACAACTGTTTACGCCTTTTATGACGTGGAAGGTGCTGTTTCAGCACCTTGAGGGGCCACCCATGGATGACTACCATGAGTTTAGGCGGGGACATGAGGTGGAGATTGAGGAATGGCGGGTGTATTGATCACCTGACTATGTTTCCATCACTAGAGGCACAAAGGCAGTGGTGACACCGGCAGCTTCTGCAAGCAGCAATGGGACGTCAAGTGGAACAGGAGCTGGGAAGTCCACCCAAGCTCCTGCTGCAGCACCAACACCTGTGCCTGCCTTTAACCCAGTTGTGGAGTACTTCGAGGAGTTGAAGAGAAACTACCAAGGGATAAGGACAGAGAAGTTGCGGAGCTTGCAAGAGTTCCAACGAAGGTCTACTGAGAGTTTGAGGGAAGCTTACACTCGCATGAGGCGCTTGATAAACGTAACCCAAGGGGTTACAGAAGCTAATCAGGCAGTCCAGTTCTGGTATGGGATCCTGGACAAGGAGCTGAGGAGAAGGGTGCGGGATGCAACTCTCCTATAAGTGGACCAACCCACCTTAGTTTTTTCTGGCAGAGCGGATAGAGCTCAATATGGTGGAGGAGCGAGTGGTCATGGTGGGGTTTGGTCAGGAGACACAACGAAGTGGGGCTCCTAGCCAACAACAACCACTACCCCAACGTGCTCAAGGCAACAAGGGGGCTCAGGCAAAGCCCAGGGAAGGGCCGATAGGATCTCAATCGCAGAGGTCACTTCCTTCATTCTCAGGCCAACAACAGTCGGGTGTGACATGCTGGGATTGTGGAGGACCCCATGTTAAGAGAGATTGCCCGGAAAGAGGCAAAGGGCCGGCACAGGCATAGCCTACACAACTACAATGTGGGCATTGTGGCAAGTATGGGCATGAAGAGGCCTATTGTTATTTCTCAGCCAATGTGAAAGACTATGGAAGCCTTGTCAGCCGACTTGCTTCCCCTCTTTGTGGATCAAAATCCACATCCGCTCATCTTGGCTCAGGAGCACACGTTGCTGCTCGAGTGACAGCAGCTGCAGAGTCCACATGCAATGGTCCTGCAAGTGTGGCTCCACACATGAAGCCCATACCAATCTGGTCCTCCCTAGGCATAGGAGGTTGTGCAGGTGGGGCTTGAACCTCAAGCCTTGGAGCTGGCGCAACATGAGTAGTGGCCATGGCAGCAAGATATTGCTCTAGCTGGGCAAGTTTATCCACCATGCCTTGGTCATGACCTTGACCCTGACCCTGTGCTCCTTGGTTTTGATTACGTCCTCCAGCCCGACCTCTGCCTCCTCTACCTCTCTGGACTACATTGCCTCGTCCTCGGCCACCATTGTTCCCTTGGAACTGACCTGGCCATAGCTCAGGATACCAACTATGCCATCGATGGCACCTGCTCGCCCAAGTGTGTCAGAAATAGAGCCACGAGTGTCATTGGGGAGAGTTGGTGTGGCTCGGGAAATGCCAGTGGGTGGTGCAGCAAAGCAAGGTGCAGCCAGTACATTGTTGGGGGCGGCTACGGCAATTTGCCAAGCTCCATTGTTTTTTGCCACGACAATTGCAATGTCGGGGATGCGGCCAGCTGCAATGTTTAGACTGGCAGCTAGGTTGGGAGTTAGGCGCGCGCATCAAAGCGAGTAACTATGACTTATCAGCACTATCTGCGGGGATAGCGGATCAGGTGCAGTGCATGGATGCCCTAGATTCAAGGGTGAAGACAGCCACAGCTGCGCCATGGCAAGCGGCAGCTGCAAGGTTGCAAGAGTTGCCAGCTAGACCAGCCATTGAGCGTAGTATGATGATTCCTAGGGTAGTCCTGGTGGACAATCAGAATGGTGTGTTTCAGTTGGGTGGCCCGGCCGGGAGGAGGTATAGGCCACTGCTGGTCTTGTTGGACTCGGGAGCACAGCCATTGATGTTGGGGAGAGCAGCAATTGTAGGCTTGGGCCTTACAGAGGCGGATTTGGAGCCTTGTCCTTTCCAAATTCAAACATCTTTGGGCGGTTTAGAGAAGACACGAGGGATTACACGCCATGAGCTCTTCATTCGATTGCAGCCAGATCATCCTACAGATGGCTCTATCATGAGAGCTAAAGCCATTGTTACAGACGCGATGTCTTATGATGTGTTTGTTGGTGGGGTTGTGTTATACCCGATGGGCTTTACTTTGGACTTTTGGGAGGAAACGACATCCTACAGGCCGGAATGGCAGTCAGGGGATGGTCGGCGTGCACTGCTTCCAATGCGGTTTATTGGGAATGTAGCGGTGGATCATAGGAACATGATGCCCACATTGGCTTCATTCTCAGGGGTGGTGGCTTGGGGTGGTGAGCTCTTGGAGGGCAATAGCCATGCAGACGATAGGCCACCACCTGATGAGGACAAACAATTGGTATACAAGGCTGATTTGCTTCCTCATGTGTCTGTTCATATTCCACTGTGGGGTACAGTTAGGAATTTGCATCGAATAGCAGGCGAGTGTGTGCACCAAGCATGGCAGGAGGCTTATCCATTGGTGAGTGAGGGGAGTTCAGTGACATCACCTGGACCTAGTCAGTTAGCTCCTTTGGATACAGTGCCCATTACCTGGCAACCACCTGACTCAGGAATTTGTTTGCTAGACCTGTTTGGAGGCATGAGCACTGGGCTTGCAGGAGTGTTGCAAGCTGGGATTAAAGTACGCAAGTACTTGTATGTGGAGAAGGATGAGATAGCTCGGGTATTTCTATGCGCCACATCGCCTTGCTCACACACTGGTATCCTGAGTTGTTGCCTCTCTCAGCAATTCAATAATATCAAAAGACCTTGCCAGCAGACATTACCTTGCTGGGGGCGGATGATTTGGACCGACATGGTGCCATTGACTTGGTGATAGCTGGATGGCCTTGCCAATGACACTCTCCCGCAGGTCATGGGAACGGCTTGCATGATGCACGATCGCATTTGTTTTGGGAGATGTTGAGAATGTTGCGTGACTTGCAGACGAGGCAAGTGCAACCTCTAGCCTATATCTTGGAGAATGTTCCTTTTATAGGGGACTCTCGGGCCAGGGTTTGGGCCAGTGTGCATCAGGTGCGGTCTTGGATTGGAGCGGCGGTGTTATTGGATGCAGTAGCGGTGGGATCACGAGCGCATCGACCTTGATTGTGGTGGACCAATCTTGCACCACCAGAGCTGCTCAAGAGAGCATACGATTCCATTCAACGGCCACCCAATCTCACAGTTGAGGGCATTTTGGACCATGGGAGGCAACCACAGAGGGTGCGACATGATGACCATCCACCTCTAGCAGTGGTAAATCGAGTGGGGCAGCCACGTGTGGCCTTGCCTACGCTCATGAGCTTTCCCTCGTCTCATGTTTTTTGAGACAATGGTCCTGGGTTGATTTGGGACAGTGTGCTACAGCAATTGGTGGAGCCCAATACAGATGAGCGAGAGCGGGCAATGGGATTTGCCACGGGCACCACAGCTGTGCCAGCTCTGTCAGAGGCATCACGCCGACATGTGTTGGGTCAAGCAATGGATCTAAATTGCTTGACATGGGTCATTGGCTTGTGCATGGCTGAGCAACGGAGGTTGGAGATAGTGGTGGCTACTTCTGCACTCCCATTTGGTATTGTATCCCCTCTGCCAACCGGGACGGTTGAGGTAGTGAGTGGGGGCGAGCACAGGATCATGGGGTGCAAACACCCATGGCAGATGTGGGATGAGATGTGGAAAGAGAGAGTCATTGGATCTCTCAAGCAGCAATATGAGGAGTGGGGAGAGCCATACACTGAGGATCAATTGGAGGCCAAGGTGGCCAATATTTTTGAAGAGGTTGAGAATGTTTCTTCCCAAGAGGATGTTCTCAAGGTGGTTATGGCAGAGCAAGTGGAGGCTAGCCACAGTCAGATTGGGCGGACAAGGCCTAAGAGGTTGCTATCTAGCAACCAAAGGATTCGTCTCCTACCTCCAAGCCTGATGTACCCAAGGTTGCAGTCACTGAGGACAATTGGGAACCAGATATTGGACCTACAGTCACCGGAGGAGAGAGACAGAGGATCCAACGATTTCTAAGGGCTTATAGAAATTGCTTTGCCTTTAGTTTGAAGGATTTGGGGAGTTTGAAGGGTCAGGAGATTCGTATTGATTTGGCAAGTGACACGCCAATCTTTCGAAGGCCCTACCGGTATAGTGACATGGAGAGGTCATTGATCCAGTCACGGACTATGGAGTTGTTCGAAGCTGGATTGGTGGAGTTGTCAGGCGGCGAGTATGCCTCGGCAACAGTGATGCCAGCTAAGAAGGATATCTATGGCAATTGGACAGAAAGAAGGATGTGTGGGGACTATCGTCCTGTGAACCGTCAGACTAAGTCCAATAGATATGCCATGCCAACTCCAGAGGAAATATTTGATGCCATTGGGCATGCGAAGGTGTTTAGCACATTGGACTTGCGATCCGGTTTCCACCAGTTGCCAATCAAAGAGGCTGACAAGCAAAAGACGGCATTCTGGGGGATTGACCAACATGGGAAGGATTGCTTGTACCAATGGCACTTCCTACCGTTTGGGGTGAAGAATGCTCCTGTAGAGTTTCAGAGGGTTATGGATAGGATTCTTGCGGGGCTAAACTTTGCCCGGTGTTACATTGATGACATCATCGTTTTTAGTGCTACGGTTGAGGAGCATGAGAGACACCTTCAGGTGGTGTTTGAGCGCTTGAGAGCGCATGGGTTGAAATTGCACCCTGGGAAGTGCAAGTTCTTCCACAATCAGATTGAGTATCTGGGCCACATGATATACCCTGGAGGATTGGGTGTTCAAAAGACGAAGGTGGAGGCCATTGCACGCATTCCACGCCCCATAAATGTTAGCAGAGTTCGTACTTTCATGGGGTTGGCAAACTACTATCGACGGTTTGTCAAGGGATTTAGCAGCATTGCAAAGGCTCTTACTAAGTTGACCAAGGTGGGTCAGGAGTGGCAGTGGGAGGAGGATCAGGAGGAAGCCTTTGAGGAACTCAAGGCTTGATTGACTTCTGTACCTATTCTGAAGCGGCCTATTCGGGGGCGGCCTTTCCAGCTACATACGGATTGGAGTATGCTGGGGATTGGAGCAGTGCTCACATAGATGGATGATGAGGGAAGAGAGTTCGTAGTGGCATATGCTAGCCGCTCAAACATTGATGCCAAGGTGAAGTATAGTTCCTATGAAGGGGAGTGTTTAGCTGCGGTATGGGCAGTGGCACATTTCAGATACTACCTCTATGGCAATCTCTTCACCCTTGTCACGGATCACGAACCATTGAAGTGGTTGATGGAGTCAGACAAGCTTATGGGGAAGCTTGCACAGTGGGCACTTATGCTTCAAGAATACGACTTTCAAGTGGTGCATCGAGCCGGTATTGTCAATCGGGATGCAGATGGATTGAGTCGTAATCCATGCACGAGCGAGCATGATGATACTGGAGCTCGGTGGCATGGTGAGACGGATAAGGAGATGGTGCCAGGATGGCATGCATCTGCCTTTTTGTGCATCCTAGCAATGGGAGCTCAAGCTGGTCCATCCCATAGCATTGGTCATGTAGATGGTGTGCATGACAATCCAGAGATCAGTGAGGAGCTTGGTGGTGCTAAGGATGTGCATGAAGATGCAGCAGTGTTGGCCTACCTTCGTACTAGAGAGACAACAGCCAGTGTGACTGCTAAGGAGAGAGATTGGATCTTACAACGAGCCAAGAGGTTCAAGTGGGAGGGGACTCACATACTCTGAGTATGGGAGGATGGACGAATGAGGATTGTGCCTCATCCAACACAACGAGTGCGATTGGTACGCCATGCCCATGAGGAGTTGGGACATTTTGGGGTGCGGCGCACTCATAGTTTGCTGCAAGGACAGTATTGGTGGCGGGGCATGCACACGGATGTGCAACAGTTAGTGGCAAGGTGCATGGTGTGTGATAGAGTGCGAGCTTCTTTCAATGCACCTACTCCACAATTGCATCCTTTATCCATTATGGGTTTGGGCTATCGTTGGAGTCTTGATTTTGCAAGCCCATTGCCACTAACGATTCGCCATAACAAGTATGTGTTGGTGATGGTGGAACATTTCTCCAAGTGGATTGAACTGGTGGCATTGCCTAACAATGCAAGTGAGGGGGCTGCATTTGCATTCTTAGATCGAGTGCTTAGTCAATTTGGTGCTCCAGCCGAGGTACTCACGGACCAGGGGAGAGAGTTCTTGGTGTAAGCAAGCCTTGATAGATCACCGCACTACTTCTCGGGATCATCCTGAGGCTGATGGCCTGGCAGAGAGGGTTGTACAAACAGTCAAGCGAGGTTTGCGCAAGTATGGTTTGCAGAAGGGACACTTAGGAGATTGGGACCTTCAGCTACCTTGGTTGGCCATGGGCTACAGGTTTAACAAACAAGCATCACTTGCCTCGCTCTCGCCTTATTTCCTTCTCTTTGGCCGAAAGCCAGATTTGTCTGCATCTATTCACAGGGAGACTGCAATAGTTCTCAACCTTGATGATCCGGACGTGTGGACACAAGCATGTGCCCAGCGGGCAGAGTTGTTCAAAAGAGTCATGCATATGGCTTTTGAGAACCTTGCTATTGCCCAACATCGAGACACATTGAGGTACGCCACTATACGTGGAGGGGGATATCGGCCAGGTATTCGGCGTTTCCACCTTGGGGACTATGTGTATCTGCAACAGACAGCGCCTACGACTTTGGATGTCACAGCAGGGCGTGTGATTCTAAAGGTCCGGGAGGTGTTGCCTTCAGGAGTGTTGATTCTGGAGGGTCGAGATGGCATGGTATGGAAGGACCATGTGCGCAATTGTGCGCCATGTCACCTTCCACATGCGGATGGGATGATAGATCCCAACCTTGCAGTGGTATTTGCAGGGTTGCGTTGCATGCTATGTGGGCATGCTGGTGGTGCCACGACCATGTTGGTGTGTGACAAATGCTCAAGGGGGTGGCACATGGGATGCTTGACACCGCCACTTGAGGAGGTTCCTAGTGGGGAATGGTTGTGTCCACGATGCCTTGGACATAGGTAGTGGGCATGACAGTGGTGGAATTGACAAGTGATCCAAGGTCTAGCTGATGGGAGCTCAACGCCATGGATACTTAAGTGAATATCATGGATTGCAGGAAGGCGAGTAGCGATGGGGCTACTTTTGCACCCGGCCTCTTGATCTATTGACTTTAGATACTGGGACATGTGCGATTGAAGACCAAGCGATGATTTTATTGAGATGGATACTTGTCAGCTATCCGGTGTTAGAAGGACCTAATCACCAGCTAGGGGGGCGATTGTGGCATAGCTTTCTAGGATTGTGTGCTTAGAATGTATGGTGGACAGCAATGTATGTTGTGGTGCGATGCTTAGGTACACGACAGCTGTCATGGTTTTAGTCATGATTAACTAGAATTACCTATTTCTAGTTAACTAGGACATTTTGGATATTTATATTTGTATTTTGTGTGTTGGGACTTCATTTGGTCTCACATGCCAAGTGAGGTGTCAAACCTCACTTGGGACATGGGGATGGGTTTTCCCCTTGTGAGTGTTGAGGAGGGCTCATCTTTTTGTAGTTGAGCCTCCATGAGCCTCTCCCACCTCCATAGCTCTAGGTATTGAGAGGGAGTGTGGTGAGGGCTTTGTAGGGTGGATTCCTTTAGCAAAGGTGCCCTTGGCTTGACTTAGTTTATGTGATTGAGTGGATTCATGAGTAGAGTGTTGCCATTGTGTGTTCACTTCCATTATCGATTGTGGCATAGCTTTCTAGGATTGTGTGCTTAGAATGTATGGTGGACAGCGATGTATGTTGTGGCACGATGCTTAGGTGCACGACACATCCCTCCATCTTCTGTTCATCCACCTTACATCCCTCGATTTGTCATCCATCTCCTGATTTTCATCCATGGGTACATGACCAACTTAAGTTGGTACATGAAGTTGGGTACATGATTCGTTTAAATTCACATGAATGATTATCCTCATCCATGGACATTCATCCGGTTGGAGAGATTGATCGCCACCCTCGATCGGCTAACATCCAACGGTCCATATTTACCCTTGTGCTTAAGTTAAATTCCACGTCTGTGCTTTTTCGAGTTCGGGGAGAGGTTCCCGTGCTTGAAGTAGCGAGTTGTAGCGTTGTCTTGAGAGTCGTCTGCTGGTGAGATCCTCCAGCAATATTAGGCATCCCTCTCATGGATTTCGCAGAGTTCATGGTGAAGTACAGTCCAAAGCCCTGCGGGTGTCTGTGCTTGGTCATCATAACGAGATCGCGTTCTAGCAGAGAGAGGTTGCTTCAGTTGGGGGCCGAGGGAGCTGATGGTAAGCGCGGTCGTGCCATCCTTCATATTATGGAGCAGGGCAGCTCGGTAGGCGGAGGAGGGACCGATATCGGGTTTGGGAGTGACATATTTCATAGAATTAGGCAAAGCGTAGCTTAGAAGAATCACAAGAGAGAGGAAGTATAAGGCGTGATAACGACTATCCTTATCATGGCAACAACGCTACACAACAACGCAACAAACACGGAGCATGCCCATGGCGGCTGCCACACCTAAAACTAGAAACAGGCTAAAACAGCGGTGACGCTAAGAGAAGGCTCTAAAAAACAAATAGAAAGATAAGAAAAAGTCGGAACCCTAGAGGACTAGTCATGACTAAAAGTAGCGAAAAAACAAGCGGGAGGGCGGAGCTCCGCCCCTCTCAGCACTCACGACCTCAAGGGAAGTTAAGCCAAAAATATTTGGAACCAACCTATAAGGTGACGACACTAGACCCATTTTCTGTCCTTGTATTTCCTGCCTTCTCCTGTAGTATGACTTGCCCCTGCGAGTCATGTTTTAGATATAGATGGTGCGTCTTTTATTTCCGGTGTAGGGTCCTCCGAATCTCAAAGATATTCAATCCTTTTCATTGCTATTTGCTCCGGCCGGGTTGAGCCGAGATCCTCTCTTAGAAAATAGAATTGCTATTCAAGCCGATGTCCTTTTTAGAAATAGCTAGAGTATGGTCCTCTGAGGTGCAGAATGTATCCAATCCTTTCCCGCTGATGTACGAGCATAGGCTCAAAGTATTTCTAGGACCGTAGTGGAATTAAAAACCAATCTGACAAATATCATATTTTCTTCCATCATCTAGGGGATTCAAACCCAGTCCGGTGGGGGAGAATGGATGGTTTTGAAATGTTTTTATCTGGAACTCAAACTCTCTCCGAAGAGGGAGAGAGGATGGTTTTACAAATTTATTATCTAGATTTCAGCTGAGGGAACTCAAACTCTCTCCGAAGAGGGAGAGGGGATGGTTTTACAAATTTAATATCTGAATTTCTGCTCAGGGAACTCAAACTCTCTCTAAAGAGGGCGAGTGGATGGTTTTGAGACTTGGTGATCTGTTTTTTTTTCTTTGATAAAGAAGTCACACCAAAACAATGTACATTTGTACAGCCAACAAGTAGTGCCACTGTTAGATTTTCAGCTTAAAGTGTACAACCAAAGATTCTAGGTTCTTTCACACTCGGGATGAGTGTTCCCCATTGGTCGCCATATATGTCGATCAATTTTTCGGATCATAATTTAGAATAGCAATGTACATTAGTATATATTTTATGAAGTTTAGTACAAAATCATAGTAAGAAATCATAAATAAAATGGAATTCTAGCAATGGCAGAGCCGGAGGACCAATCGAATGACAGCTCCTTGATTCCGAGATCGACAGACCATGTGGCATTGGAGTGCATCACGCGGGTACCTCGCTCATAGTATTTGCCGTTGAAAGGTGTGTGTGAGAAATGGCAGAATGCCTTATCGATTGTCGATGACGAAGAGATCAAGGAGGAATGGGTTTACATGCTGGCTGGGCTTGCATACAATGAACAACCTCTCATAAGTGCACGGAAGTGGTGGGCGTTTGATTCCGTTAATACGCGGTGGCGATGTCTGCCAGACTACCCTTTGGATTATACCTTTGAAGTTTCTGACAAGGAGTCGGCAATTACACGAACTCAGCCTTTGGTTTGTGGACAGTACTCTAGAGGCTTCATGGTATGGAGGTATGATCTAGAAATCAACGAATAGTCTTCAGCGCCAAGAATGATTCAGGATCGATGTCTTTTTAGATCAGCAAATACAGGAAAATTTAATGCCATTATTGCATGAAGTGGTTTCTTGGGGTATTCAAACTTGAAAGAGCTGTAAGAAGGGAATGTGGGAATGTCTTTGGAGGGTCTCCTCTGCATGATATTCATCCTTGTGTTCCCTGCCTGTCTAGAATATCTGGACGAATTTTTTTTCATTACTGGAGTGTGAAAGGGTAGGATCAACATGGAACCCCCAGGCTTCCTTTCATCCAGTGTGCAAGGAATGTTCATAAGACCATATATGCCCGCCAAAAAAGACCACGACTCTGCCGAGTAAGAGACCTAACTATGTATCCCACTCCATTCGGGGAGTTTGGGAAGGTCGGAAAACCGGACACGGTGGGAACAGCCAATCGTGTGAGATCGCGGGAGGCTTGGAGAGGAAGGAAGTGGCTGGCTTGGAGAGTAAGGAAGTGGCTCGATTGGATGTAGACACCTGTACCCCTAGGCTAACATAGAAGTAGGAGGGTGGGCCCTCCTTCTACTTCTGGAGCTTTCCAGAAACGTGGCCCCCCCCTTCTAGAAGGCTCCACCACCGCCTTAAGAGAGTATATAAAGAGGTAAACAACCAACATGTAGCCCAGTGGTAAGGGCATATACCCTCTTACGGTTGTGGGTTCAAACCACCCTGTTGGTTGTTACAAAAGTGTCCACCTTCCTACCGGAAGGCAGTAGCCCTTCTGGGTCAAGTGACACCATAAGTTACGCTTGCTTCGGCAACGCGTCCACCTTTTAAAAAAAAAAAAAAAGTATAAAGAGGGCAAGGGGTACACATTTTACAAGGTTTCTTCTGCCTCCCTTTGGTGTGCTCTACAAGAAGGGCTCTCTTAGAAAATTAAAATTTGGAACCTGAACCATCTTCAATTAAGTAGAAGTGCTACTATCTACGAAACCGACTAAAACGACTAACCCACTAGTGATTACTGACTACAACTGTTAGTAACTTCAAAAGTGCACTTAGGCCCTAGCCGCACCAGCTTGCTATCGCCTGCTACGTATAGGGTAATGCCCTGAGTGGAGGGCATTACCCAGCGTAAAGAAATGCCAATTTAAAAATTAATAAAAATTAATAGCCAGTGCATTCTGCATTCCGGAATGCACTCGAGGGAGCTGATGGGGTGCATTCCGCTAGGTGGAATGCGCACCCCGATGAATTCTGCTTTTTAACTGCACGATATATACAAACTATTTTTTGTGGCAATGCTTTACGCTAGTGTTGACAACTGCTATCCAGTGATTTCCGGCTGCACTGCCCTCCTCTAGGAATTTTAGTGCTAATTAATGTTATCTTCCCCTTTCTGGTTTAAGGCGAATTTAACGCCCCCCCCCCCCCCCCCCGCCCCCCCAATTCAATATATGAATCGAGACGTTTGTTTTGTTTTGTTTTGTTTTGTTTTGTAGCGTCCTTGAATCTCCCAAATCGCGGGGCCCCAGCCCCGGTACTTGGTGCCGTTGGAAAGCCCTCGATGAAGAGGGGTGCACCGGCTTGGTCTCTTGATTTTTGGATCCGCGGTGTGGGAGATGTGGAATTTCAAGTACTTTGGGTCGCTGGAAATTCGGGAAAATAGCAAAGTGGGCTTTCCTGGAGCAGTGATTGGCCCTTCACGTGGCAGATGTGGAATTTCAAGTACTTTTGGTCATTGGAAATTTGCGAAAAAATAGCAAAGTGGATATATCAATATATGATGCCTCGACAGGGGAGATTGCAAAAATAGCAAAGTGGGCTTTGGGATCGCACTTGGACTTAGATGGCATTGGACACTGGAGGTCGCACTTGGGCCTCAACATGGTAGAAACACTTGGATACATAGGAGATTGCATTTGGGCAAGTAGATTTCAATTCTTTCCACATGGGCCAATGGCACGAGCTACCCTAGATCTCCCAAATTGCGGGGTCTCCAGATACATAGGGGATTGCACTTGGACTTAGATGACACTGGACGCTTGGGCCAACGGCATAGGCTACCCTAGAGGTTGTACTTGGGCCTCAACATAGGAGATGCTCTTGGATACATAGGGGATTGCACTTGGATTTAGATGACACTAGACACTTGGACCAACGGCACAGGCTATCCTAGAGGTCACACATGGGCCTCGTGCATAGGAGATTGCACTAGGGCTTAGATGACACTGGACACTTGGACACTTGGGCCAACGGCACAGGCTACCCTAGTCAATATATGAAGGAAGCCAGTTTGTTTTGTTTACGTTGAGATGTCCCAAACCGCAAGGCCCCAGCCCTGGTGACGAGGAGGGGTGCACGGGCTTGGTCTCATGATTTTTGGACCTGCGGTGTGGGAGATGTGGAATTCCAAGTACTTTTGGTCGCTGGAAATTCACAAAAAATAGCAAAAATGGCAAAGTGGGCATTCTTGGACTATGGTTGGAGCCTCAACGGGAGAGATATCAAGGGAAAGGTCTCCGGTTCAAATCTGGTCGTAGGCTCTGTGAAAAAAAACTTAGATGACATTGGACACTTGGGCCAACGGCAAAGGCTACCCTAGAGGTTGCATTTGGGCCTCGACATAGGAGACGCACTTTGATACATAGGGGATTGCACTTGGACTTAGATGACACTGGACACTTGGCATAGGCTACCCTAGTCAATATATGAAGCGAGACGTTTGTTTTGTTTTGTTTTGTTTGTTTTGTCACGTTGAGATGTCCCAAACGGCAAGGCCCTAGCACTGGTGCTTGGTACCGTTGGAAAGCCCTCGACGAGGAGGGGTGCATGGGCTTGGTCTCATGATTTTTGGACCTGCAGTGTGGGAGATGTGGAATTTCAAGTACTTTGGGTTGCTGGAAATTCACGAAAATAACAAAGGGGGCATTCTTGGGACAATGGTTGGAGCCTCGACATGAGAGATATCAAGGGAAAGGTCTCTGGTTCAAATCTGGTCGTAGGCTCTATGGAGAAAAAATGATGAGATATGGCTAAAACGAATTTCAAGTACTTTTGGTTGCTGGACAATGATTGGAGCCTCAACATGAGAGATATCAAGGGGAAGGTCTTTTGTTCAAATCAGGTCGTAGGTCCCGTGGAAAAAAATGATTAGATATGGCTTGCTTCATATATTGATGCACTTGGACTTAGATGACATTGGACACTTGGGCATGTTTTCGCGCTTGCTTGTCTTCCACTACACGAGCATACTTGAGCCTTGCGCTCTTGAACTCTTGCCCATCATGAGCATCTCCCACTGGGCACCGCAGACACCAGCCCAACATGGCATTGTTGCACTGCACCCCAATCCCTCGGATTTAGTGCTACGTACATGGTAGATTGGCAGAGCAACGTCAGAAGCTATCCTCAGTGCTCGGCTTTCCTTGCAGGCAGCCGCCTCTTCAACAAACACCCAACACAGATCTCTCTCTAAATTGCTCCCACATTCTCCAGGGACCAATTCCTCCTCAACAGCTTGTCTTGCATGCATTATCTGTTTCAGCCAAAGTCATCAATCCTACAAATCAACACACGACCTTATGCTTCGGCTATGGTGTGGAGGAAGGAGGCTAGCTAGGGACGAGTGTTTACAACTAACATTATGTTCTAACATGTGTTAACCTAAAATTTGTTGCGGCTGGGGTACTTTTAGCTGGAGCGACAGTTAGGAAAGCAGGCCGGTTAAGCCATTAGCAGGCATGCTACACTAGCAGCCTGGTGCGGCCGGGGCCTAATAATGTTATCCCTATCATGGCCAACATGTCTTAGACCGGCGGAAGGAGATCTTGCATGAAACCTATTGCAAAGTGTTGTAAATGGTAATCTCCATAAGCCTCAACTTTGGGGAAACTTTGCAGTACTCCAGGTCTTCCAAGCTTCGATAGCCTTTGTGAGCACACCCCACATTCAAGATGTCAACCATAATACTTCACAAATGCTTGAGGTTGCAAACTTAGTGAGGGTGACGAGTAAGAACACTGCACATGCTAACGTATATGATGTCCTGTTCGCATAGGTTTTGCACTGAGGTATACTATGAATGCTCTGGATGGACTCTCCTCCATGTCTTGGTACTTGCAACCCATCCACATTCATTCCAGCAGTCCATCGCATCACTTGTACATCCCTCACAAGGTCAAATCACGGGAACACTGTTCCAAAGCTACTATGCACGGAGTTTCAACATAGACATGATCTACCACTGGAGTCTGATTAGAAGTGCTGTGGTGTGTCGGATTGAGTGTTGGAGGTGTTCATCTTGATTGGTGGTCTGAATTGTGCAGGACAGACTACACTAGAGATCAGCTCATAAGTGAGCTGGCAAATGGAACCAAGGTGTTGTTCTGGATGGGCCGACAATCCCGCTGCTCCACATTGCTTTAAGCACCAATGGCCTCCTGTCTCTATCAGGCTGCATCCTCAGGGCTCTGCAGCCGTGCCCCGAAGGAGTGCAGTTCGGACTTGGAAGCCAACCGAGTGTGCCCAACTGAGCGTGCCTGTAGCCCCCCACCCATTGCGATGCCAATGGGAGACAATTTTCTAGGTTGGGGGATGCCAAAACGCATCAAAATTGAATAATGGTCTCATACAAAAGGAAGCCAATGCTATGGACAGCGACCCATCGTCACAAAAGTAGAGGGCACACCTCAGCACAAAAAATAAGAGGCGATAGAGCTGATGCTGCGGTAAGCATCCATTTCTCAGTGAAACATGATTCCTCTTCTACGAGCTCTAGTCCTACATCTTGCTTGCCTTCCGACTCCTCCTCATCGGTGTGCAGCGTTCTCAACGAGGCAGATAGTTTACCGGGGATCAATTCTTCAAAGTGCAACCCAGATGATGGGCGGTAATGCAATGGATGATTTCTGACGAGGCCCCTAAGCGACAGCAAGGAGGAGCAGTTATGTGAAGAACTTGCAGCTGCAGCACGGGACAACGTACTTCTGCATCCCAGCGCAGCTGTTGCCTGTAAAGCCAATACGGCCATCTTGAGCACTTCTGCAATGCGGGGCAGTGCAGAGGTGTTTTGCAGGCTTCTGTGAGAGATCTAGAAACGAGCTATGGCGATGGAAAGCGTGGCTGGGCCGGGCCCAACACCATCATCCAGGCACTGGTCCTGGACAATACCATGATACCTGCATCTCCATCGTCTTTCCAATCAGTACAGGAGCACACTCTACCTCTTCCACGCGTGGCGTCATTGCATTTGCAGCCGCGAAAGCCTATAGATCATCATGTGCCAAATGTCCTTTGTGGAGTCTAGGTACTCGCAAAGAACGTGGGGACCCAGCTCGAGCCTCACAAACCTTGAGGCAAAGGAACCCACGAGACCCAGTTACCGCAATTTTCTTGTAGTCTGCAGAGGGTGGGTAACCCCATACTATAATGCCGCTTGTAATGGCTATTTCCAATTTTGTTGTAGGATCCCCTGTATTCTAAAGAGGGCCCCAGTTCGGAGATGGAAACTTATCTGGCAGGGAAAGACAAAGCTGTGGTGGATTAAGAGGAACAAGGGGGAATTGGGTGTGGCACATAAGCAGATCCTAGTGCTGGAACCACAAGCAACCATATTTTTCACCTGCTTTCTGTAGTTGAGGTTCAATCTTAGAGAAGTGCACTTGTAAGTTACCTATGTTGAAAATGGACAATGATCATCAAACATGACACTACTAATGCTGGCTAGGATTGACAAGTAGACATTGTGTATTGAATTATACCATGTTCTTCCTCTTGCTACAAATACAGGAGACGCCTCTGCATGGCATACCATAAATAAGTGGTATTGTTTACTCATGGAAATCAACTCACGCAAAACAGAACGTAGTCCATTGAGATATGCTAGATTCGAACCTAATGGACAAGCTCAAGGTAAGCCAGTATGCAATTGAGCTGCGATACTGAAAATCTGCTGGTTGAGGATAAGGGGTCAGGGTTCAGAATTTTCACTCTAGGTGGCTCTGAACAGCACAATCAAAACTCTAAACCACTTATAGAACCAATCGTTCTCCCTGCAGAGTTACAGTGGAAAGGCATCATCCCGAAGATGAGGTCCCATATGCTCAGTGGCTGATCCACCAGGACCCCTTTCACCATTCAGACTCACAAGGTTACAGTATTTGACAGCCATCAGCCTCTTTGTGGATGCTATCGAACGAAAATCAAAGTGACCTCACTAGCATGCTCGCTGATCAAGTAGCACCATATGGAAATGTGGGGTAGGCATGCCTAGAAAGCAGGATGCCTCAACGTGAGCGTGCGATGTCATTCACAATACTCTGCTGAAGGATTTGCCTTGTGAGTGAGGTGGCACTCAGCACTCCCAATGGTTCATGCAGGGTGAATACCACCTCCTTGGTCTTGCCAAAATACACCTGCACCACACTCAGTTTCCCAATTGAACTTTAAGCGTCATCAAACTGTGAGATTGAGCTTCTACTTGTACAATTGTTCGATATTTCACTACAACATGCATTTGACCTTGTTTTGGACACATTTGAAATTGAAGTGAATGCATTGTATTGAACTACTTAATACATGTAAGTGGATATAATTGGTGACCTAAGGCCGATCAGGTCCTTCATAGTAGTGCCAGTGTGAAGAACCTGGTCATACTCAGTAACACCCATTCTTGGATTTTGTGTCATGGAACTTGAATTCAATAGTTTCCGAGATTTTGAAAAACTTACATATCAAGCTCAAGCTGTTCTGGACATGGAACATTACTGCAATATTAGCTCTGACAGTCTTCAGCTAGACTTGTAATCTTTAATAGAGCAGGCTACTTTGACATCACCAGATCAAGCTGTGTCATCAAGACTTCCAGAGTCGAGTGAGAGAGGTGACCTGATCCAGCCCATTACGCAGTTTACTTTCCATCTCCTCCACCATGCGGCCCATGTTACACAAATGCCCATCCCCACATGAAAGATCTGCCTCCATCTGCACCACCCTTTCCTCATCTGTAAACTAGGATACTCCGAGAAAATTAATTTTATTTTCTACGAGAGAATACTCCAGCTATTAGTAAGTTTAACAACTGTTGCAATATTTACACTGCATGAGCATGCTAGCTCCCCATACATTGAATGACTCGAGGTCTTGGAGAAGCCATTTCCTCCAACAGAAGAGTGAGGGTGCTGAATACCTGACGGGTGATTGAGCCTGAAAGACTGAAGGAGCCGGATGTCTGGTCAGCCGTGGTGAGAGCTAGCATTATAGTGCTTGTCAAACAATAGTGCACTAACCCCTCTTCTTCTTCTCCTACCTGACTAGCCCACCCCACCCACCATTATTAACTCTGTTACTATACCAAAGAGGTTAAAAAAAGACGAATACAGTTCAAAGCAGTCTTTAGTACTCCTGAAGTCGGTGAGGGCCCCTATCAATTGGCCCATATACACTTCATTGGCACAGAAAATATGCCTGAGGCAGTGAGCTTATTTCTTCTGGACATCGTAGTTCTGAAAAACCAAGATGACCAGTTCACCGAGGATAGTGGAAAAGGTAATAACCTCAATCACGTGGATGGCATCCCAGTGCCCCTGCTGCAGAAGGCCACGGCGCCCATCTGCTGTACCTGACCCATCTGCAACCTCCATGGTTACCTATCTTCGTCAGTCAGTCTGCCTGCTTATATAAAACCATCTGACGTAGTAAGATTATGATTATTATGAAGTACAGTGGTTGTGGATATCACCCTAGTTGGGCTGAGTGAAGAGGTAAAGATACCCAACCTTGCACGGAACTGCAAAGCTAGGTTACAAACTAACAAGCTTTCATTGCCAAACACTTGCCATAAAGAAAAGTCAACTACTGACATTCATTCTAAAAACTGTTGGGAAAATAGGCAGCACATACCCTTCTTTATGAGGACACAAGCTACAAAGCCTCCCCCATTTTCAGGCTCCCAAAGGTAAACTGATGACATTCCACCTTCATAATACCTGCCACACATGCCTTACGACTCTGTCACAAGTCTGATGGGCGACGCAGTTCCAAACTTGTTGCATGCCAGTGCTTACAAACCAGAACTGTGAACGATGCACTTATGGCCAGTGGAGAAGGCCGTGTAGAATGTAGTGGAAGGTGATAAAGACTCTCACATTTGCTAGAAAAGAACAGAGCAATGTGAAACTAAACAGCATGGCAGTTGCTACTCAATGATATGCAACAAGAAGAGAAGGGAAGTTAAGGACCTCACTGGTCACGGTAAATAGAAAAGACCTCGTTTGCCTCTTGCTCAAGCTTCCGCAATTCTGGAGACGGCTGCACACCATCCTCCAGCTCAGGCATATACTTGCTGGACCATGGAGATCTGCTCATGTGATAACCAGCTATTTCTTAGATAGTCTACCCAATGGACAACCAGCACACATTCTAGTAGGGTTTCCAGGTGTTTTCTGTGCAATGAGGTGGTAAGTCACAGTGTGCAGCTACTACTACAAGCCACACATCCTTTCCCGTCCAACTATACAGGCCCCCCCTGCTTGAAAGTCGAAAAATAACTAGGTTAATTTTGTACTTCTCAGTGTATTTTCAGCATTTGGCAGAATTGGCAAAGTCCTAGGCCTGTTGAATTAAGGGCAGCGCAATATACTACCTGTAGGAATCACCATCACGATTGTAATCACATAGGAGAAACTGCTTGCCATGTTCTTCATCCCAAGCCACCTAATCTCAAGCAACAGACAAATATCATCACCACAGCATGTCAGCCTTGTGCACGCTTCTAACCCGCTTCTAGTACAAGAGACTCTTCCCACCACGGATAGAGAGAAGACTCCGGCCGAGGCCTGCGTAAATAAGAGCCTCCACAAGAGGTAATAAGATCCACTCTATCCCCAGGCAATTTCAAGATGCCCTATCTGTTCAGCATTCCGATAGGGACCTCTTGGAAGTCTATGCCTGCACTACGCGCGAGTAAGCAGCTTGCAAGCTGGTCATCAGAAATGAGAACTCCTCTTCCACGAAGATACCTGCTCCTTCAGATTCTGCAGCCTAATAGTGATAAAGATTCCTCCAAAGATGAGCATTCGAGATGTGTAGTCCCCTGTGCTGGCACGCTTCCTCTCCTGAGATGTAGATCTGGACATGGTGAAGACAGACACCCAAAAGAGAGAGAGAGGGAGAGAGAGCTTGAGAATGGGAAGGACCTGGAGAGGCTGGTCAACACGAGAGAGAAGTTCCGGAGAGTTAGCGGGCATCAATCCCACCAAGGAGGCCAATGCTTGCTGCGACTGAGACGGGGGCATTCGTCGCATTAGATCCATGGCGGCCTCCATGGCCGGCTGGCTGGGTCTCACAGTTGCTTCTTTACCTGACTTGCTATTCCGCTGCAACAGTGTCCCATAAGCATGACATACAACAACCGATATCCTACAAACCCTTCTACTTAACAGCTTCTCTGCCCACTTTGTTCGCCAACCCATCAACCTGCAAAGACTGCCCCTTCACTTCTTCTCAGCTTCTGCGATGTCCGTCCGTCCGTCCGTCCTAGGTAGCTTGTCCTTTTTCATCAGGGGGAGGACTTAAATCCAAAGCTTTGGAGATTGGCTAGCTAGCTTTTGTGTGATAGTCTGTTTTCCTCAATGCTACGTGTGTCGTCCCTATCGATAGGCTTCAGGACATGTAGGAAGCAATGGCTAGAGACTGTTGCATACATACAGCAACATTACATACATATGCTGACAACATGAATAATCCTTGTCACTCGCAGCCAGTAAATGTCTAGGATTTTGCAGACTATTTCAAGTTAGAAGAAGCACTTGCATAAGCCGGAACGCTGCTGTGATGACTATACCTAAACCAGTTGAACAGGAAAAGGTTTCACTAAACGGTCTCACCTAAGTAGTTAACATTAAATTTGGCTTTGGCAGGAGGTGGAGGCAGAGCGGAATGCAGCCATGGACTGCTTTGCACATCTGGAGGCTGACTATGCCAGGGAGAATGTCCAGCTGAAGGAGGCAAAGGTAAGAATGTACTCAGAAGACGTTGTTTGCTGTAGCCTTGTGGCCATAGACCCCGCACCCAGTTTGGCTGGAACAAGGCAAAGGTAAGAGAGAGTGAACAGGAGCGAGATAGATAGAACACGGGGGAAAGGTTAGTGCTGGATGGAGACAGAAAGAGAGGTCCTTGAATCTTCAAATCCTGAGACACACAAGGTTTCTTGTAGGATGCCCTATAAGCTGTATTTGGGGCGCTAGCTTGGCAAAAGCAAGGGTGGAGGAGCTGGAGAACAAGACATGGACATTGCAAGATTGTGTAGCCAGGAAGCAGCAGCATGTGGAGTCATTGCAGGCCCTTGCAGAGAGCTCTAAGAAAAAGATAGATGCTTGCCGGGATGCTGCCAAGGCTCTGTTGACCAAGGTGTGTCATTTGTCTTCCTCATGTTCAAAGGTTTTGGTCGCTTGAGGCTGCCAACTTAAATGTTGTGGTGGTTAGATTTGTGTTGGTATATGATTGTGGTGAATGCACGACTCAAGCTTACAACGGCCTCTGATTCTACGTTGTGGAATGCAGCCATTCAGGAGGCCTCCTTGCTGGAAGAGATTGCATGCCTGAAACGAGCTCCAGAGGCAACAGAAAGAGACCTGCATACTACTCAGGCAAAACTGATCGCAAACCCAGCTGTTCCTTGGACCATCTCTGCTGCACAATATAGTCGCTTCTGGCATCTAGCTGTGTAAAGAAAGAAAGAATAGTAGGCTGGTCTTACCAGGAGAAGTGTGATGTGACTATGGATATCAGGGTGTGGGTTCTTCTGAGCAGGCAGAGGTGGAAGCAACACTTGAAGTTGTGGCACTGCGAGCTCGTGTAGCAGAATTGGATCACCTACAAGAAAGCCAAGGATGATGCTGTTTACCTAAGAAAACAGAAGAGGGGCAAGCTCAAAAGGCCAGTGTTCTTAATTATTTATTTCTGCTCTGAGACTTCAGCTGAATTGTTATTTTGCTTCATAGGGAGGTCCTTGTGTGGAACACATACATACGTCTAGTCTCAAATATTGACTGCTCAAGGATCTGACATTGAACGTGTTCTACAATCTACAACTTGTAATTCCGGTGGATGCAAATTTCTTTCAGTCTGTCTATGGGGGACCCCACCTAAAAGCCTTGCAGTGGCAGGTTTCCCCTCTTGACAATCTTGGCTTGGAGTCTTTCAGAGAGGTGTGGTTGAAAGAGAAGTCCAGACTGTACCAGGTGCTTTTCCTCGCAGCGTAGAACTTTATTTGGGCTGCATGTACATCTTCCAAATGCTTGCAACCTTGTGAGTTCAGGATTTGAACAACATCCAAAACTAAGACGTCTATCATAGCTTCGTAATTGAAGTATTCACATTGTAGGCCTCCATCACTCAATTGAAGGAGAAGGTTAGTTAGTACAGGTCTTCAAAGACCGAGGTACAGCAAAAGTCTGCAACTGCCAAGTTTGAGATTGGTTGGTTCTTGTTATTCCATTTGTTTTAGAACCGGCCTTGAATGTTGTTGACAGGGAATGACAGCAAACTCACTAAATGTGCGGACCAGTCGATTTGAGTTACAAAAGGGGAGCAGGCTTGCATGGCTTTGGACCCGTGATGATGTCATTCCAATAGAACCTGGGCTTCTATCCCGGCGCTCACTTGTGATTTTTGCTTACGTTCTGGCACTCCATTTCATGGTAATTACATGTCCAAAATGCACATCTGTGGAGCCTAACTTTACTACTTTACTAATCTTGTGAATTTGGCATCTCTAGGTTTGGTTCAGATTCTATCTTACTGTCGTCATCATCATTCTTTTTTCACCATCATTTTTGCCCTGGATGCAGGTTGTGGTTTCTTACACCTCCAGCCGTCAATCACCCTATGAGTGGTTGATGCCCTTGTCAAATACCACAACTGCGCAGTACGACACTAAAAGTGCTGTGTGCAAAAGATGACAACTCAAGACAACTTTTTTATGTTTACCAGGAGGCTCTGTAAGTTCACTGGATGTTAGACTTTACATTGTCTAGTAAAGTACATTTACAACAAACAACATTACACTGTAATATTCACCAAATCCTCAGCTGAATGGCTTTACCACGTAGGGCATTCTATTGTCCATCCACTACAGTAATGTCACTAGCCTACTTATGAACAAGCCACTTCAAAATGGTAATAAACAGCATGTAGGTTCCTTAAAACAAGTTTGATTGCAACAGACTTCCAGTCGCACAAGAATTTGAGACTTCAGATCAATGCAATCAATGCAATAGTAACGATGGTGACGAGAAGACCAAGGAAACAGGTCATACAGACCATAAATTGTTGGTTGGAACAAAATCTTTCTCCCTCCATCAGAAGACCACTTGCCCTTCACCTAATGAAGTATGCCAGATGTAGAAGAACAGATCTTGTTAAAGGACCACTAACAGTTCATGCTGTATAATCCACAACCATTGAATTAATGGATGGTAAGAGATGCTTTGTTATGGGGCCATTTCCGACATTACCGTCTTAGAGTGTGGGACATGGCGAACCACCATGGAAAGGACAACACAATTGAGTCATAAAGGGAAAAACACTTTGTCAATTTGAACATCCAACATTGCGCTTGCGATGTCCACTGCAACAGGGGCAAACATACCCAAATTCTCTTAATAACCAAAAAAAGAGCTCAGTGGCTCTTGACATACTCCTGAATGACATTCAATCCTTCAGTTTCTTCACCATAGTCCTGCACCCCCACAACCAGAACAGCACCGGTTTACGTGGTCAGTGACATATGGATATAACTCTGGTTTCCTATCTTAATACTGAAGGACAAAGACTGTCCAAGGATTGGACTGACAAATATGCGACATGTTAATCATAAACCAACAAAACTGAAAAGTTAGATGAAAGAAAACTTTCCTTAAGCTCACAAAGAGGATCAATGGACTACTCTAGTATGACAGTGCACGAATGGTTCCTTAGCCCTCCATGAGAAATTGTAGGCAATGCGTGAAAAAATAAGATGCCACAAACAGTGTCATGGCTGTCAGTACTGACCATCTCTGTGTAAACCTGACAGTCGGTTCACCGTCCGTCTTCTACTCGATGTACTAAGTGCCTCAATGATCGTATAATTTGAGATGCTTTTAACCCCTGTAGCTACTGTTTATGCATATCTTAAGAACTTAACTTAGGCAATTTTTACTGACTAGACCAAAACCAACAGCAGGAAAAAAGCAAGTATCTGCGGCATACCTTCACGACTACACAAGAGCACCCCACCACTTTGCGAGCCTTGCCCTCAGAGTCAATTTTACAAAGCTGCATGTGGACATCATATTTCTGTCATACTCCAAGTGATAATAGTTTGACTTTAAATGTAAGCAATCACCTTCTGCCAAGTTGTTTACCTTGATACAACCTTTACTCAACTCAATTGAGTTCATCCTACAAACAACACTACCTCTCTCTCTCTCTCTCTCTCTCGCTTTATCTTGATGGTGGCTAAGCTCCTGGTAACACCACGAAGTGCCTTATCACGTTGGAATGTCCTGCCTAGAACAGAGCAGGAAACAACTAAGTCCTCTGTAACAACACTCTAGCATTGCCTTCCTCATCCAATTTCTTCGAGCTAATGGCATTCACATTTGTCCAGGGCAAGAGACATGGGAAACTAACAACAAGATGGTTGGGGATGTCGTTGACTATGAGTAGCATGGTAAGATGCCAAGGCGGCTTCTGCAAAGCATGATAATAAAAGGAGTGGGACTCTTTCACCGTGATATCCTGAGTGATAATTGTGAAATCATCAACAAGGAGCTTCAGTACAAACACAGTATTTGGCTGAGACTGAAACTGAAGGGCGACCTCTTTGTGGGATGTGACTCCATGCGTACAGAAGGAGCCCTTAGTGTTGACGCTGATAAAGCCTTTGAGGAAGTTATGCTTGATTGTGCCAAGTTCCTGACATGGTCTTCTTAGGAGACTTTAATGCCCAGGATTGCAAGGGTCTACAAGAGGACAACAACGTTGGGCTTTTCGGTGAGGATGTGCGTGATTCCAACAGCAAGCGGCTTATCAATTGCCTCAAAAAGCTTCAGCTTTTGACCTTGAACAATAGGTCAAAGGAAGACCCTTTGCAGTGTTCATGAAAAAGACCAGACTGGGGAACAGTCCATTGTGGACTAGCCTTCAGCTTTCAGCCAGTTCCATAAAACTCTGGCCCAAATTAAAAACAATCAGAGATCCGAGTAAGGGACAGATGCTCACCCCAGCCCACTCGCCCAGCTTCTTAGCACTAGGTACAGAGATCAGGTTCACGTTATGCTCTGAGCAAAGTGCTTGAACCAGCTTGAAGTAATCTGGCTGGTTGCAGTCCTCTGCAAGCACACACAGCTGGGCTGCATGCTTCTCAATCGCCTTAGCTGCCTCATGAAGGCCCCGTGAAAGGCCATCATGGGCCAAAGACTTCTTCAACACAAGCTGGAGGCCAGTCAAGATGTCCATGGGTTCCCCCAATGTGGGCTCCGACGCAACTGGCATCTCAGCCAACACATCCGCAACTGGCTCCTCTCTGAGCAACAAACGATTCCATATGCGGTGTCTCAAAAGCTAGCAACGTTTTCTGAGCCTCTCTCAGCACTGAATCTAGTTGCTTGGCTGACCTAAAATTGCAACAAGGGGTCCAACCCAGAACCCAACCCAGAACTGTCTCAGACCACTATCGGAGTAGAATGTTAACACAGCAGAACAATAAAGCTTTGCATAACTTCCATGGTAGACAAAAAAGCACATGAAGAAATGTGTCATACCTGTCAGCCATTGTGATTTTTAAGCAAGGAAGAAACTGCCTGCCTGCACAGAGAAATTGGCACTGTGAATACATTAGAGCGAAAGTGCGGCCACACATGCTTTTCGAATTTTGATTGACAAACACTCAACCTTGAGGGAGAATCTAGCAGACACGAGAGACACGGAGCACATAAGTCCCATCGGCAACTTCCCCAAGTAATAATCAACAAAACTACAGGAAATTTCACAATCACAGGCTGATATTGAATGCAGAAAACCTAGTACCGCAGGAGAGAGCGAGACTTACTTGAGGTGGTGTGAGGCAGTGGCTTCGTTCAGCGCTGGTGCGAGCGAGAGAGACAAAGGTGTTGGATTAGGGCAGGAGGCGGCCTTTCTAGGATTCATTTAACCGTGGGTTCCATGGAACCTAACCATAGCCAGTTTCTATTCTGTAAATAGACGAATGAATTTAATGGATGAATGCGCAATGGCCACCTTCTTCTGAAGTTTCTCTCTCTCTCCGAGGTTCTTCTCTCGATGAGCAGCTTGAGAAACAGTGACTATGGCAGGCAGACGCTGCTTTTGTCTCTAGGTGTGTGTATAGGAGAAGGGTCTCTCTTGAGACCCTTCTGGAATTTTCGGTACCCCCCCCACGGGTACCTCAAATCTCGGAAGGGTCTCAAGAGAGACCCTTCTCCGGCGTAAAGAACCATGATATTTTTAGTACCTTCTAGCCACCGTAAGGTATTTTGCGGCAAGGACCTTACGGGGCCTTCTGCACTATAGATGACCTAAAATTGAACTAAGAAAAATATCACGGTTCTTTACGTGTAGGGTAAGGGCCTCACGCAAGGGCTGTCACAGGTTAAAGCCACTGGAACGAGGCCGGAGCCCGAGTGACTAGTGGCACAAACGTGTGACGGCCCGCACGCAGGGCCCTTAAACGTTCCTTAAAAAAATCCCCACCACGTGTCCCTTCTTTTAGGCCCCCAGATTTCTTTTAGGCTTCTTTCCCCCGCTGCGGCATCTTCTTTGCTTCCCCCTCCTTTGGTTCGTCTGATCTCGGAAAGATGCTAGAAAGACGTTGGAAAGGCGCGAAAATGGGGGAATGGTGGCAGGAGTGACCTTACGGGATGGAACGTCACTCCGCAAATTTCGGTTACGTTCCATCGCATAATTCAACTGCTCCGGGGGGCGTTAGGTATAAGCCAACTGGAAATACAAAGGATTTTATTAGCAACGTTTACGGAGGGGACAAGACGATTATTATGGCGTCCCGTTTGCATTGCACCTGTGGCAGGAACAACCAATTTGCACTTCTCACGTGTGATGGGTTGAGGTATGACTCGGGCCAAGTCCCCACGTGTGGCCTAGATGCACGTAAAGGATTTTGGGGGCAGATTATGCCTTTTTTGAGGCAAATTAAGAAGCAGAAGATTGTCGCTCCACGGCGCTGGCGCATTCTGCATTCCTAATGGGCAATTTGACTCTCCTAATCGGCTGTTTGACTTTTAGCTCATTATGGCATGTAGCCAATCACAGGCCTCGCATAATCTGCCCCCAAAATTTGTTTATGCACGTTCTCTAGTACGTAATTTGCTTTGGCTCGAAATTCGGGCCTTTTCGGGGGTCATTTTATATCCCGTAAAGAACTAGGGCTGATTTCTCTTTGTAAATTTCTGCATGTTATACAGCGTAACAGCCAGCCACACAATTACCAGTGCATTACACGAGTGTGTAATGCACACCTGCAACATTTCTATATCTTTACCTCCACGATCTTTTCTCACATGAAGCTACTAGCGGGGAGAAAGGATAAAGGAACGATGAAAAGAAAAGAAGTCATCCTATATGTTTACGCAAGGTAACGCCCCTCCTGTCGGGCATTCGCAAATTTTCGGGCCTTCCCCTTGGGCTATCGCCCTTGGCGTCAGGCCCTTAAATCTGGGAATGCCCCCCACTCAAGGCATTACCCTATACGTAAAGCACCGTTCAGATTTTTCCTTAGTTATTTGACGCCCCTCCCGATGCAGAAAATAGGCTCCAGCATCGGACGCATCTTACGAATCGCGTAAGATCCTCCCAGCTTGGTCGGGCGCATCTTGCGCTTTGTAAGATGCGTCTTGCCAGGAAAAATCTGAACGGTGCTTCACGAAAGGGCAGGCCCCAGCCCGCGGGCGTTCTGCGATTTTCGGGCTACTAGCCTCGGGCTAATGCCCTCGGCAGCCAATCCTCAATCGCGGAACACCCTCGGGCTGGGGCCTTCCCTATCGCATAATCTGCCATCATAATATGTCGGCCACCTTTTGATGACTTTTTTAGTTTTGGTAGTTTATATCATGCCACCACTTACTAGGACTAATTTTGACACCTCTAACTAATATGATTATGGTTGTACACATCTTATAGTATAGAACTGATACTTCATTGAATGCTTAAGATAGTACATGTGCACTCCAGTTCACTGCTATTAGAGAAAGTTAGCACAAAATAATTTCATGTGCGGTACATACTACAAATCAATGTCTTGATCACTGTGGGCTACTTGCTTAGGGCAAACTTCGATCATTACAAGTCGTCCTAATCATTGTGACCTGATGCTCGGTACTTCTATCAGCACAAATTGTCTTCTATCAGCACTATTTGCCATATCGATATAGTGCTCTTGGCCCGATAAAATCTCGATCGCTTATTATGCTTGGATAAAAATTCACTGTTCACATCCAACTAGATATTGAAGGTGCAATTATGACAATTACTGAATGATGTACCGATTTTGGCATTTTCAATTCTGGAGTTCTCAATCCGACAACCAAGATGTGCTGTAAGTAAAAAGAGAGGGGCCTACAACCCATGACAATCCATCCAGCCAATACACCATTTATCCTGGGACGTATCAGATGGTACATTGAACACACTGGCCAAATTTCAAAGCGAACAAAAATCATTTGGATGGGCAACCATCTGTTGGCCCATTGAATGAATTTCGATTGATCTCATATTACTCTGGGGCCTCTTATATGGCACATTGAACATAATGGCCAAGTCTCTAAGCGAACCAAAATCATTTCGATGGCCAACCATCCGTTGAGCCATCAAATGAATTTCGATTGATCTGATATTAGTCCGGGACCTGATACATGGTATGTTGAACATAGTGGCAAAGATTGAAAGCAAACGAAAATCATTTGGATGGACAACCATTCAATCGCCCATTGAATGAATGTGGTTTCGTATACTGGGACCTGTTACATGGTTTTCCCTTTGAAGCTCTTTTTGTAGTGTCTCCTGCCTCGTAATGCGGTGCTCCAATGTCCACTTTATCCAATATGTTTAATATTCTCCACCTGGAACAGATCCACATATGTGTGCAGAAATCCTTAAAAAAACAAATGACCATCTCAACTTTTATAAGCCTCATCCCCAGCTTCCAGTTTTGATGGTCATTTGGTTTTTTAAGTTATATACGCATGTGTGGATATGTTCCAGATGGAAGATATTAACATTGGAAAAATAAGAATTGGAGAAGCACCTCATTAGGAAGCAAGAGACATTACAGAAGACCTCGGCATGTTGAACATCTGGATGAAGAACCTTGCCCATCGTCGCTTTAAAGTTCTAGCGCTTCTGAAATGATCACATGTTTGTTGGTGGAAGTAGATCTCGTAGGCCACATTGATCTCGTACCCATCGAAGACTCTCGTTGGCCACATAGAACGGTTTATGTGATACATTTTCACAAATGCGATGTGATACATTTGTGAAATGATATCACATCAACCGTTTAATGTGGCCAATGCACGTCTTCCGTACCATGGCGGAAATGTTCGCTACTTGAAAGCACAAACACAAATAATCCGTGTAAACAATCTCAAGAATCATATGTACTGCAAGATGTTTCATACTGCCGATGTTCATGTAGCTGAATTATTTAAGAACTTCCATGCCAACAACATCAGATCCACTGCGACTGCCATATTCCAAATTCTGTATCAGCCACCACGGACATGAAACCAGGAATTTCGCACAAAATCTCCAATTCATTCAATTTATGGTGGGCCATGGCTGCAGCCTGCAAGCTGGCCGGGATGGCTGATACGTCCGTTTGAACATGACAGTCTCAGAGGACGTTGGCATGGGAATAGCAAAAAGAGTACTACAGAATTCAGCTAGAGGAACAACAATAGCATGAAACACCTTACCGTAAATATGATTGTGTTCTTCCACTGTTCCCAGATTCACTTGAATCAATTGAGTTTCTTCCGTTATTGTCCATCTTGCAATCTCTTGTCCGATGGTTGCAATCGTGGCAGGTACTTCACTGATTTGAATGTCTTTTTCCCTTTCTTGATAGAAACGGGCAGGGTGTTGAGGTGTGTCCATCGCTTCTTCCTCCGGATCTTCCGTTCTCGAAGTATTTGGTTCTCCTTGGGTGTTCACTATGTGACATCCTACTGTTGTGGTATGTTTGGCCACTAGTTGCCCAATAGGTTCTAACTGGGGATGTGTTGCGTATACTGTGGCTTCTTCTTCATCCGACAGTCCCCTGGACCAATCATACTCTTCCACTATGCAAGGTCGTTTCTCTCGTGGAATGGTACCTCGTTGCTTCGTAGTGATGGTGAATTGTTCTGCTCCCTTTTTTATCGTGAGAGTCTGACTTCCCCAATCATGGTGTGATTGGGCTTGTGTTAACCATGGTCGGCCAAGTAGTAACGAATATCCTTCTGCCACATCCTCCATTATGAGAATGGTTACTGATACTTCATATACCAGTCCTGCTACTTCCATTGCAAGTCGTCTGATGATACCCAATGGTTGCACTTTTCGTTGATCAGCCATTCGTACCGTGAATGGGGCAGGTTCCATGTGCCCCAATCCTAGTGACTTCTTCATCTTCTCTGTCATGATATTCACTCCGGATCCTCCATCGATGAGTACATCCGTTACCATTTTCCGTCCAATACGTACTTGCACTACAACAGATCGCGGTAGTTATGACTTCCAAACCGTGGTAGTCATGGTTTTCTTGACTTTGACCGTGACTGCACCATGTTTTTATATGAACCCGCAGTCGTTCATACAACTGTAGTCATATGAACGACTATCTAAGTAGTCGTCTGTATGACTACATGGCTCCGGAATGGGCGGAAGGCTGGTCAACAGCAATTGACCAGATTTAGCTCACCATTCACAGTCATTTCCATGACTACAGTGTACATGGATGAGGTTACATAGTCATGATGACTACTGGGGATTTTGTAATTTGGTGTGTATAATACAATTAAAACACCATATGATCACATGAATGACTAATGGGTGTATTGGTTAACAGGTAGTGAACTATAACTCTTATAATAAAGAGGTTGCAGATTCAAACTCATCTAAGTACAATGAAATGGATAAGCTAGGGATAGCACATGGTACCCTAGATGGGCTGCCACGTGGTTTTTTCATTATTATAAAATGCATTATGCCACATGGCACAATGCGGTGCGACGCGATGTCCGACATATGTTTTTTTTTTAAAGTTTTAATTTAATTTAATTTAATTTTAATCAATTACTCACCACACCACGTGGCGCGGCAGCGGCGATTACAGTATGGTATATATTACTGCAGTGAGAGATATCACTTGGTTCATCTAACTGTAGTCATCCGGACTGTACCATCATGTACTCATTGTATTCACTTGGTTTGCACGACTTACAATCATAGAAGTCATATGTACCGTTTATGACTGCATAATAGTCATATATACAGTAATAAATACCGCGATCTGTTATACTGTTGTATTACGGGTATTGCTTTGTCGTAGTCTAGAGTTTGTCGTATAGTTGTGGGTTTAATCGTGTAAACCTCTGGTGTTGGTTTTTGTTTTGGTGTGGGGGTCAATGCCTCGATTGCCCGAAATAATGTTTTCTTGCAGTATGGAGCAATTTTTAATAATTGTCCAATGGTAATTTGGGTCTTGGTCTAGCAAATTACTTCCGTCAATTCTGTTTCCGTGGTTGCATTCGTGGTCTTCATCGTTGGTCTGATTTGATTGTCTGGAGTTGGCTCCCCGGAAGGTATATGGGTTCCCTCTTGCATTTGAGCTATGGCTTTATTTACCTCCTGGTGTAAGCTCTTTTCTTCCTGCCATGCTGCACTTTCTGGATATTGTTTCCGTTCTTCTTCAATCTCCTTATCTGGAGGTTTCTGTTTCTTGGCCTGAGTTCGGGTTACCGCAAGGGTATCCACTACAGGGGTTACCACACTCACGGCTACACTCGGTCCAGCTTCCATATTTCCCACTTTTGCCTCATGCTTGATTCGCAACTGGCATTCATGTTTCCAGTGCCCCTCTTTCTTGCAGTAGTGGCATCTCGTGATTTCTTTGTTTCTGGGTTGGTGTTCTCTATCCCGTGGTGGATAGTCATCTCATGGCCTCTGATAACGATTACCCATATTGTATCGTCTTGGTCCATCCGATCCTCCCCGTCGGATTTGGACTTGGTGTAACCCCACCTCTCGTGTGTACCCACTCTTCTTGGCCCGTTGGTTGTAATACAATGGCTGGTATTATGATTGTTCATATGACAAATATCACAATATTTGTCTTTCATGTGGCATTCCGTTGCCAAGTGTACTGCAGTCCCGCATTTGTGACACCATGTTGCCTTTCGTGGCCCTTCATCTTTAAAATTCTTGATAGCCTCTGCTATCTTCTGATCCAAAGTGGTTTTATCAATCACTTCTTTCTTCTTTTGCTTGGGCTTTTCTTCATCATCATAATCTTCTTCTTCCAAGGGATCCTTGGAATCTTTACTTCTGCTTTGATGAAATCCAACATTTGGCAAGAGTTTTTTTTTTCCCTCTCTCTCTCTCTCTCTTTAGGCAGAAAACTACCCTGGACCTGTTCGCAGTCTATGACATACATTACTACCCCCGAATGGAAATTCGGCACCCAATATCCAACAGGGGAAGCCCGGATGAAGTCGCCTCGGGCGCAGAGACCGGCGCGTGTGTGACAGAGAACATCCCCTGGATGGAGATTCGGCGCCGAATTTCCATCCGGGCCCCCCCAAAGGAAGTCGTGTCGGGGGGTCAGGCCGAAAACTGGCCGGCATAAAAACATCCCCAGATGGAAAAACGGCGCCGAATTTCCATCCGGGGCGGTTCGGATGCAGTCGGGGAGGGGGGAGAGGTCGGCACCTGGCCGTCACATTTCAACCCCCGGACGGAAATTCGGCACCGAATATCCAACAGGGGACGCCCGGATGAAGTCGCCTCGGGCGTAGAGGCCGGCACGTGTTCGACAGAGAGCATCCCCTGGATGGAGATTCAGCGCCGAATTTCCATCCGGGCCACCCCAAAGGAAGTCGTGTCGGGGGTCAGACCGAAAACTGGCCGACATAAAAACCTCCCCAGATGGAAAAACGGCACCGAATTTCAATCCGGGGCCGTTCCAATGCAGTCGGGGAGGGGGGAGAGGTCGGCACCTGGCCGTCATATTTCAACCCCCGGACGGAAATTCGGCACCGAATATCCAACAGAGCGGCGGAGAGGCCGGCACCTCTCCGACAGAGACCATCCCACGGATGGAAATCCGGCGCCGAATTTCCATCCTGCAGGTAGTTCGAATCCCGGATGGATGGAAATCCGGCACCGAATTTCCATCCAGCAGGTAAGTGGAATCCCGGATGGATGGAGATCCGGCGCCGAATTTCCATCCTGCAGGTAATTCCAATCCCGGATGGATGGAAATTCGGCGCCGAATTTCGATCCAGCAGGTAAGTCGGATCGCTAGCGTATGGATATTCGGCGCCGAATTTCCATTCGCCAGGTATTACATCGCTCAGAATTACCTTCGTGCAGGTAATTCTTATCGATGAATAACCTTCCTGCAGGTAATTCCGAGCGTAGGAAGGTAATTCATCGCTCAGAATTACCTGCACGAAGGTAATTCTGAGCGATGAAATACCCGGCGAATGGAAATTCGGCGCCGTTACCTGCTGGATGGAAATTCGGCGCCGAATTTCCATCCATCCGGGATTCGAATTACCTGCAGGATGGAAATTCGGCGCCGGATTTCCATCCATCCGGGATTCCACTTACCTGCTGGATGGAAATTCGGCGCCGGATCTCCATCCATCCGAGATTCGAATTACCTGCAGGATGGAAATCCGGCGCCGGATCTCCATCCATCCGCTCTCCGCCCAACCTTGCGGATGGAAATCCCCCCGGATTCCATCCATCCGCCTCCGAATTACCTGCTTGAGGGAAATTTCGCGCGCCGCCCTACCTGCGCGGATGGAAATCCGGCGCCGGATTTCCATCCATCCGCTTCTGAATTACTTGCGTGAGGGAAATTTGGCGCGCCACCCTACCTGCGCGGATGGAAATCCGGCGCCGGATTTCCATCCATCCGCTTCTGAATTACCTGCTTGAGGGAAATTTCGCGCGCCGCCCTACCTTGCTGGATGGAAATTCGGCGCCGGAATTACCTCTACGTTGGAAATTCCGGGCCTCTTTCCGTCGATTTTCATCCGACATGGAGGGCTTCATCCGACATTTAATTGCGCAGTTGGGCAATAAATGTCCACCGCCGTCGGTTTTTATTCGGGCTGGCGACACATGGCTTCTTGGATACGTACCCTAAATCTCATGCTAATCTTGGCTTAACATGCTATTCGAGGCATGTACCCCAAAAACGGAGATCTTTTTCCATTTTGGCTGGGACTTATGCCGCCTGAAGGGCGTGGCTCTCCTGAGAGAGACCTCACATCCAGACCGCGGCGGAAGTTGAAAGCTCTGTACTACGGACGACGGCCAATCTCTCGCATGGCCAAACTGAAGCTCCAGCAGGAGATTCCAGTGTCTTGCTCACAACCCGCGCCAACTGAAGCCGAGTACTCTCAGGCAAGCCACTTCTGCTTTCGCTTTGTTCGATTTCTTTTTTGCTTTCGCTTTGTTGCCTCGCTTTGTTTTTGCATCTTCATGCTGGCTTCGCTGGATGAGTGAACTTTAGATAGTTGAGTGAACCTTACATTGTTTGCAATGCGTGTGCAAATCCGGCAGCTGTGGAGAAGGCTGCTTGTGCATGTCATTCTCAGGCAATTGTTGCATTTGTTTTCATTGTTGTTGATTGAAACCCAATCTCACCATACTCCACAAAATGCACTGATTTGCCCCAAGCCAAATCAGCCCTTTCGCTTGGTCTTGCAATCCTTCACACAATGAAAGCTCGCATTCCCAATTCCAGTTCTCAGCTTTGCCACCAAAGCCACTATAACCTGCTCTTGACTGGTCCTCTTCCCAATCGTGCTTGCTCATGCATGTACACAATCTGAAACCATCAAGGTGCTCTGGAATTACCTGCAGCATGGTGCTTTCATCTCTGAAGCTGAAGATCGAATGCCAAGGTCTACCACCTCGTAACCCACATCGCCTCCGCTTCTAACAACCAAGAGTTCCACGGTGCTCCTTGCATAACAACTTGGTTTCTCTCATTCTCAAGCAAAAACCACAAGTGCTACAACTAACTCGTATCTGGCACTCACAGATACGAGCTCATCTTTCTCGAGTGATAAAGAAGAAGAATACAAGCACGAGCTCACAAATCTGAAGCATAAACTCATGCATATATAACCTCATCACTCAAATACAAGTCAAGCCAAGTGCACCCCACGCCATGGGGAATCCACACTACGGCGCCATAGCTAGGCGCGGTGAGGCTCAACTCGAGAAAGATGAGCCTCCCGCGCTTGCCGTGAAGATAACCACTCCAGGGCCTAAATCTGCCTTGACCCCTGGATTGACACTTGGGCCAATCCCAAATGTCAATATGTAAAAGCTAGCTATTTCCTAGCTAGTTTCACACTAGTGGTAAAATAACTTGACAGTGTTGCATAGATGCAAGTATTGATGCTAATCATGCTACCATGCTATAGGAATTCGACACTATAGAATACAAAGTGCTTTTATAATTAGGAGCTCTCCTCCCAACCACGAAGACACCAGAATAATACTCTGGTACTTCTCCCCCGAGCTCTTACCTGTTCGACTCCAAGAGTCACTACTAGATGTAATCTGATTGGTCACTCAAGTGTTATGTCCTTTCAGGATACAGCCAATTAATAGCTTAGAAAGTAATTGCTAGATAGTTCTAGTTTCAATACTCCCACTAACTAACTAACAATTATTTCTGTTCAGATCATGGGACTTTTTCTTCTTTGCTCAGCACCCCTGCTACTTCTTTGAACTTGAAGTGCTTTAGCTTGGATAAGCTTTTGGTAAGCATATCAGCAACCATATCCTCAGTGCTGCAATACTTCAGCTCTACTTCCCCACTTCCAACCTTCTCCCGTACAAAGTGATATTGTATTGTGATTAGACGTCCCTTTCAAATATCTTAGTATTCGTTTGACCGCCTTCCAATGCCTTTGTCCTGGATTCGATAGAAATTGAGACACCTCTCCCACTGCATAAGCAAGGTCTGGTCGAGTGCATACCATCGCATACATAATGCTTCCCACGACACTGTGGTATGGTACATTTAACATACCTTCTTGCTCCTCAGTTGTTTTAGGGCTCATTTCTTTAGTAAGCTTCTCTCCCGTCTCCATCGGTGTGGAGGAAGGTTTGCTTAACTCCATGTGAGTACATCTTGGATGTACTTAGTTTGATTTAGACAAATAGAATTCTTCGCCTTATTTCTAGATACTTGAATCCCAAGGCAGTATTGTATTGGTCCTAAATCTGTCATATCAAATTCGGCTGACAATTCTGCCTTTGCTTCTTGCATTAGGGTTATAGAATGAAGGGAGTGAATTGGAGATGAAGAAACTCAATAGGGCAATGGTGAGGCAGATGAAGTGCCAGTTGGCAAAATTGGTGACAGACATTCATGAGGAGTTCCTGCCACCAATTCTAGAACAAGAGGAGCTCATGGACGAAGAGGATCAAGAGGAGCAAGATCACGAACGAGAGACACCAATACAATGAACAACAACAACACCAACACAAACACCACCAGCAACACAATCACCACCAAGCCAATAGACACTAGTACAGGCCACAGCAGGGCCATCTACTCAAGAGGTAAACCCTGTAACACTACCAAGTGTCCTGGTAGCATCAACTTCAGTAGCAGTGGATGATTTCCAAATCATACCATGCAAGCAGGATGGGGAGTGGTTAAAGTATTCAGAGGAATACTTTAAAATGATGGTAGTACCAGCCCACCAAATCCCAGAAATACTGGAGAAGGTTTTCAAAGCTTTAACTCCCTGCAAATCATTGGGTCAATTGCATCTGCTCAATCAAACTCTTATTCCTCTGAGATATAGGATGAGGCCACTGGCTAAGGAGGAGACATGGTCAGGGGCAGAATTGGTTGAATTCTAGCGCCAGGCTCCCTTGGAATACAAGGAGCTGGTAGCTTACATGTGGGCAGTGGGGCAATTGAAGATTAATCCTACGCCGGCAGTAACCATTGTGATGGGATGCCCAAGTTTTTATATTGGCAGTTACTTGTACCGCATGTTCGTAACAATGAGGGGAAGCTGGCAGCGCTATGAGAGTATTGAAAAAGATACTCACTGGGAATTACCCAAATTCCAGCCACCAGAGAGAGTCACATGCACTTCAGCATATATGAATAGGCCACTGTATGCTGAAGCATGGCGCCAGGCGAAGGACCACTTTTCACCATTGGTGTTGGACAGAGACCACCCTTTCAGAGAAACAGGGGTCTAAGCTGTTAACTGGTTAATGGGCAGCAAGACAACAAAACACATTATACCATGGACCAAGGAGGAGCTGCAAACCTACCGCGAAACCTTGACCAACAAAATCGATATGGTACGAGGGGACGGGATAGCAGAACACCCTGACGAAGAAAGCTGGCCTACTCACGAACCAGAGGAGCAACCAAACAGTGATGATAACAGGAACAAGAAGCTGCCACCACGACAATCCTGGGACGCACTTCCTACCTCGCAGACAGGCATGCCACCACCTTACATCCCCAAGAGATACAGCAAGCACAGGAACTGACGAAATTGTGCGGACACAATTTCAAAAGAGGGGGGGGAATAAATGATAGCGGCTATGCTACGAGGGACAAACAACGAGGGTCACAACGGGACATACCGGGTAGTGATGGACGTACACTACCTGAGCCACAGGCAGAGACGGCTAAGTACGGGGTACTTAGCCAATGGCGGAACAAGGGTACATTACCACGAGAGCAGTAGTGGGTAGTGTAGTAACCGTGAGCCGTGAACCACGATATCACACGGCCACGTTAGCATCGGCTTTAACCAATAGAGGGAGTAGTGGACCGTTTACCACTATGGCTCACGACCACTGCAACGAGCCACTTTTTAGCAAACCTTTTAGGTTGCGTAGGCAGTTAGGCAAACGGTCATTAACAACCGCAGGCTGTAACGGCTCTTTCGAGCATAGTATAAAAAGACTGCACACAACTTAGAGAGGGTGTGCAATATGAGTATGAGTATCAGTGATCAGTGTGTACTTATGTGATGATGTGACGAACTCTGAAGTAAAGCCATGATATTCGAAGTATCTCTGTGTAGAGTGAATGTGAGATAGAGAGAATGTGCATTATGAGAGAACGAGAGATGGTGAGAATGTGTATCATCTCAGAATAGTTCTTGTTTTATCTCGACTACCATCTGCTTGTATGGACAAAGAGGCTTCAGTCTTTTCGACTAAGATCTTTTATGCTAAAGAGACTGTAGATTGGGCTTAATCAATAGGATTAAGCAGCCTACAGGGATATGGCTTCATACGACGTTCATGGTTTAGCTATCCTTAAAACGATTACTTCATAATCGTTTCTGGAAGCATACCGTCGGACAACCTCTGTTGCATGTCTTAGGAAATGGGCAGTAGTGTTGATAGCCTGTTTTGTCTAAGTCATAAACCAGCGGTTCACAGTGGGGGCTGCTATTTCATGAGCGGCATGAGCGGCATGAGCGGAAAAAAAAAAGCATGAGCAGACCATTGTGTGAGTCCACGGAAATAGGGTTAGGAGGCACGGAAATAGGGTCATGTGAAGTTGGAATGTGGCACCAGTGGACTTGAAATGCAACATTTTATTGCAAATTTTTGTGCAAGCCACGTCTATACAGTGTGTTCTAACTGTCATAGCCGGAATGGGCACTACTCTCCTACACCCTCCGAGGAACTTGCCCCACCTTCTTCCTCATCCCCCTCATCCCCCTCATCCTCCGAGCTCTGTGATGCATCAGTTCCACTATGCCTCTCAAAAATCCCGTCCTCTCCTTGGGGGACCGTCCACCTCACCTCCTGGGAATCTTCTACGTCTTCTCCCCCACTTTCCTCAACAGAATCCAAGACAAATCTACGAGCCCGACGGGCTCTAATAGCTGCTGCCCTCCTCCCTCATCTTCATTTTCTTGAGGCTTGCCTCGTCTAAAATCTGCTGTACACGACTACGTTCGGAACACCTCCTAATGGACACCGAAGCAAGCCGGGCAGCATAAGTAGGAAGGATGTACTCCCTTTCTGGACTAGGCATGAAATCCCCCCTGGCAAAAAAAGGCACGTTCCTCCTGCCCATGAACTCCGGTGTAGACGTCCCTCCGGCAGTACTTGGCATCCTACAGTAAGAACAAATCCACTTCAAGAATGTCAATACCAGCACAACCAGAAAGGGTTTTCAATGAAATAAGAGAGCGGAGGGAGGTGCCTCACAAAATCTGGAGGCAACTTACAATGCCACACTCACTCTCGTAAACCGGGGGCTCCTCGCCTCGATCCCAACTTCCTCCCCCTGCTCCTTCTCGGATTTTTCCTCATCCTCCGAGGATGCCTCTTCCTCTTTTGGCAGACGTTCAGCCCGCTGCAAGTTCCGAGTTGTGGAGGGCAGTATCTGGCTCGAAGGCGAACACATGCCTGTCGGACAACGTCCCTGCCCACATTGAAGCACTTGAGGAACAAAGCGGGCGGTTAATAGCTTGCGGCATGCAATTGCAATCGGGCCAGGGGACAAACTGAGCACGTGAAGGCTTACCCGTGCCGCATGTGAGGTCCAGAATCCGCCCTTTGGACATCCGAGCACGTCTCCATGAGGGTTTGGATGAAAGCAGGGCTCCGGGTCCGGCTGTACCGCCACGGTTTGCCTGTCTTTGTGTCCTTCGGCATACTGGAGTGGGGCACATAGTTGTAGAGGACATCGTAGGTTACAGGGTCCACAGCGGCATCAACAAGACGACCGTCGTTGCGGAATTTGAACGTAGACCCTCTCTTCACAAAGCAATATGCCTCAAACACCAATGTCTGCACATCCAACAAAGAAGGGATCAACTCCAGGGTCTACTTAACATACACCACAATATGAAGTGAATGCAATAGATTGATAACTTACACTTTGGCCCTCTGTTCGCAACCCCTGTACTGATGCAGAACCATTTTCTGAGGAGGACCGGGGTGACACTTTTCGGTGTCCACCTTGCCACCGCATTCTCTGTGGTCTTCCCTCTCGTGGCAAGGACAACCACACATCCACCGTCATCCAGAAGCATCCCCGCCAGCCCAAACCCGGCTTTCCAGTAGTCCTCAGTAAACCTGTTCCAGGTGGGCACACCATCCAGGCCCTCCAGCAGCTCCCCATCTGGAATGTCGAGGAGAATCATGTCGCAAGCTCTCTCCACCTCAACCCCCCCCCCGAGTGCTCTTGCAATTCGTGCTCACAGCCGTGAAGAATTCCATCATGGCTTCAAAACCAGGGTGTCTTTAGGCTCTGTACCGGCAGCCCTCTTCTTGGCTTTCCCCTTCTGCTCCGCCAGAGACTTGCTGTGTGCCACCTTCTTTGCCCTGGCAGCGAGAGCGTCAAGGAAGCTCTCATTGACGCATTGGATGATGGTTGGAGGTTCTAGCTTTGGCCTGTGCGTAAACGTCACCGCCGAATACCGCCGTGTAGGCTCGCCCTCAAATGCCAACTTCTTGGCAGAGCCAGTCCCACTCCGAACTGACTTGGGAACCCGGACGACCGGTGACTGGTAGGAGCAACAGCAGTTGCAGGACCTTGAACAAAGTCGTCGTCCGAGTCACTCTCTTGGGTCCCCTCCTGCGCCTCCTCCGATGCCCCGATGGTTTTCTTCTTTTTGGGTGTTACTGCACTCACCTGTTTCCTTGTCCTTTTCCTTTGCCTTTGGCCTTTACTCTTCTCATGCAATTTCTCCTGAATTCCTGCCTGAGCAAGCTCTGCCGCTTTCCTGGAGTTCGCAAGCGCTTTTGCCTCTTTTGCACCCAACGGAGGCAGCGGAGCCCGGTTTCGTCGGAATTCAGCATCCAGCTTCAATTGAAACTCGGATGGGTCGAGCGAGCCGGGCGGAAGGTCCACATACCAAGGGCAATCACGCAAATGTTCCAGATGCCACTCCTTCACAATATCGTCAGTGTACATGGAGTCAGCCCCAGGGTTCCTCCATGCCAGGAAGAATGGTGGCTCGAAAGACAGATGACCTTTTCTCCAAAAGGGAGAACTTGCAGTACCTGCATTCATGAAAAACACAATGAGTCCCTGAAATGCATATTCGGCACCATTTTCCCAGGTTGGGGCGGATGTGAGTGGGCCTAGAAATGGAAAAATGGCGCCGAATTTCGGTTTTCGGACTGCCACCCTAGGGACTTAGCCATCTTGGGAGCCCTGAACTGAAATTCGGCGCCATTTTTCCCGGTTTGGCCCGAAGATGGCTAAGTCCCAGAACCGCAATAGGGCCTGGAACTGGAAAAATGGCGCCGAATTTCCAGTTCAGGGCCAGCCACCTAGGGACTTAGCCCGAAATGGCTAAGTCCCTGAACGGCAATAGGG
The DNA here is from genome assembly GCA_030704615.1 of Takakia lepidozioides. Classification (NCBI taxonomy): domain Eukaryota; kingdom Viridiplantae; phylum Streptophyta; class Takakiopsida; order Takakiales; family Takakiaceae; genus Takakia; species Takakia lepidozioides. The sequence goes on from CM060732.1 coordinate 15,092,965, forward strand.
CCTGGAACTGGAAAATGGCGCCGAATTTCCAGTTCAGGGCCAGCCACCCTAGGGACTTAGCCCGAAAATGGCTAGTCCCTGAACGGCAATAGGGCCTAACTGGAACCGAATTTCCAGGCCAACCCGAAAATGGCTAAGTCCCTGAACGGCAATAGGGCCTACAACTGGAAAATGGCGCCGAATTTCCACTTCGGGCCAGCCACCCCTAGGGACTTAGCCCGAAAATGGCTAAGTCCCTGAACGGCAATAGGGCCTGGAACTGGAAAATGGCGCCGAATTTCCAGTTGAGGGCCAGCCAGTCTAGGGATTTAGCCCGAAAATGGCTAAGTCCCTGAACGGCAATAGGGCCTACAACTGGAAAATGGCGCCGAATTTCCACTTCGGGCCAGCCACCCTAGGGACTTAGCCCGAAAATGGCTAAGTCCCTGAACGGCAATAGGGCCTACAACTGGAAAATGGCGCCGAATTTCCAGTTCAGGGCCAACCAGTCTAGGGACTTAGCCATTTTCGGAGCCCTGACTGGAAATTCGGCGCCATTTTCCCTAACACCACATGAGGCTCTAACATCCTGAAATGCAAGGCCTTGAAAGAAAGGCAGCGCGTATGTACCTGTACAGAAGGCGCATTGCTGCTTTGTCCGCGTTCGGCTGGTCGGTGAACTCGTGGCTTCGGCGAGCATCTGCTATCTCCCGAAAGAATAGGTTGGTTTTAGAGCAGAAAGTACCTCGTCACATAGTCACGTAGGCTCTCTGCTGCAGGAGATATCTCCATCTTGAACTGATGTGCTTGTGTGTCCAGCTGCTCTTGCGCATTCGTCGTCACCTGTGGAGATTCTCCATCAGATCGCTTTCCTAAAAAACAATGAATCCACCCCCTACTAGAGTAGAAGCCCCAACGAAGCGTGGGGAAGTACCTGAAACCACCATGTCATGCAGTTCATCCAAATGTCGAATGTGGGGTCAGAGAGTTTGTCCGGTTTGGGGAAGCTCCACATGTCCCTGGTACTTTGGGAACCATTCCAGATTTGGAGCCACCGGGTTTGTCCAACCACCCAGCATATTCGTAAGCGCCAAACACCACAAAAAGGAGTTGTTGCCACCACAATTTGGTTAAGAATGTATCACCTTTTCTGTTGCATCCACACAGGATGTGGCTAGACGATGGAGCTTCTCCAATGTCATCGTGGGCTTCAGAGCGCGAGAGTAGTGCTTCCCCACCTCCACCAGAAAGTCGGCACCAAGGGCGGGATCAGCTATGGCCACGTACTTTACATCTGCGACTTGTACTTTATGCGGGCCCTCACCTCCGCAGCTTTGACATACGATTCGAGTTCCGGGAGGGTTGGATTCTTCTCCTCTGACTCCATGTAGAACCTCCGCGCATGTGCCAAATCCTGCTGTATTTTCGTCTGCTTACGATTTGATGTCGGCCATTGCAGTTTTGAGAAGACTGTAATCTTTGGGCCCCGCAACCTTCAGCACAACACAATCCACGGCGAAATGCCAATCGAGGTCGTTGGGGTGGGCTTGGGCAATGTGCTCCATCCATGCAAGGAGGCGATGATTGCCGTCCCACACGTAGAACATCTTACCGGACAAGTGCTGGAAAAGAGGATCACTAGCAATCGATCTCTCGAACTCCTCATTTCGCGTTTGCCAATGGGGACCCCATTTGTCCACCTCATCGGAAGTGTGGGCACGGGAAGCTCCGTGGTCATTCTCAATGGAAACGTAAAACGCGGCAGACCCCATTCGATATCCATCCCGGAAAGAGAATTTCAGCTTGTCGATATCGCCTGGGAGGGCAGGTCTCACCACCTGCAATGACACCAAGCGGCAAAGGGGAATTCGAAGCTTGGCCGGGTACACCATGCCCCCCAGCACCCTGCCAATGTTGCTGTGGGTTGCCTCCAACATCTTGGCAGCGGCCAACTTCATATCCGCCTCAGACATGACGTCTGCTGCAAAGGGGTTTTCCGGCAGCCCACCAGGACCGCCAAATCCAGCCTGTATGCTCCGGGTTTGGGGCCTGGGGATGTCCGGGAGGATGTCATCCTGGTCAGAAAGCTCCCTGTCGTCCTCCTCAACAGGGTCAGCCACCTACGAAACCACCTCCAACACTCTCCCCGTCTCTACTACCCTCTCACTGGCTTCACCTCGAACTTGCACAATCCGTGCTCTTTCTGGTGTTCTTTCCTCTCCTCCACTCTCCACCGTATGGGTAATTGCGGGGGCTGCTCTTGCCCGCGATGGTCTAACCGGTGTGTTACTGCCTCTCTGTGGTGTCTTGGAGGGATCCACCGTCTCTGTGCGTCCTCGCTTACATTGGCATCTGTCATTTGGGCACCCCTGGCCTCTTTAGTGGCCTTTTCTCTTTCCTCCTGGCTAGCATTCTGTCTCGTCTATTCTTTTGCCCTCTCTTTTGCCTCTCACGGGCTTTCTGTTTCTTACTAGGGCTAGCAGCAGGGGAGCCCTCCAGGACGACCACCTTTGATTGAGGCGAACTGACACCCTCGCGCGCACTGCTCACTCCCCCCTCCGCAGCCCGTGACGGCTCTCTCGCCGGGGATTGCATGTGCTTAGCTTTCTTCTTTTTCTTTGCGTGGGCGGGCCCTACTGCATGTGCATGAACAACCTCCATTGCCGGATCTGCTGTCCTCATGTCCTCACGCCCTTCACCTGCCATGCCGCCTGCACCAACCTCCCCAATGCCTATTATGTCGTACTGTCGTTGCAAGTCCTCCCGTCCACCAACAAAAGGTTGAAGTTTGCCCTCTCGCCCCAAGTTGGGCGATTCAAACATGCAATGAGTTGGAGCTGTCGATGATACCACCAGCGTGTCGGGCTCGTCGTCACTTTGTGATTCCCAAAAATCGTGAAAACCAACATCGGTGCAAAACCAGCATCGCAACGAGCAGCGCAACCACCATAGCAACAATCGTGTAACAAAAATGAAAACATAACAAGTTTAGGAAGTATGGAGAGCCATGCTAGCTTCAGCATTGAGAGGGCTCTTGTCATGGCAAGAGCAGGGCTGGAACAAGAGCTAAGAGATGCGGCAAGGCCATGGAATGTGCACCTAGGGTTTCAGAGCTTGGAAGAAGAGCTCTTGCACCACAAGAGAAGTGTCTTGTGGCTGGAAATGTAAGCCTTAGGGTTTCAGGAGCTTGGCAAAGGCTGTGGAGTGCTTAGTCTTGTCTTAGAGAGCATCAAGGAGCCAAGGAGCCAAGATAGGGGGCTGATATCTCTTGTGTGAAGAGGTTGCATATGTGGAGCATGTATTCAGCTCATTGAAGCTTCCATCTTCAAGCTTGGAGGGCAAGCAAGGAAGAGGGAAGGGCTGACTTCCCTTATGTGAGGGCAATGCATGTGTGGAGCATGCTATCAGCCTGGTGAAGGCTTGCACTTTCAGGTGTGGGAGTGCAAGAAAGGAAGGAAGGGCTGGTTTCCCTGTAGGGCATGTGGAGCATGCTTTCAGCCTGCTGAAGCTTGTATTTTCAGGTTTGTGGGTGCAAGAAATGAAGCAAAGGAGCTGATTCTCTTATGGTGAGAGTGGGGCATGTGTGGAGCATGCCTTCAGCCCATTGAGGCTCTTGTTTTCAAGCTTTAGAGAGCTAGAACGGAAGGTCTAGGGCTGGTTTCCACTTGGAGTGAAAGAAAAGCACTTGTAGGGCCTATGTGAGTTGGGGTTTCAACTTCAAGCTTGAAGGGAGCGCAACTCTTGAAGCAGCAGGTGTAGGGGGCTGGAATAGGCTCTAAGACAGATGCTATGGCCAAGGAAAGTGCTTGAATGAGTGCTCACAAGGGCTGGGAACCAGCAGGGCTTGGTTGTTTGCCATTGAGTTTAGTGGCGTGTTTGGGGAGGCTAAATGAGAAAGAAGGCTTGGTTTGTGGCAACCACCTCATGGCTTAGGGCTACTATGGTGGTGTGTGGGAGCCGAAAGAGCAAGAATACCTTGCTGATTTCCTCACAGCCGCCATAGCTCGATGGAAAGAAGCCTAGAGTCCAAGAGACACAAACCCTAGCTTGGCGTGGCTAAACCCCTTGGAGAAATGGCTAAACTGCTAGATTCACAATCCGAATCAGAACCTTCCGTAGAAGACACAGGAGGTGAAGGTGGCCTAAACCACACACCTCGTCTCGTGTACCCACTAGTATCGCTAGTGCTCGAACCGACACTGTCCCCAGCAACTAGTGGCACGTCCCTGTTGACACTCAACCGGTCATGAACATGTCCCTAACCCCCTCTCCACAAGGTAACCGGGTAGAGAACCTGTTGCGGCTTATGGTTTGGAATACTAAGTTCCTAACATAGCCTACACCTGTACCTGCATCCACCGCAAGCACTCCTATGGTTGGCTGGTCATCACCTCCAACCTCACCACAGGAGAAACAATGTCGGTCTGGCTGGTCATCACCCCAGCCTCACCATCGACAGCATGCTCTAGGACTGGCCGGTGATCAAATCCGGACCAATCACCTAAAACAAGCGCCCACACAAAACTAGCATGGCGCACAGTCAAGCATGCAGGTATGGAGGGATCCAAACACAAGAAATCAGAACGACAACTCCCCCACACCAAAAACAACTCCACGGTGTTGCTCCTGCAATGACACCCCAGCCCAAACCCGGACTGACTCTTGCCTCCACCTACGGAAAGGTCTTGGCCTAATGAGAGGGTGGAAACTACGAGGAAGAGAAGCTAAAGCAATGCCTAACCCCAGCATGCCCTCATCCCAACACTCTTCCTCTCCTCTCTTCCCTCACTTGCATGATCATGGGAATATCATGAAGATACTCCTCAAACCGCCCTCCACGAGCTTCAAAATTCGGCCTTCAAGACCACATACCAGTCCTTAGGCAATCCACCAGTGCCTCCACGAGTCAGCACAGGCCGTCCACAGGTCAACGGGCCACCACAGACCAGCACAGGCCCACACAGCTCCCTCACACACGCCCCACGGCCACTGGGCACAGCCTGTCACATACCCGGCCCCACAGGCCACTAGGCGTCACAGCCCCTCACAGCCCGTCACAACCCCAAAGGCCTCAGCACGGCCTATCACAGCCCTCAGCCCAGGCCACGGGCACAACCTGTCACAGCCCCAAAGGCCTCGGGCCCCCCCACCCCCTCACGCCCCAAAGGCCATGGGCACAGCCTGTCACAGCCCTCACAGCCCTCACAAGCCCCACAGGCCACTGGGCACAGCCCGCACCCGTCACAGCCCACATGCCACTGACAGCCCGTCACAGCTCGCCACAGCCCCTCACAGCCCCAAAGGCCTCAGCACGCCTGACACAGCCCCTCACAGCCCCAAGGCCATGGCAGGCCCGTCACAGCCCCCAAGGCCACATAGCCCCTCACGCCCCATCCATGGCCACCGCTTCTGACTCATACCGGCGGTGCAAAGTTGTTTCTTTGCCATTGTTGTGGGACAATGGAGGATGTATGGAGCTACCAAGGGGCCACGAAGGTACTCTGGGGCGGTGTGCACCATCGGTTGGATGATTTTATCCAAGAGTTTGATAGTTGGTGTGATTTGCACAAATGCGCAATCCACAACTATTTACACCTTTCATGGCATGGAAGGGCTATTTCAGCAGCACCTTGGGGGCCGCCTATGGATGATTACCATGAGTTCAGGCGGGGGCATGAGGTTGAGATCGAGGAGTGGAGGATGTACTGGTCACCCGACTATGTCTCCATCACTAGGGGCACTAGAGCCACGAGGGCAGTGGCTACACCTGCCGCTGCACCGGCAGCTTCAGCAAGTAACAATGGGACTAGTGGGACTAGTGGTACAGTAGCTACGACGTCCCCCCAAGCCACTACCGCACCAGCACTAGCACCCGTGCCTGCCTTCAACCCTGTTGTGGAGTTCTTCGAAGAGTTGAGAGAAACTACCAAGGGTGAGGACAGAGAAGTTGCGAAGCTTGCAAGAGTTCCAACGGAAGCCGACCGAGAGCTTGAGGGAGGCTTTCACTCGCATGAGGTGCTTGATAAATGTAACCCAAGGGGTTACGGAAGCTCAAGCAGTCCAATTCTGGTATGGGATATGGGACAAGGAGCTGAGGAAGTGTTATTGTTTTGCATCCTGAGTTGCGCCCAGGCCAGTTCCAAGGGAACAATGGTGGCCGGGGGCGAGGTGGAGCAGCCCAGAGAGGACGAGGTGGCCAGCCACGAGGTGCAGGCCAAGGGCCAGCTCAACATGGCCAAGAACGCAGAGGTCAGGGGGTTGACCAAGGCATGGCCAACCAGCTTTAGTAGCTAGAGCAAAGGCTCGCTGCCATGGCTACAACTCAGGTGGTACCGGCTCTAAGGCCGGATGGTCCACCTCCTGCTCCTGAGGGAGGAGATATGGGAGGCATGGGATTCATGTGTGGAGCCACCCACTAGTGCAGGTGGAGTCTGCTGCAGCCGTGACTCGAGGAGCAGCACGAGTTTCCTGAGCCACGAGGTGCAGAGGTGGAGTTGGATCCACAGCGTGGGGAGGCAAGCTGTCAGGCTAGGCTTCCTCAGTCATTCACATTGGCGGAGACAGTGTCTACGCCATCCATGGCACCTAGTTCTCGCCCGACTGTTACCGGAGCGGAGGTTACTATGCCATTGGGGAGAGCTACACGGATAGCACCACTACCTAGTGTTGCCAAGGCTACGACAGCTAGTGTGCTGCTAGGAGCGGCCACATCTGTGTGTCAGGCTCCATTGTTCTCGGCTACCATGATTGCGACGCCGGGGGTAAGACCAGCTGAGGTGTTCAGGCTCGCAGCTACACTCTGTGAGAGTGGGAGGTTACTTCATCTTCTGCGGAGATAGTGGGAGGTGTAGTGCCGGAGGGATCCTCGGATTTGAGGGTCAAGACTGCCACGGCGGCGCCATGGCAAGCTGCAGCTGCCAGGTTGATGGAGCTGCCAGCTAGGCCAGCCATTGAGCGCGCCATGGTGACACCTGGAGTTGTCATGTTAGACAACCAGGATGGCATTTTCTGTTTGAGTGGACCGGCAGGCAAGAGGTACCGCCACTGCGGGTCTTGTTGGACTCGAGAGCTCAGCCATTGATGCTGGGCAGAGCTGCTATTGCAGGCTTGAGCCTCACGGAGGCGGATATGGAGCCTTGTCCTTTCCAGATACAGACGTCTCTGGGAGGATCGGCAGGCTCGGGGCATGACACACGGCGTGAGTTGGCTATCAGACTACGGCCGGATCACCCTACAGATGGCTCAGTGATGCAAGCCAAGGACATTTGTGACAGACGGTCTCATACGATGTCCTGGTTGGTGGGGGCAGTGTTTACCCCATGGGCTTCACCCTGGATTTTTGGGAGGAGTCAGCTTCCTATAGCCTGCATGGCAGTCAGGGGAGGGCCGGCGTGTGCAGCTCTCTGTGACGTTCATAGAAGAGTTGCGGTTGCCCAGCGAGGCAAGATGCCGACACTAGCAGCATTCACAACGGCAGTGAGTTGGCCTAGAGAGTTGCTTGAGGGCAACACTCATTCAGAGGATGTGCCACCACCGGGAGAGCATGATGACATGTATGGTATGGCGGAGTTGCCTACCATGGTTACTCAGACTCCATTGTGGGGCACGAGCAAGGATTTGCAGCGGGATGCTGATCGACGGGTGCAACAAGCCTGGGTGGAGGCTTTTTGTACCGTCAGGAGAGGAGGAGAGTGCGGGGATTGCACCAAGACCACCTCAGTTGTCTCCATTGGACACCACACCCTATTGTGTGGCAGTATCCGGATGAAGCATTTGTCTTCTGGACTTGTTTGGCGGGATCAGCACCGGATTGGCTGATGTGTTACAGGCAGGTGTACGAGTTCGACGTTACCTGTATATGGAGAGGGATGAGACTGCACGACGCGTTTCACTTCGCCATGTTGCTCAGTTGGTGCAGCGGTACCCTGAGTTGTTGTCGGTGTCTGCAATTCGTGGATATCAGCAGGCCTTGCCAGCAGACATTTCGTTGCTGGGGCGCAGGATTTGGAGCGGTTGGCTCCATTGATCTAGTAGTGGCAGGTTGGCCCTGCCAAGGGCATTCATCAGCCGGGCATGGCAATGGATTGCGAGACTCGAGGTCGGGTCTGTTTTGGGAGATGGTGCGGTTTTTGCGCCACTTGCAGCTTCATCAAGCTGTATCTCCAGCATACATCTTGGAGAATGTGCCACTGATGGGCGATTCTTGGGCCAGGGTGATGGCCAGTGTGCATCAAGTCCGGTCATGGCTTGGGTCAGCAGTGTTGCTAGATGCAGCTACAGTGGGGTCACAGGCTCATCGTCCACGGCTATGGTGGACTAACTTGATGCCACCCGCACTGCTCAAGCGTGCATTTGATGGGTGCAGCCGCCAGCACATCTCACAGTGGATAGCATTCTGGACACAGGGAGGCAGTCTCTCAGCGTGTGAGACACGATGACCGTTCGCCTTTGGCAGTGGTCAACAAGGTGGGTCAACCACGAGCAGCATTACCTACACTGCTCAGCTTCCCAGGATCGCATGCTTTCCGGGATAGTGGATCTGGCCTCCTATGGGATGCTCAGTTGTAGCAGTTAGTGGAGTCTAATGCTGACGAGCGTGAGCGGGCAATGGGTTTTACCACTGGTACCACGGCGATGTCGTCTCTTTCTGAGGCAGCACGTCGTCAAGTGTTGGGGCAAGCAATGGATCTCAATTACTTGACCTGGATTATCAGCTTCGCTCTGGCTGAGCAACGCAGAGTGCGGAGTACACTTCCCTCGATGGTCTCTCTGCCTACCGAGATGGTACAGGCAGTGAGTGGGGGCGAGCATGTGAGGACCACGGGTGCATGCATCCATGGCACACGTGGGAGGTGCTCGAGGTTCAGAGGAGTTGGCAGCCAAGGCGGCTGTGATGGATGAGGTTGGGATTTTCCCGGGTTGAGGAGGTCCTTAAGGATGAGATGATGGGGCAGGATGAGGCCTTGTCATTGACTGAGTAGGCAGGGAGTACTGCTCAAGAGGTTGCAACATAGCAACCACTGGAGCGTCCTACCTCTAAGCCTTGGAGGTTGCAGTTACGGAGGACAATTGGGAGCCTGACATTGGACCCATTGTCACCGGAGGAGAGAGACGACGTATACGGCGGTTCTTGAGGGCTTACAGGAATTGCTTTGCCTTCAATTTGAAGGACTTGGGAGCACTGAAGGGTCAAGAGATCCGTATTGAGTTGGCCACTGACACGCCAATCTTTCGGAGACCCTATAATACAGTGACATGGAGAGGTCTTTGATTCAGATGAGGACTCAAGATCTCTGGGAGGCAGGTTTGGTGGAGCTCTCTGGTGGAGAGTATGCTTCAGCCACAGTGATGCCAGCCAAGAGGATGTCTATGGCAATTGGACGAGACGTATGTGCGGTGATTACCGGCCTGTAAATCATCAGACCAAGTCCGATAAGTATGCCATGCCAATACCAGAGGAGATCTTTGATGCCATCGGGCATGCTAAGGCCTTTAGCACTTTGGATTTACGATCCGGATATCACCAGTTGCCAATCAAGGAGGCGGACAAGCAGAAGACGGCATTCTGGGGGATCAATGAGCACGGCAAGGATTGCCTATATCAGTGGCGGTTCTTACATTTGGGCTTAAGAATGCTCCTGCAGAGTTTCAGAGAGTCATGGATAGGATTCTAGCAGGGGTGGACTTTGCTCGGTGCTACATAGATGATATCATCATCTTTAGTGTTACGATGGAGGAGCATGAGAGACACCTTCAGGTGGTATTGGAGCGCTTGAGAGTGCACGGATTGAAGTTGCATCCGGGGAAGTGCAAGTTTTTCCACAACCAGATTGAGTATCTGGGTCACATGATATATCCTGGAGGATTGGGGTACCACACTAAGGTAAGGCCATTGCACAAAACCACGCCCCACGGATGTGAGCCGAGTTTGAGCTTTCATGGGGTTGGCAAACTATTATAGACGGTTTGTCAAGGGATTTAGTACCATTGCAAAGGCTCTAACCAAGCTGACCAAGGTGGACCAGGAGTGGCAGTGGGAATGAGCAGGAGGAACGAGCTTTTCAAGAGCTCAAGGCGAGGTTGACCTCGGCGCCTATCCTGAGACGACCTATCAGGGTGTCGCGCGGCTTTTACTCACCCATCCCTTCGCTATCCGAGGTGGGAACTCCAAGATAGAAGAGTTGGAAATCTCTAAGCCTCAGCCCGCTCAGAACATCAGTCATGACCTACAGCTAGTGTATCATGGGGGTGTTTCCTATTTGTTTCCTTCCCATTCATGTTAGCTAGTTACCTTACTATTGCAATTAAGTATCAGTTTGCTTCAAAAATCTATCGGATTCCATCCATTCATTCCACAGCTTCACTCAGATCTCTCTACACAGTGTGAGTATGAAGTATGTATCAGATTAATATCTATCAAGTATCAGGCTGAAGCCATGGTCTCTATCTGCTCTACATTACAACTCTACTTCTTGCATTCAAGTATCAACAGATCGTTTCCTCCTACTCCGTGCTCTCCCTCTTCTCCTCAGAGATGCGCTCTCCGCTCCATTTCCAAGTTCTGATCCCCCGAAGTGATCATCCTCCAGTCCCCGCTCCTCGCTTTATCTTCCTACCGTGGTTCTAACCGTTTCCCTCACTAACCGTCATCCGTGAACTAACATGTTCCATTCGCAGATGTTGTTCCCCACAGTCGTTCCCTGTCCTGCTATCCGTTCCCTATGGTCGTGACAGCTGTGTCAAGCTGTGACTGGCTGTGTGAAACTTGACTGCTGTGCGACTGTGTTGGGCTGTGTCGGCTGTGTCGAGCTGTGACTGGCTGTGGCGGCTGTGTCGGCTGTGTCGGCTGTGACGGCTGTGTTGACTGTGACGGGTTGTGTGTAAAAAGTGCGCTGCTGTCACCCCTAAGGCTCCTGTTGGTCTCAGTCTGTGCAAAAATTAAGGGTACCCCACAGATCCCGTAAAGTGCCTAAGTCCCAGACAGTCCTCTAACATTACCCCTTCCCCCTCTCAAAAAGCCGTGTCCTCACGGTTTACTGTTTGGGATTCCTTTGTGAGCACCCTTCTGACGTTAGAGTCTCGTGAAGGACTCGTGTGCGAGCCCGTGTCTGTCACTGGTTGAGGAGATGATTGAACACTACCTGGATATGTCAGTCCCTCTGGAGGCTGATATCGAGGTAATCTTTCAGGCATAGGAGACCCCCGTCGCTTCTTCTCTGCCATCTGAATTGCATAGTCCTCTGCCATGTCAAAAGAGTCCGCTGAAGAAAACAGTTGTATCAGAATCCTCGTCCCCCCTGAGGTGTTTTAACTGTCGAACTTAACTGGAATTCTCTGGGGCATACAATGTTGTCCCACCATGTCTGGAAGTTTAAATTGTAAAACTTGTTGTAAGCGCTGAATTGCAAAATTGGTGAAGACCCTGAGCTCCTTGTCTGTCCAGGTGAGTGGGGTACCAATGACTTGTGAATTGTGCAAGTATTTCCATGCCTCATGTCCCTTAAAGAAAATATCGTCAGGGCCGAATTTCTGTGTTGACAAATTGTTCCAGGCCGCATGAAACCATGAACGAATCTGAGAATCCTTTTGCATCATAACTTTTGCCTCATATAGGTACATATGAGGGTGGCACTGAAGGTAAGACCCAATGATCCCCACTGGAATAACTCAGAAAGCGCGTTTGCATCTTCTGCTGCTCAATGTGATAACGTACCAGAAAACAAGCAGCGTAGTATAACCCGCAGCCCATGACAATACTTGCTACCTCTTTGGTCTTGGTATAAATGAATCCATGTACAACTTGGAAGGCAATTAATTCCTTCAACATGGTACTTGCCTCATGCCAGTACTGCGCAAAGTGATGATCCTCAATTGGTCGATTGTTCGGAAGAACTTTAGTCCTAGTTGCCACTGGCAGCCAAATGCGCATGATTTGATAGTAATGTGCCAACGACTGCGGAGGACTAAATTCTTCCAAGCCAAATCCAACACAATGGGAATTTGGTTGAAGGGCATAATCATAGCCCGACTGTACTCCCGTGCAGCTGGAGTTTTAGGTGGGTTAAAAGCAGCATTCCCCCATACCTCAGGCTGTGGTGGCTGTGGTGTGGCTGTAGTAACAACAGGGTCAGCTACTGGCACAGTGACTTGTTGTGGTGTTGGTGGCACTGGCTCTTGTACCATTGGCATCTCCTGCACCCCCTGCGAAGAAGACTGAAAAGCCAAAGTTCTGGCTTGTAAATAAGAAGCCATCAGCTGTTCCTCAGGTACAAAGACTCTCTTTGTCGATATTTGAAGTGAGGTCCTCCACTGAGTCTGCAGGCCGTCTACATCCTCCTGTAACTCCGCTATCCTACTATAGACATTGTCTATAGTAGTTGTGGCAATGTTCTGCACTTGCAGTCTGAGCTCATTCATCTCGCTTTGGGTGAGCTTTCGTGGTGCTTTGCCCTCCACCGGCCCTTGTGCTAACCAGACCTGCATAAGGTGGTTATCCACCAAGTTGCTTGTGGCACCCTGAGAGTCTGCTCCTCTGTGAGCCTGTACATCTATCTGCTGCTGTAAAGCCTCCATGCGCTCGCATGAGGTTCAACCAAACTCGCATAGCAGCAGCCAGATTATTGGCTTCCTTCCAAGCCTTGTTAGCCACAGAGAGTTCATTTCTATTGGACATGAGCGTTTGTTGCAATTCCAGGATGTACCTCTCTTGGTCAGCTTCAACCTGCCTGTATTGCTTGAAGGTATTCTCATTGCGACAGATTGTATTCTTCATATCGACAATGAGTTTCTTGCTCGACATTCTCTGCCTTCGTACATCTTTCCGCTTGACTGTTAATTTCTATTGTAGTTGGTCAAGCGTAGTTGTGAGTGTAGCACATTGTATGGCCATCCTGTCATGCACTGTCTGCAACTCCGTATGTAGTGCATTCACTTCTTGCAACTTGCTTTCATGCTTCACCTGCATTTGGTATAGCTGTTGCTTATGTGCTTCGTGCAACTGGTCTTGCGAGGCCTGCCTCAATCAATTGTTCCTTGGCCAATTGCAAAGCCGCTTTTGTACTCTCTAAGTCTTGCTGTATCTTGAGAGTGACCTCTCATCGACCTTGTTTGCACACTCAGTGGCAAGTCGAGCCTCAAACTCCTTCCTGAGTTCCTCCCTCAAAGCTGCCAATTGGGTAGTTGGAACATGGGATTTGACATAAGTGCCCAACAAATTAAGTGTCCTGCTTATGGAACTCATAAGCATGGCCTGTTGAGGGTCATCATGGTGAGCTTGCTGCTTTCTCCCTGATCCTCAACAGTGTGATGCCTCACGAACCATTCAGGCCATTGCCCCACCAGATTTTCTTCCTGAACCACTTCATCCGTCACAGGTGCTGCAGTGTCTTGACATTCTACCTGTGGTACCTCCGTCACAGGTGTGTGTATTATATGCACCGCAGGGTTTCCCCTGGACAACCGTGCACCTCCGGAATCACTGTTTCCGACCAGACCAGAATTTTCATAGAGAAGGTCCCCCTTCTCAATTTCTGCCACCACCTGTTCTGTAGTGGGATATCTAACCCTTCTTTCTCCAAATCAATTATTTCTGGTGGCTGCATGGACAACTTGTGGTAACTCTGTGACAAGCCGATCATCTGGCTGTGATGGCTGTGATACTGAAGTAACTTCCTCTTCCCTCTCTGAAGGTCCTGCTTCCAATAATAGCAGCTCTCTGTGCTGCTGTGCCCCTTCCCTGCACAAGAGCTTGGGAAACATTATCATGCGGTTTCCGTGAAGCCAGTGGATCCGCCACTACAGTCTTTCCCCGCCTCTGTCTCTTAGTCTGGGGTTGCCCTGCCAGTCCACCCTCACTGTGTGAAGAGCCTTGCTCTTCCATTGCAGTGGTTTCGGTCTCAAACACTCCCATCTCCTTTCTTTCCGAGCATCAAGTATGCAGAATCAAGAATTATTTGAGCAATGATTGGGCCAGACACTATGATAGGAGACTTTGCGGCAGTGCCCTGTAATCTTTTCATCTCCTCTACCAGTGCGTTGTACATTATGTCCGCCCATGCTACCTCTTCTCCTCTCAGGGCTTTGAGTATTTCCTCTGTGAAGGATCTGCTCAAATACTGTTGGTTCTGTTTCATGGCAAACAGAACGTTCAATACCTGGCCTACCTCCCTTAGCCCTGGGTACACGGCCTTGGTACAAGCATAACCCTGAGTTTTAAAGAAACTCCCTTCTTGGAATAAGTCCCCTATTTGCAGTCTTGCCCTGTGCTCCTCCACATGCACCTGACCTGATGGCAATTCAAACAATTGCTGTAGGTATAGGGGAGTAATTTCTAATTCAACTCCCTTCACCGTTGTTGCTCCTGTCCTAGGCTCAAAGTTCTCTGCAAGAATTGTAACATGTACTGCCTATGGTGCAATGTCCAATCTTTGCTTTGCAATCCTTCTAATCGCAGCTCCTTCAGTAATTGTACCGCCTGTGGAGTAGCAATCGTTTGTTTCTGCAGGATTGTGGTGCTCTTCACCCTGATTTCTTCCATTCCTCTCACTCTCTTCATTCTAGACCCACAGAAAGGTTTTGGCTGTAACAATTGAAGAAATGCCTGCAGGGCACAAAGCATAAACGTATGGTTGCCACAAAATGCTATGGGTAATTTCTTGTAAGCCTGCGGGGCTTGCAAGCATCGATTAAGAGAAAAGATCCGCTCTGTTCTTCCGTCCCTATGCCACTGCGTAAGTAATATTGCGAGCGTATAGTCTGTTAGTTCCTCCATAGCTTCAAAGCTATAGCATTGATGGTTTTGTCCCGTCGAGACGCCCGTTACTTGGAACGACGCCGACTCTTGCGCTTAAAATCCCTCCAATTTCTTGATCCTGCTTCTGGCTTTGATTGGCTGTAACCGCTGTGACTGGATTTTAGATTTAATTTTCTTTAGTGGACTTTCCCTGCTGGACTGTCCACTAGGATAACACATGTGACAAGAATTTCGCTTTTCTGTACTTGCCGTTTGTTCCGTTGCCTTTTTCCGTATTCATTAATGGGCCCGCCATTCATCCGAATTGACGTGCTAAGTAGGTACTTTGACGGCCATTCTTGTCCTTTCTTGATGACACCTGTTCTTGCACTTCCTTCTCAGCTGTGTGTCGCGCCCTGACTTCCACGTGTCCATTTCTAAACTGGCTTCCGTCCTTTCTTCCGCCGGCCATTTCCTGAAGTTATCCTGCGTCCACCTGTCACTGATTCTATGGATTGTGTAACCCTAGTAGGCTGTGTTGAGCTGTGACAGGCTGTGTCTGTGGGCTGTGATAGGCTGTGGTTGTGGTAGGTGTGATAGGGCTGTGATAGGCTGTATATATGCTCGGCCTAGCGACAAGTGCTCCATACTCCGTTGGTATCACTGGCGCAGCCCGTGACTGCTTTTGCGTTTCAACATGCAAATCATGCTGCAATGGTTTGTCATGGATACCACTGTACCCCTTCAACTTATTGGCATTGACTCTTCCCAGCATCTCTTTGTTAATGGTTTGTAACATGGCGGTGTTGTTATCATACATCTTCTGTATGACATAAGGTCCTTTCCATGGTGATTTAAGCTTAGAAGCTTTAATCTTTCCCTTCTTCTGCAACCAGAGAACCAAATCTCCCGTCTTAAAAGTCTTTAACTTGCCTTCATCAAACTGTTCCTTCCTCTTCATCTGAATTCTGGTCATATTATCAGCTGCATCAGCACGTACTTCTTCCACATGGTATAATTCATGTTTCCTGACCTTAAATCTTGCAATGGTTCTCATGGTAGGTAACAGGAATTCCACTGGAAGTAAAGCTTCCATACCATAAACTAATTGGAATGGTGTATACTTAGTGGTGACTTTATATGAAGTCCTGTATGACCACAAAGCTGTCAGCAGCGTATCCCAATCCGTTCTGTTTGCATTGACTATCTTAGCCAAGATAGTACATAGTATTTTTGGTAGCCTCTGCCTGCCCATTACCCTGTGGGTAATATGTTGTACTCTTCCTATGCACAATCATGAACTCTTTAGTCAATAATTCAATGGTCTCATTAATGAAGTGACTTCCCTGATCACTGATAAATTCCAAGGGACAGCCAAATCGTGTAAGTATGTTCTCATACAGGAACCTTGCTGTGGACTTGGCTGTGTTGTCCCTCAAAGCTTTAGCTTCCACCCACTTCGTAGTATAATCAGTGGCTGTAATTATGTACCTGTTCTGTGTATTCTTGGCTGGTGGGTTAATTGGTCCAACAAAGTCTAGTCCCCATTTCTGAAATGGTTCCGTAGGCATTGTAGGATGCAAAGCCATCTTCCCAGATCTCTGCAAAGGTCCTAGCCTCTGACATTCATCACAACTCTGACAATACTTGTGTACATCTTTGAACAAAGTAGGCCACCAGTAACCTGCATGTAGTATCTTCCTACTGGTAGTCTCTTCTCCAAAATGACCTCCTGCCACTCCTTTATGAACTTCCTCCAAAACTTTATTAACTTCATGGTGGTATAAGCATCGCTTCAGCACTCCATCTGGTCCTAGCTTATACATTCTGCTCCCTACCATAGTGTAAGGTAGAGCCTTGATAGCAATTCTCTTTCTCTGCTCCTTTCCATAACTTGGTGGGCACTGACCATGAGCAAGGTAGTATCTGATTGGCCACTGCCAATCTAACCAGTCATCTGCACTTCCCTGCACCTCCACTGCAATAGACTCGCATCTGGTAATTGATCATCTACTCCCGTGGCTGGTTCTCCTGTTGATAACCGTGACAAGTGATCCGCCACAAGATGCAGCCTCCCAGGCTTGTAAACAACCTCGAACTCAAACTCGTGCAAGATTATCAACCATCTTGCTATTCTTCTTCCGCTTATCAGAGGTTTGTTTACCAGGTATATCAGAGCCTGGTGATCCACATAGAACATAAACTTCTTGCCCAACAGGTAATGCCTGAATTTCTTCACTGCATAGATCATTGCCAATGCTTCTCTTTCCGTTGTGCTATAATTTCTTTCGGCATTGTTCATCAATCGGCTAGCATAGTACACAGGTGAATCTATCCTTCCTGTAACATTTTGGGCTAACACTGCTCCTAGTGCTTCTCCAGAAGCATCACAGTGAATGAAATATTTCCTGCCAGTGAGGATTAATCAGCACAGGTGTAGTTGTTACTGACAATGTAAGTTCCTCAAAAGCCTGTTGACATTCAGGTGTCCATGCAAACACTGCATCTTTCTTCAGAAGTTTGCTCAATGGTGCTGCTATCTGTGCATACCGTCTGACAAATCTTCTGTAATAACTGGTTTGCCAAGGAATCTCCTTAGACTCTTAACATTCACTGGTGGTGGAGAGGCTTTAATGGCCTCTGTTTTCCTGGGATCCACAAGAAGTCCCCTCTTACACACAATGTGTCCCAGAAGCACCCCTGAGTTCACACAGAAAGTACACTTCTCTGGATTCAGGCCCAGACCTCTCATCCTGCATCTGGCCAGACATAACTCCAATTTATGCAAGTGCTCATTCTTAGAGCTGTACACACTGAAATCATCCAAGAACACCTGCATGAAAAGATACTCATGAAAAGATTCACTTATCACTCTCTGAAAGGTTGCTGGTGCATTACAAAGTCCAAAGGGCATGACTTTGTATGCATAAGCACCCCAGTCTGTGATGAAAGCTGTCTTTCCTTGGTCTTCTTCTGCCACTTGCACTTGATTATAACCACTGAAGCCATCCATGAATGAGTATCTCATGGCCTGCCACAGTGTCCAATACTGCTTCTGTGAATGGCAAAGGGAAAGGATCTTTCTTCGTACAAGCATTCAGCTTCTTGTAGTTCACACAAACTCTTAGTTTACCATTCTTCTTGGGAACTATCACAATGGGTGACAACCAAGTTGTATACTCTATTGGGTATATAAACTTAGCCTCAGCCAACTTCTTGATCTCTTCTCCAACCTTCTGTGCATAGTTGGGATTCATTCTGTACCTTGCCTGCTTGATTGGTACTGACCCTGGTTCCAGTTCAATCTTATGCTGACAGATTCAGGTGGTATCCCTTTTAGATCCTCATAGCTCCAAGCAAATACATCTCTGTATTTGATGAACAAACTCTTAGCTTCTTCAAAGAATTCTGGCTCCAAATCAGCTCCTACCTTCACCATCCTCGGTTCCTCTTTTCCCACATTCACTTCCCTCACCTGCTCATCAGCTGTGATTGTCCAACCAGTCACCACTTCATCCTGTAAACTCACAGTGGCTGGTTCCTCTAGGATTTCCATTTCTCCTTCTCTTTCTTCATAGAAATGTGATGGGTAACTGCTGGTTTCCTCTTCAATTGGTGTTGCTGACACTACACCACAGCAGATACCTCTTAAACAACTTAGGCCTTCCAGCCGCATCTCTGCAACCTGCTCCCACTCTGGGTGTGCAGCAAACAGGGTAGCTTCCTGCTCCTCATCCAGTCCTCCTCTCCAGTCATACTCTCTGACCCCTCGAGGTCTTCTCGTAGCAGGTAATCTACTAGATTTCTTTGTGGTAATTTGTATCTCGTGCATCCCATTATGCACGGTTAGTAACTGAGAATTCCAGTCATGGAATACCCTGGCCTGTTTCAGCCACGGACGTCCCAATAATAAGGAGTAAGCCTCCATGACTTCATCCATCTTCAACACAGTTACTGTGATCATAAAGCTCCATCTTCTGTATCTGTATCTTAAACTCCTCTTATTAATCCCAATGGCTGTACACCCTTTGATCTGCCATTGTTACCGTAAATGGGGCTGGTTTCATGTTACTTAGACCAAGCTTCTTCTTAATATTGTCTGTCATGATATTTATTCCAGAGCCTTCATCTATCAGTACATCAGTTAGTTCTGTGCTTCCAATTTCTCAATTGGATTACTGGCATAGAATAATCAAGTCATGACTGTTTCTTTTCCTTTCTCGCCCTTCCGCCTACATCCAACATGGTCACCTTTCGTTCAGGTCTGTGTTTCCTTTCTCATGGGCAATTCGATTGATTGCTTGATACAGCCTGTGTCTACATAAGGTGCTACATCCAATAGCTGTCCAATTGTAATCTCTGCTATTGGTCTGGCATATTACTTCACAAGCCAAAGTCCCTGTTCATTACTTTGCATGTCTGCCAGCTTCTTTCTTCCTTTCATTTCCTCACTCACTTCTTCTTCTCCATCAGAATCAGAGGAATCTGCCACAGGAATATCAGTACTCTTCTGCATTTCCCTTATGGTATCTGCCACTCCTTGTGCAGTTCTTTCTCATCTCTCCAGCCTCATCATCTTCAGGCATATCACTGCCACCATTCATTATCATCATCTTCCTCGACTACTGGAGGTATTAGTTTGGCTTTGCTTCTTGTTACTTCATTGTACTTACTTCTGGTACAACACATGGCCTAACCATGTGAGCTGCCACCACTGGGCCCTCATTCACAGGAGCTCTCATCTCATTCTGGTGTCTAATCAGAATGAAACAAGCTGCCTTGCGATGTCCTGGCTGATACAAATAGTAACACATTTCTTCACCATTGGGTCCTCGCCCTTGGTCTGCTCTTGGTTATTTCTGTAATCCTGATTCCCGGCTGGTAATTCCCCCTTGGATTACCCTGATAGTTGCCTCTGGAATTTTCTTGGTAATTCCCTCTGAATTACCTCTCCCTTCCATTGCCCATTGTTATAACCACCAGACCTACTATAGTGGTCCTGATCATTGTTTCTTCTTGGCTGGGGTTGCACCTGATGCACATTACTTGCCTAGGTTCTCTTGCAGCTGTCCTTCTGTTGTAGTAACAATTCTCAGTAGAATGGTTATCCATTTTTACAGATAGTACAGTGTTTCTCCTTCATGTGCATTCAGTTGGTATGGCCCTTCATTCTGGCACTTTGCACACCATACCCCTTCCTCCAGTGTGTTTGCAGCCTCTGTGGCATACTTCTTCAAGATTTCTTCTAATCTTTTCTCATAGTTATCCCTCTTCAACTTTCTCCTTTCTCTTACTCTCCTTTTTAGTTCTTGCTCTTCTTCTTCATCTGACTCATCCTCAGAGTCCTCATCCTCATCCCTTTTCTCTCCCTGAGCATTCCCAATTGCTCAATTCTGTTTGCAGTTTCAAATGCCTCCTCCACTGTATTATGGGTAACATATCCACTTCTTTTTGCAACTCTGGTCTTAGTCCACTCACAAACCAAGTCTTCTGTAAACCTGGTGCTGGTACAGCAGCCAGCTTTTTCATCATCAATTCCATCTTTTCCATATACTCCTCAACAGTTTCATGCTTCCTTTGCTTTAACTGTTGTAAACTTCCATACACTTCATGCTCAGTTTTACTTGTTCTGAACCTATTTCGAATGCTGTATTCAAGCCATTCCAGGTTAGGAAATGATTATCAGGGAATCTTTCATACCATTCACTTGCTTTCTTTATAAGTGAACAAGGAAACAATCTCATCTTGGCATCATTGCCATTCTCATTGTTCACTATACACATGTGCTCAATGGGCTAAATGTGTACATCGGAAACCCCTTTTCCTGAATATATTGAAAATGTGGTTTTGCCCGTGTTGGTTGTAACGCCATCTGTGGCCCTACCTTCTGCCCACTGACAGGTGCTGGCACCCCTTGCTGGTGCTGGTCCCTCAGGACCTGTTGTTGTTGTGGTGGATCTTCCACCAAGTGGTGCCCTTGAGCACTCCCCCTACTATGACCCCACGATATTCATAGTATTCCCAGCTCCAGTTGCACTACTTCCCACACTCCATGTCCCCCCAGAGCCAGATCCAGGCAGCCCGCCTGATCCCCCTGAGCCGACACCTTCGTTGGCCTGTGATCCAGTGCTCCACTTGATCCAGGTCCAACGGGTTGGGATGTCCTGGTTGTAGTCTCAACCTCAGCTGTTGGGTCTACTTCTTCATACTCTCCTTCTTCCAATTTCTTCTCTCTATTTTCATCCTCCAAGTTCTGCCCTTGGGTTTCTTCTTCACTCATGTAACTCAACTGCAATGGTGTTGGAGAGTCTGAACTCTCCGTGGGCTCTGCCACATCCTCTCCTCCTTCTTCATCACCTTCCGCTTCAGAAACTGGAGTTCCTGCTTTTGTGTTCCATGCCAACTCTTATCAAAGATTTCTGTCAAATCTTTTATCCAGGGATGTACCTCAGATCTTTCACCTCGTGATTGATCTTCTTCCCGTACCAAATCCCTTAATCTTTCTTGCAAAGAAAAAGAAGGAGTGGCATCCAACTCTAGTTCTTCCGGTATGGGTGATGTACTCTCTGATCTTAATGATGTGAGAGTCCAGATGATTCCCCTATGTCTATTCCTCTCTCCCCAAAGATATGGATAATTAGCTTTCAGATAGCTTTCTCTTTTTGCTGAATATCTCTGGCATCTAGCTTCTCTTTCATCACTCATGTCCCATGTCTTTCATTTCTTTTAATGTGGCAATAACCAAAACTCTCTTCTGTAATATCTCTCGTATATGCCTGGGTTTCTTTCAAGCTTCAATGCACCCTTGGCTATACTAGAAGTCTCCGTTACCATATAACCATATGGCAAACAGTCTGGAAAGCTGTTCTTGGTGTGAGTTTGATCCACAAAATATCCTTTGGAATCCAATTCTTTACCAGTACAAGCTCTTCATGCATATGAGTATAAATATTCACCTTTCTTTCCTCCCAGCCTTCTACTCGCTTAATGGATAGCAATGCTATCACATAAACCAGTGTTGGTAACCAACGTGCTCTTCCTCTACAGGCCACCTGATAAATCTTTATCACTCCTTTCTCCAGACCCCACTCAAGGTCAGCATCATGCACTCTCTTAATAATGTTTTCTTTACAACCGTCTGGCAATTCCAAGAACCTCTGAAAGAATCGTTTGGACAATCTTTCCTTCTCAGTTTCACAAGGAATTTGATTCACATCAAATTCTTTAATTCTCCAACCACCATGATCCCACCAGATGCCTGTTGCATCTGGTTGTTCATGACCCAGTTCCCCAGTATGGTCGCCAAATGTCGCGCGGCTTTTACTCACCCATCCCTTCGCTATCCGAGGTGGGAACTCCAAGATAGAAGAGTTGGAAATCTCTAAGCACTCAGCCCGCTCAGAACAATCAGTCATGACCTACAGCTAGTGTATCATGGGGGTGTTTCCTATTTGTACTCCTTCCCGCATTCATGTTAGCGAGTTACCTTACTATCTGCAATTAAGTATCAGTTTGCTTCAAAAATCTATCGGATTCCATCCATTCATTCCACGGCTTCACTCAGGTCTCTCTACACAGTGTGAGTATGAAGTATGTATCAGATTAATATCTATCAAGTATCAGGCTGAAGCCATGGTGTCTCTATTCTGCTCTACATTACAACTCTACTTCTTGCATTCAGCCAGTATCAACAGATCGTTTTCTTCCTACTCCGTGCTCTCCCTCTTCTCCTCAGAAATGCGCTCTCCGCTCCATTTCCAAGTTCTGATCCCCACGAAGTGATCATCCTCCAGTCCCCGCTCCTCGCTTTATCTTCCTTTCCGTGGTTCTAACCGTTTCCCTCACTAACCGTCATCCATGAACTAACATGTTCCATTCGCAGATGTTGTTCCCCACAGTCGTTCCCTGTCCTGCTATCCGTTCCCTATGGTCGTGACAGCTGTGTCAAGCTGTGACTGGCTGTGTGAAACTGTGACTGGCTGTGCGATTGTGTTGGGCTGTGTCGGGCTGTGTCGAGCTGTGACTGGCTGTGGCGGCTGTGGCGGCTGTGTCGGACTGTGACGGGCTGTGTTGGACTGTGATGGGTTGTGTAACCCTCCCCCTAAAGTGCGCTGCTCTCACCCCTAAGGCTCTTGTTGGTCTCAGTCTGTGCAAAAATTAAGGGTACCCCACAGATCCCGTAAAAGTGCCTAAGTCCCAGACAGTCCTCTAACACAGGGGGCGTCCCTTTCAGCTGCATACGGATTGGAGCATGTTGGGTCTTGGAGCGGTGCTCACACAGGTGGATGATGAGGGAAGAGAGTTCGTAGTGGCTTATGCTATCCGCTCGAACAACGCTCCAGAGGCTAAGTACAGCTCATATGAGGGAGAGTGCTTAGCTGCAGTGTGGGCCGTGGCACACTTCAGGTGCTATCTATACGGCAATCTTTTCACCCTTGTCACAGATCACCAGCCACTCAAGTGGTTGATGGAGTCAGAAAAGCTTACGGGGAAGCTTGCACGGTGGGCACTCATACTCCAGGAGTATGACTTTCAAGTTTTGCATCGACCGGGTTTGGTCAATCGGGATGCGGATGGATTGAGTCGCAATCCATGCATGAGCCAGCAGGATGACACTGGAGCTGGGTGGCATGGTGAGACGGAGGAGGAGATGGTGCCGGGATGGCACGCATCTGTTTTTTTGTGTATCTTGGCATCGGGAGGTCAGGTTGGACCTACAATAGGGATGACTGTAGACGGAGTGTCTGAGGACCCTGAGGCTAGTGATGAGCCAGGTGGTGCCAGAGATATACATGAGGATTCGGCTGTGTTGGACTACCTCCGCACGGGAGACACGGCAGCCAGTGTGACTGCCAGGGAGAGGGATCGGATCCTGCAACGAGCCAAGAGGTTCAAGTGGGAGGGGATACACCTACTTCGAGTGTGGGAGGATGGTCGAGTGAGGATTGTGCCTTAGCCCACACAGCGTGCATGGTTAGTGCGGCATGCCCATGAGGAGTTGGGGCATTTTGGAGTGCGACGCACTCACAGTTTACTGCAGGGGCAGTATTGGTGGCGTGGTATGCATACAGAGGTGCAATAGTTCATGGCTAGGTGCATGGTGTGTGACAGGGTGCGTGCTTCATTCAACGCCCCTACACCACAGTTGCATCATTTACCAATCATGGGATTGGGCTACAGGTGGAGTCTTGACTTCGCAGGACCGTTGCCACTGACTATGCGCCACCACAGATATGTGCTAGTGATGGTGGAGCACTTCTCCAAGTGGATTGAGTTGGTTCCATTGCCTGACAAGGCTAGTGAGGGGGCTGCGTATGCATTTTTGGATCGTGTGCTTAGCCGATTTGGTGCTCCAGCTGAGGTACTCACGGACCAAGGGAGAGAGTTCTTGGGGGAGTTTCAGGTTTTGTGTGATAAAGCCTTGATAGACCACCGCACCACTTCTCGGGATCATCCTGAGGCCGATGGCTTAGCAGAGAGAGTTGTTCAGACGGTGAAGAGGGGTTTGCGCAAGTATGGCTTGCAGAAGGGACACCTAGGAGATTGGGATCTTCAGGTTCCTTGGTTAGCCATGGGCACAGGTTCAGCAAACAAGCATCACTTGCCTCCTTCTCACCATATTTCCTTCTCTTTGGCCAAGAGCCGGATTTGCCTGCAGCCATTCGTAGGGACACTGCTCAAATCCTTAACCTTGACGATCCGGACGTGTGGGTACGTGCATGTGATCAGCGTGCATAATTGTTCAAGAAAGTCATGCCCATGGCTTTTGAGAACCTTGCCATTGCACAGCACCGTGATACGTTGAGGTATGCCACTATACGTGGTGGAGGATATCGTCCTGGGGTTCGGAGGTTTAGCCCTGGTGACTATGTTTATTTGCAGCAGACTGCTCCTACGACTCTGGATGTTACTGCAGGGCGTGTTATTCTGAGGGGTCGAGAGGTGTTGCCCTCAGGGGTCCTGATCTTGGAGGGTCAGGATGGCATGACTTGGAAGGACCATGTACGTAATTGTGCGCCATGTCACCTTCCCAATGTCGATGGCAGAGTTGACCCAAACTTGGCAGTGGTACCTGCAGGTTTGAGGTGCATGCTCTGTGGGTCTGCCAAAGGGGCAGCCACCATGCTGGTGTGTGATTGATGCTCAAGGGGTTGGCATATGGGATGTTTGACACCACCTCTTGAGAAGGTTCCTGACGGAGATTGGTTGTGTCCACACTGCTTGGGATAGTGGCAGTGGACATGACTGGAGGCAGCTAACAAGACATGGGAGGCCAAGCTCATAGGAGTCAATACATGAGATCCCAAGCTCAAGTTCCCAGGTTGCAAGACGACGACTAACGATGGGGCAACTCTTGCACCCGGCCTCTTGATCTATCGAGTTTGAGTGTAGTAGGGATAGTGGTGGAAGACTTAGTGAGGCTATGGTCACTATCACATCTTGTGGCTACCTGGACTTAGAGGGACCTAAGCACTAGCTAGGGGGGCGATTGTGTGGACTAGTAACTGCCATAGTGGGCAGCATAGTGGCAGCCTAGTGACTGACTAGTTGTAGCCTAGTGGTTGGACTAGTGGGTGGACTAGTGATGGACTAGTGATATACTAGTGTGTGGCGTGCACATGTGTTGTGTGGTTTTGGACAGCGATGTAGTTGTGTAGCGATATGTATGCGCACGACAGCTGTCAAGTTATTTTACCACTAGTGTGAAACTAGCTAGGAAATAGCTAGCTTTTACATATTGATATTTGGGATTGGCCCAAGTGTCAATCCAGGGGTCAAGGCAGATTTAGGCCCTGGAGTGGTTATCTTCACGGCAAGCGCGGGAGGCTCATCTTTCTCGAGTTGAGCCTCACCGCGCCTAGTTATGGCGCCGTAGTGTGGATTCCCCATGGCGTGGGGTGCACTTGGCTTGACTTGTATTTGAGTGATGAGGTTATATGTGCATGAGTTTATGCTTCAGATTTGTGAGCTCGTGCTTGTATTCTTCTTCTTTATCATTGTGTGGACTAGTAACTGCCATAGTGGGCAGCATAGTGGCAGCCTAGTGACTGACTAGTTGTAGCCTAGTGGTTGGACTAGTGATGGACTAGTGATATACTAGTGTGTGGCGTGCACATGTGTTGTGTGGTTTTGGACAGCGATGTAGTTGTGTAGCGATATGTATGCGCACGACAACACTTTTGGAGAAACAATCAGATACCAGACCTTATGCATACATTGCTGGTTAGGATTGGTCGATTGGGGTTATCTGCCCTTATGCTGTCAACTAAGGATTGAATTCGAGAGCTATTTTCGCCACTCCATAGCAAGGCTTTTTCATGTAGAAGCCATTCTCACACACAGGGATAGGGGGCACAGGTGTTGGCTGTGGCTCATAGACATTCTGTTGTGGTTCGTTTTGGTGCCTTTCTGGCCTCATCCACACAAGAGATGAGAATTATGAAGAAGAGACTACACTCTCCACCAAATTGCCATGCACATCCTTTCTCTCCTCTTCCAAAAACACTGTTCCAAGGCGGAGGTCGAACCGCACGCAGAATTACTGCTCGGATCCATTCTTGCTGGGGATTTTGGCTTTCGAAGTATGGGGAGGACAGTACACGACAGGTCACTTGTTAGCGTCCATGGCGACAACAGAACGATGCTTACGCGTACAATACAAGTGCAGCAAAGGCATGGGATAGTCTTCAGCCCATCCAAGAGGCCAGCTAGAGCACGATCACACACCAACCATGGAGAAGAGTCATAAGTGCAAGACATAATGACCCCTCTCCTCGAAGACTCTATAGCTCTCTCTCTCTCTCTGAAATTGCGGAGAACCTGCAAGAAAGGAAAGGTCATGATACAAATTAACTACAAAGACACAAGGAAAAGAGAGAAATGGGGCACAAGAGTGAGGCAATCCGTGAGGATTTGCTAAACTAACCTTTTGATTTCATCAATCAGTGTACGCATAATTCTGAGCTCAAAAAACTATACCCGCTCGTATGCAAGACTCCCCCAAAGGAGACAGTGTGACCTCATACTTCATACTTGAATAGACAAATAGTGAAGGCTTCTTCACACTGTAAGGGCAGACCTCTCTGAGATCATACCCCACAGCCTATAGGGGGCATATGCCTGAGCAGGAAATGCAGATGCTACTGCGTCAGAATCTGTATTCAATTGCACTCTCTCTGATGGAGGCCTATTCTCTGAGCGTTCAGCACAAGTAGACCACTTTGCCAAATTTGTAGGCTAAACTTGGCCCTGATGGCCCTGATAAACTTGGCATTGTGATCCTGATACTTAATCTTGTTATCCCATGTGGAGCTACATGGGATAACACACCAGTTTCCCCTGTTCTTTTCCTTGTTTGTTAAGGTAAATGGAGCTCATGGGGCAAACACTCTAGTTTACCTGTTACTTTCCCATGTTGTTCAGATGTCAGAGGAAAGGTCACGGGGAAAAGAAAAATCTCCTTTTACAACTCTTCCCACACAAGACAAACGTACATCATTCCCTGTTGCTACACAGGGAACGTTCCGAAAGCTCCTTGTGAATTGGCTTCCCTGCACTGATCGAGGGCATGCAGGTGCTCTAATTAAGGAAACAACCAACGAGCTAATGAAGGGTCGTGGGGGAGGCTCATACGTCGCCATGATAAACTGAAGAGACAGGAGCCCTCTTCTCATCAGGGCCTCGGCTCCGAATCGTACCTTGGATTAGACTCGATGGACACCAAGAAGGTAGCCCTTATTTGAGAAGGATGGCAACGGCGTAGAATCCATGGTCGACAAGAGTTGCGTCGAGTGCGTCACATGTCCCTCATCTGATCGTACTCTACTCCAGTTTTGGTAACGCACAGAGATATCCCCGAGGTCCTCCTCCTTTCACTCTTGGCTTACTTTTGCTTAGTCTGGTGGATTACAGCACTGTCTCCATTCCCTGGGTTTAAAGTACCAGAGTAAGTACCCATATCGCAGAAATCAGACCCGTGACACTGATCATGCTAACCAGTATTATTCACCTTGCTTTAGCGTTCAACTTTGCTGGTGATACCAATTGCAAGATCTATTCTTAATCTGATCTAGCAGAAGAGCTGCAATTTTACCACTGTTGTGTATTGTCACTAAGAAACAACGAACTGGCATTGCTTAGCCATGTTTATTCATCCAGTCTTCAGATTTGAATATCCAGAGTGTTTGGTTGAGGACAGCAAAGTTATGGCACAAGGAGCTTTCGAACGTTCCCTGTGTAGCAACAGGGAACGATGTACGTTTGTCTTGTGTGGGAAGAGTTGTAAAAGGAGATCTTTCTTTCCCCGTGACCTTTCCTCTGACATCTGAACAATAGGCCGGGAAAGTAACAGGACAACTAGCGTGTTTGCCCGATGAGCTCCATTTACCTCAAATAAAGGGGAAAAAAAACAGGCGAAACTAGTGTCTTATTCCCATGAGCTCCACTTACCTCAACAGAAGGGGAAATTAAGTATCAGGAAAACTGGTACACCGGGAACCTTTCCTCTGTAGAATGAGGGAACTTGGTCACTAATTCCTGTGAGAAGACTGCTACATCGCTGGAGAACAGGAGCTTCTGTGACATTTTATAATTAATCACAACTTGACTTGGATTGAGTGTAGTCACAGGAAGGAAATGAGGAGCTCAATTAAGCCTTCAAACTGTGTTCCGGAACACGGGCGGTACCATGAAAGTGTTCTTTCTTTCTAGACCTATCCTATGTGATTCCTACCATTATTGCAATCTCGCACAGAGATTTATAATTTTGGAATCGTGACAAACAAACGAGAAACAAACACGATAACACATTTGCTCATGATGACAAGCTGTCCTGCTTCTTAACTTCCAGGCTCTACGTTGGCTGCAGAGGCTAATGCTCTTGAAAAGACGAATTTCCTGAAGTGCATCCAGGTTTGTCAAAAGATACTTGAGGATAATCAGGAGGGTCCACAGAACCTGTCCTCATACCATCTGGCTAAGTCAAATTTGAGGCAGCTCCAGATCAACATGACACATTTGCAGTGTGATATTTACAAAGCTCCCATGATGTTTAGATTAGGAGGAAGGAATCCATAACAAGAGGATCAGCATGCACACTCCCTTGCCCGTCCAATTTACTCTCCTTCCCCAATTTTTTAGTGCCAAACAGTTTTGAAGTAAGGGAAGATGCTGGAGGCGCCTCATCAGTGATAGGGATGGACAATGGAGGAGCCTCTTCAGCAGCAGAGGAAGATGGAGGGGACACTTTGTCAACAACAGTCGGTGCAGGTGGAGGTGCCTCAACAGCAGGAGGCTCGGTAACAGGAGAGGCCTTGCGCCGCTTTTCAATTGGCTTGGAAGCTCTATGAACGTGGATTCACCGAATCTATTTCATTTTGGTTCCCAGATCTCTATCAGATGACACCTCTCTTTCTGGCTCCTCCCTGCCATGGACATGGTGAAGCCTCTACTAAGTGAGCTGCAAAACTAGTTAGGGAAAAACATAAGAACTTGGGTCAGAACCTGTCATCCAAAGCAGGTCAATACTACTTTCAGTACCTGTCCAAACCAAACAACTTGGCCCAACTCATGAGATAATGAGTAAAAGGTTGATCAAATAGCTATGGACAATTCCATGACCAACAAAGATGTTAAAATATAGCCTACCTGACTGGGGGAGACGACATTGAGTACCATATCCAACCATTGAGAACGATATCCCTTTTCACGCGCAAGGATCCTTGGGATCTGGATTGGTGCAGTGCTGGTAGTAGAGATCAATGTAATCCACATCCAGCCTCTACAAGCTGGCCTCACAAGCTTGACATACATACTCTAGGTCCCCTCAAACTGTGACGTTCTAGGCTTCGTCCACAACACTACTAGAAAGAATGTTTTCTCATACTCTAATGAGATAGTCTCATCACAGTACAACCAGAGCATAGAACCAGGTGGGCTAGCTGCTCTCCTCAGTCAAATCACTTCAATAAGTCTAACAGTTTGAAGCAAATCAACTGTCAGCAAGCTCTCTGGTACTGGGACATACAAGCACACTAGCATGATGCTACAACCTCCTCCACTCCACGGGCTTTCCATCTAGAAACTTGGTCGCGCGGAAGTTAGGCATAACTTTCAGAATCTTGTGCCAAGAGATCCTCGGTCTGAATAGATGCTACGAACCTATTTGAACGAGGCCCCAAGTGGTTGCAACTTACTTATTTTGACACTACCAACCAAATGCTCTTGTTCTTCCACGTCAGACCCTCCTAAGAATGAGTCCCTCTCTATAGAAGGATCAGGTTGGGTCACATCCCACACTACCCCACAAGAGAAAGGGTCTCCAACTGCCCATTGATTCTTTTTTAGAATAGGCTCCCCATCCTCCAGCAAATGCAGTCTTGATTTTATGTCCTCAAATTCATAAGCGACGATAAACTCGTTACGCCATTGTCTTGATCCCGAGCATACAGGGAAAGCCATGAATTTCTGCCTTAAATGTTGTACCGGCCTCTACAGGAATAGAGTGTAGCCAAGGGAGTCTAACCCTCAACCTTTCAGGTGTACTCTAACTTCCTAGCCAGCAAGTCCATACTCAATTATTGAAAGTGTAGCTGGTATACTAACTACTTAACCTGAAACCAGACCGTAGATTATTATGGTGTCGATTCACCCAGATTTTATTGCACGACTTCCTGTTTTACCAATCTTTGCAGTCTTTGGGCGCTTGGTTTTCTATGTAACTTGCACCTTGCGCGGATGCGAAGTGGGCTTGGCTATGCTAGTTTCTGTAAAACCATTCGTGCTTTTACTTGTAACCGGTGTCGATAGACACACTTCAGACAGTATAATATGATATATGTTTCACTGGGCAAACAGTACCCTTATACATCTACAATTCAGACAAGATACACATCGTATTGATCGTGGAAACCGCACAGATTGATATGGAAAGTTGCGGCCGTGGATCTACTGGCGGTTTGATATCTAAGTATATTGGCAGAGGGCGAGTGGTCTGAAAAAATTATTATTGGGCAAGTCACTAAGTCCTGTGGTTAACCCTTAAACGCCCAGTGCCATAGTTTGACTTTTTTCAGAAAACATGACCCCTTAAGTGAAAAAAAGGTGTAACTTTCAGAAAATTAATTTTTTAAAGAACTTGACCGCACATTAGGTGCGTACCTTCCTCCTGCATCCACCTGCCGAATTTGAGGCCAATCAGCCCCAGATCCACAAAATGCCACCGTTGAATGTGGGCCCCACTATTGGGGCCCTTTTGAGAAACATATCCATTTTTGGTAATTTTTTAAAGATTTGAGTGACGGGATCAAATGGGATTGAGGCGAAATTAGCAGGGTTTCATCCTCTTGAGATCCCTCATCCAACAAGCCAAAAAGTATCCAATTTGGCCAATGCATGTGATGTTGCCACTTGGTCAAACCTGGGAAAATCCCATGTTTCTCTCCCTCTCTCACACGTGTGAAGAATGAAACAACGAGAATTACCTTTATCAAATCGTGAACCCCCCCCCCTTGCGTGATGAGACCTCTTTGCAACTTGGCAGATCCAAGGCAATCGGGCAATGAATCTTGGTGTGCCAGGTGCCCAAGAACACTATATTTTTTTTTCACACAATTCCATGGAGAATGCAAAAAGTTATTGAGGCGAAATTAGCAGGGTTTCATCCTCTTGAGATCCCTCATCCAACAAGCCAAAAAGTATCCAATTTGGCCAATGCATGTGATGTTGCCACTTGGTCAAACCTGGGAAAATCCCATGTTTCTCTCCCTCTCTCACACATGTGAAGAATGAAACAACGAGAATTACCTTTATCAAATCGTGACCCCCCTGCTTGCGTGATGAGACCTCTTTGCAACTTGGCAGATCCAAGGCAATCGGGCAATGAATCTTGGTGTGCCAGGTGCCCAAGAACACTTAATTTTTTTTTCACACAATTCCATGGAGAATGCAAAAAGTTATTCAGATTTTCTTAAACCCAAAAGCCCGAAACGGGCTACTGGGCGTTTAAGGGTTAATGTCTTGTCACGGCAACAAGCTAAACTCCCGTGAGACAATCACATGGTAGAATGACAGGTGTGTCAAAGGCAGGAGCAACAGCCAATGTGATACTCGCTCCCAATGATGTGGACACGGTTTTCTCACGACTCTCAAGTCAATGGACTTCCTAACATGCTTATGGATGAGGCTCTGCAGAATCAGTGATCTTGGATATGACCGAGTCCCAAACTCTGTTAGCGTGTACTGCCTGCTTTAAAAATTAATATCTCCTAATCTAGGCAATCATTACTAGAACTACAAGGTTCTAGTGTGGTAGGAATCGAACTTCTTGCTAACGTACAACAAAACCATGCAGTGTGCCAACAGGAGATGCATCATAAGGAGAATTGGATTGCAAGTGATCCGGAGGCTACTTCAACCACGCAAGCTAGCCCCGAGAAAGGTAGCTATGTCGTCATGACCCGACAGCAAAGAGATACGCTAGGTAAAGGACCTTGGTATGTGGCGCCGGAGTCAACAACATCCGCGAGCAAGATGATCTGGACTTCATAGTAATGAAGTCAGATGCACGGGAGGTTACATAGACCGTACTTCGAGAAGATGACGACATACAACCGAAGGAGAATGAGGTAGCATATGCAGAGGTGGAGCCCTTGGTGATAAACCCAACGTCCTCCTTCCCACCCGCGGCAAGATCAAAGGTTCCGGCATTTCGACCGTTAGCACCGACAAGTTTGCCCAAAAGAAAAAACATCATCGACCATGCAAGTCACGGACGAGATAGAGCCCTACAACTTCATGGAGGATTCGTGTCACATTCAGGCAAACATCACTTTTGCTCAACTCATTCTGTATCCCCAGAGGAGCTCAACGCTGCAAGTTCACCTTAAGATCAGTCCATATAATTGAAGAGGGGTCATGCAACATACATGAAAATGGCACGAATAAAGGAGTGTTAGGTGCGTAAGGGTGGTTACCTTGCGACTATTGTGCTTCAATTTGTGGGCATTGCAAGGGTTTGTACCTGGAGAAGAAGAGTGGGTTACCGTGGGTGATGACTGATGGGGGACAACTGGTTGTGGCTGCTGGTCTTGAGCAGCAAGGTGCTTCAGGGGTGTGTGTAGTTGATTCAGTTGAGTAATGGAATGCCAGTTGAAATTGAGAGAACATCTGCGGCATGCTCACTGGGAATCAGTGGGTGGTGATAGTTCTTTATGAGTGTTACAGTACTGCAGTAGTCGTCTATGCATAAAGAAGAAGGAGAAGAAACAGGGTTGGGGGGATGGGTGCTTGAGTGCGAGATGGTCTTGGTGTGATTGGGGACGCATGTGAAGCCTCCTCTGGTACCCTTGCCATAGCCCTGTTGGCGGCAGCAGCGCGTGGCGTGAGGCCATTATCATAATTGTGGCACCATCTGGGGAGGGTTGTCCAGTCTGGGTGCCCCTTTCTACAAGTGTGTAGCAGCCCGTAAGGTCTTATATGCCAATCAAGTCATCACTTCGGGGGAAGACGACCATGTATTAAAGTATCTTTTGTTGCCTGGAGATAACAAACGTCTTACATTGCCAGCTTGCGAGCTCAGTATGATGGTGTGCCCCATCGCATAATTGTAGGCACTGGCTGTTAAGAACAAGGGCCGCTGACAAGTGAGGGCCGCAGCCGCTGTGCAATAAGGGTAAATTTGCTTGCAGAGACGCTTGAGTAGCTTACTACATGGGAGGGCGTTCCCATGGACTGCGGGCCCTTGTACCAGCCAGAGATCACGAGGGGTAGGGGTAGAAGGGTGCTCCACTTGCCAACATCGAACGCGCCAAGCCACAGGGGAAGGTAGAGTTCGATGGGAGCATAACTGACTTGGTACCAACACGGGGAGCCGAGAACCCACCAGGGAGGGCCAAGTATGTGTTGTTGTAAACCTTGATCCGGGGAGGTGCAGATAGAGTAATCAACTGGGCAGTGGGCCTGCCCAAAAGGGGGCAGGCACATACCTTCTTATCAAAAAGCTGGTTTCCTTGACGTAATGGTGTTCATCCCGCTGCAGCGCCGGGAGAATAGTCAGGGCCTTCCGCCTACTAGGGGCCGTGTTGGGGGAGTAAAGCCATTGGGGGCATTGTGAGGGCATCTTTAAGGCACACAATTGGGACGAGAACGTTCCCCTACCTGCTAAGAGCGGGGTGCATTCCAGCTTGTTGAGCATTAGAGCCCGTCTGAGCTGCAATTGCAGACGCCATGGGGTCTCCGATCCTTCACATGGGGGGCTGCCGTAGTGCATATGATGATGGAAACGTCGTTGCGTGAAAGCCTTGAATCTGATGCTGGGATCTGTTTGTTGTGGCCTCGGTGTACTCGCCATGCAGGTTGTACGCTGGGGGCGTCGCATACCACATCGCCAGTCGCCATGAGGTTTTCATGGTGTAGATGTGCTTGCCCATTGGGAATGCGGTGCGCGCAGACCTGTTTAGTGTTGGGGCCTGCCTTTTGCCATGTCTGATGCTCTCTACCATACCCCAAACCACTGGCTCCCTGGCTTTATCAAATCTTACCCATCTCTGCCTTGTTATACTTGCCTCCTTCATAATAGAACTACCTGCCCTCTCACAAATGTACAGCTCTTCCAGTATCAGGCAATGCCCTGTTAGCATGTCTCCCCCCTTTAATCTGTATGACAAAGCCCCGCTCCATAATGTAACACCTCATATTTGCTCCGCACTGACTGTACACCGATTTAACCCTCATTTCTGTTTTACATGCTCTTTCCCAAACATGGACTATCAAACATCTTCGTCCTCCTCTCAACAAGCAATGTGGACAAAGTGGCCATTTCTCTTTCTATCAATTCCAAGCTTGTGCTACTCTCTTCAAGCAATTCCACACAAATACTTTTACTCCATGATTTACTCCATTACAATTATCATTGTCACGCCGTCACTCACCACTTCGTGAATACATATTATCCATTTTCTACTCACTTCATCCCACAAAACTCATCCTACCACAGACTATATGTGTCAAGAAAATAACACTATCTATTCATCCTCGCCACCTCATCCCCAAATTTTTCTACAGCGAACCACCTCCCTCTCCCTTCTTATCTACTAATTCACCCATTATCTACTGCCCCCAAGGTAGCACCTCCTCACACTAGCTCTATGCTCCCTCATAACACCTCACTCCACACGCTACGCTCCTTCGCAAACTCCAATGTTATGACCACCCCGAATCCCACTCCAACATATTTTCAAACAATGTGTACATCCCTACCAGCCACATCTTTACACGTTACAACATCCGTACCATATCCAGGCAGCGTATGGTATTCCTGCCATAGCACCTGATTACACATTCCAAACCCTCGAGGAACTATTCCACTCAACACTTTCCCATCTTCACACAATACCACCTTTGTATAAACCTCGGATATCCTATGTACATCTGTCACCATACTCGATTATACACCTCAAGCCCCAGGCAGACCGTTTTACCCAATACCTTCGCCTCATTTAATCAAACTCTCTATCCATGATAATGACCGGCTTGCTCATTCCCTGACTACAGTGCCGGCGCTCGTTACTTCGCCGCTCCATAAGCCCACAGACATATTACACAGCGCAGCTATGGTCCCTGACGGAGCATCACCTCCACCACACACAAAGCTTCAGCCCCATAAATTCTTTCCACACCCTATAACCACCCAGCCGTCACTCGGGCACAAGTGGATAATGGCCACCATCAACACTCCTCGTTGTTCTCTCTGTCAGCATCACAGCAACCGTCCCGGCCACCCCAGCACCACCCCTACAAATAAATTGCAATCGCCACCTACAGCTTCACGCACTCCACTCACAATTCTACTCTCTCCTTGCTCCCACCGCTCCTACACTATCCACCTCCATCTCCATTCTCACGGTAGTTTAATCTCCTATACATCCACTTCCTCTTCTCACATCTCACCCGCTAG
The DNA here is from genome assembly GCA_030704615.1 of Takakia lepidozioides. Classification (NCBI taxonomy): domain Eukaryota; kingdom Viridiplantae; phylum Streptophyta; class Takakiopsida; order Takakiales; family Takakiaceae; genus Takakia; species Takakia lepidozioides. The sequence continues at coordinate 15,128,628 of CM060732.1, forward strand.
CTTTCAATCACGTATGTCTTGCTCAAAGTTAAGTAGCATTCAGAAAAGTGCTGGCAGTATTCAGAAACAACCCCGCCCCCAAACTAGCATAGTCACTCATAGAAAAAGGTCAAACACGCGCTCAGAGTCTATCCCTTGTTCTACTCCAAGGAAACACCACATGGACAGTGACGACGACGACATGGAGCATCTCCCCAAAGAAGAGGTGGCCGCCAGTGACATGCACCTTTCCGAAGAACAATTCTTTGCTGCAGCCACCATGACCACTCCACACAAAGCCCTTCCAAGGCCAACAGCAGACAGGTGCCCGAGCGCCTAGCAGTCAACACATCACCAACATCAAGAACTCCCGGGCATCTACGCACACCACATCCCGCCACACTCACCGCACCAGCCGAGCTTGGCACCCAACCTACGTACTAAAAGAACTGCAAGCGAGTTCAGCAGTGAAGCTGGGAGCAGCCACTCCGACCCCAAAAAATCTCGATGTCCCACTGCACAAGGCCTTCTCCAACTGATGGACACCTCAAGCCCACAAGACTTGCCACTACTTTGGCTGGGATATCAAGCACATGAACAGCATGCGGTAGACTCAGGCCACCCATTCATCACGGAGGAGCGTTCATCTTTTGAACTTCAACGACTGGACCTCTGTGTTTCTGAGATCCACAAAATGAGGCATTGCACTTGAAGTCTTACCCGCACGTCCCTCAGTTATTTTTCCCAGTAGTAGGACCTGATGGGTGAGAAGGCCAGCTCTTCCCGCTCACACAACTGCCCAAGGGAACCCAAGTTGACCCTTTATCTGGCCTCCCGATCTTGCCCCCACATATCTTGATACAATTTGACAAGGACACAGATATGCCCAAGGAACAAGCCTTGTACCGTGCGCGCAAGCGCTTTGAGGAAATGAACATCCCCTTAGGGAGCATTCTCTACTCCCCACTCACAGCATACACAAAGCATGGAAGCAAGACCTGGATGGGGCTCCTCAAGGTAGAACTGCTCCGACCCACCATCGGTGGTGTGGCACTCTTGCAAGGAAATCGAGCCTTCATGATGGAAATGGCCTCTGGTGCATCAATGCAGGGAAAAATTGAAAAGGCATTTGACCTGCCTGCTTTGTCCGACCATCTATCGCTCTACATAACAAGCGAGTCTCTGTTGGGGACGACTAGCGATAAGCTAACCAGGCATATCATCATGGAAACATTTCTTCACGGTGATGAATTTGAATAATGCACGTTTACAAAGTTGGTCCCGACACGAAGTTTTGTTTCATCTACATGGTTGCAGAGGACACAAGGCAACGTCTGCTGGTACAGGGTATGCGGGTTAATCATACGCTGATCGAACCAGTGATGCGCACTCGCCAAACTAGCATGACGGGACAAGCCGCTACACCCCAAGAGATCATCGCTGAACGGGATGCCCTCACTTTGGTCATAAAAAATGTTAACCCCCTGCATTCTCAAGCTGCCAACTGATAGCCTGTTTTGTCTAAGTCATAAACCAGCGGTTAACATTTGGCGACCATACTGGGGACTAACGGTATGTTGAGTTCAAGTGTACTCAAGGAAGGATGGTTACTCAGTGATTTCTTGAAATCACAAAAGAACGAGTCGACGGAAGCAAAGGAATGGAAAACATTCCTGAAAAAATTTCATGGCTTACTAATAACAATATAACAGAAGATCTTTCTTTCAATTGCGAAAGAAGATGACAAATGGGGATTGAAGGAAGGAGTGATCACTATTACATGAGCACCTTGGGAATGTAGAATCAGAAGTGAAGAATGGTTGTCTCGTCTAGCTTTATTGATTACTCTAATCCCAATAAGAAAAGTTTGCTACACTAGTTATATTTTCAGAGAAGGATGTTCAAATTATGAATATTGTCACATGATCATAGAAGCAGTGGCGTACTGGATACCCAAAGACTTGTTGCAAGTCAGATACACTGAGAAAGACAGATGGTATTATTGTGCCCATTAAAAGTTTGGTGATCAATCAGTAAAAAGGAAAATTAAGTCGTAATACGGATTCTGGCAAGATAGGGTAAATCTTGGAGAAATGGTAGAGACCACTATGAATTTTCTTTACTGACATACCAAGACTGATTAAAGGGTGCTGAAAAGGAATTCTGCATATGATGTGGGAATGAATGAGGAAATTAAAGAAAAAGCTAAGCAAGACAGAGCTGAACGAATAGAGAAATATGCTGCAGAAAGGGAGGTTCGGTTAAGAGAAGAGTTCCCAGAATTACAAAACTTGAATATTATTCAAGGTGAGACATCAAGACAAATTGATAGTAATAAACCAAAAGATCAGGAAATTGGATCGGTGGGAAGTGGGAACACTACACCAGAAGAAGTTGCCAGTAATGCACTTGATGAATGGTTACCACAAGAAAGATCTGAAGGACCTTCTACAGTAACAAGTCCAAATCGAGGCCTTGCTGAAATATTAGAAGAAAGATTTGAGAACATTCTGAGTGAAGAAGGTGAAAGAAGTGAAACTACTTCTCCAAAAAGGATAACCAGAACTGCACTCAAAGCTTTTAAATATTCATTAAGCTTAGTAGGGACAGCAGGAAGACGGCTATCATTGGGACAAGGACCTCCTAGCTTTGAATCACTGTTTGGAAGACAAACACCAACACCACCACAGCCAGCAGCAGCGGGACCATCCCAGTTTGGACAACCAGTTGCACTAGCAGCACCAGTTGCACCAATGGCTTTAGCAGCGAGCAAAACCAGACCGCTGTTCCCTTTATATGATGGGAAATCTAATCCAGATATCCATCTTAATCAATTTGAGAACATGTGCACCATTTACAATGAAGCAACAGACCAGGAAAAGATCAGATTATTTCCTTGTTCAATGGCCAGGAAAGGCATTGAATGGTTGGCAACCTTTGTAGCAAATCACTTTGCAAATTGGGCGGATATGAGAGCCGCGTTTCAAGAAAGATATAGATCCAACAAATCCACGTCTGAAATCTTCACAGGATTACAGAACCTGAGACAGAAAAAGAAAGAACTGGTAGTCGACTACCTGGAGAGAATGAAGACCCTAATAAGGAAGCTACCTCAAGCACCAGGGGATGATTTGCAAAAATCATGGTTCATCAACGGACTTCGTCCTGAATATGTAACAATGGTCACAGTCATGCCTAACAACACTTTGGCTGAAGCAGTAGGAACTGCAAAGAAAAAATCCAGAGGTCACAGGAACGAGACCGATTGGACAGGCACAGCTCATCAACTATTTCGAGCTCAGGAGAAGGTTCCGAACTGCACATTTAAGTGTGCGCATTGCAAAGAACCACCACACTGCATGTCTGTTTGTAATGCCAAGCAGTTCTATGTGTTGCACCGTTTCCCTGACCTCACCCGAGCTTGCATACACGTTGGTTCCCATTGTCACAAATTGGCGAGGGGGAACTCGCGGGAGGCTGCCCACGAAGCAGAGCAGCTCGTTCAGGAGGAGGTTAAGTTGAGACCGGGTGCCAAACCCAAACAGATACAGCTCCAAGCCGCCCATAAGATGGCATTGGCCAGAATTATGTCGGAAGACGGCTCCGATAGAGTTCCTCTCAACGAGAAGGAAATGGAGGCATTGTTGGAGTCGGTGTCCCACGTATGTTCACCGAATGTCCGAAACCACATTGTCTCATGCAAACAGAAAATTGGGCGTGGCTCGGATATGCACTCCATTCTGGAGGTGAAGCGACGATGTGGATATGACTACATTCATGGAAGTAGGTTTCCAGGACAAGGGACTGAGGCAGATTGTTGTTTCGTATTCAAAATGTCCACGTGTGGACCTGGCAGCGGCGTCGAACTGGTCGACAGGATGACGAGTGGGAACTTGTCAAACAGTTGGGTCATGTTCGACCATATCAAGCGAATTACAAATCACCAGTGGGTGACAATGGGTGCACATGTCTACGACACCCACTGCAGGATGCTAATGACAATTGCTATTTGTGAGATGAAAGGAGAGGACACACAATCGGAGATGCTTCTTTGGCAGGGAATAAACGAACAGATGGCCAAGGCGGGATTGCCCCCTCCCAATTTCCGTGGTTTCATGGCGGACAACGCACGAGCAAATTGGGCTGCCATCCGAAGGGTGTACGGGCAAGACCCCAATGTTCCCATGGAAGACAATGAGAGATCTTGTGGGTTCCATTTTCTGCAGAGCCTTTCGCAGTACACAACCAGGCTCGTGGCGCCAGATTTCAGAGAGGAGCACCGTTCCATGTGCCTTGCGTGGAAGCGCGCTCCCACCTTGGATGATGCAGAGACACAGTTTGCATGCATACGGGCTTGGTGGACATCGTCAGGTGCTGTAAGGAAATCAGACGAGGGAGCAATGGTCAGTTGGCTAGCATGGTGGCATTATCGTTTCCTCCAGTTCGACGACTATATGCGGGAGGTGAGTCGCACGAATTCGCGTCCCATTGAATATTATTCTTGGCCATATTTGTAACTTGCTTGTGACCTCAACATGTGCTTGTGCAGGAAATGTGTCTCGACTCCGACACCGACATGCCCACGACAAACATGGCTTTTCTCAGTGCACTCTTCCTGGCGTGTCTCCTCTGCGGCGCATCTGGTGGACATCCTCACTGCCACAACGGAGGACATTGTGAGGTCAATTATGTAGCAATGCAGATACAACGAGTTCTTGAAAGGGAAACAGTGGGGCTTGGGGCCGGACAGGCAGGAAATGCTGATGCGGACTGCCTCTAGATCGAAGAATCCTCGGAAGTGGGCGGCGGCCTTGCGAGAGGGCCTTCGGGACACGCCATTGCTGCGAAGAGGCCAACATTTGGAAGGAGATGTTCATACCCGTCCAGTGAGACGAAGACTTGACGAGGCACCTGGCGGAGAAGAGGATTCATGGCGAGCTGACAAGAATATTCGCATGCTCCCTCGTGGTCCGGTGATGTTGCCCGAGGAGGTCTCGTCGAGCACCGCAAGTCCTGCACGTTCAAGATCGCCATCTCCTTCGAGCACAGAGCGCGTGCCCCGGCAACATAACGAGCCATCTGTAGTAAAGCAGTACAACATTCCCATTGTGGAGACAAGAGTGTCGGAGTCACAGTGGAGAATTGCGAGGACATTGCCGGCATTTCGAGGGAAGTGCTGCGCCATCCGGGTAGATACGAGAGCACGTTGTGGTGAGATGATTCGGAGGAACCCACACGGTGCTGTACCTGCACCTTGTTTCAGCGGCAGATTTTTGACTCCCACATTTGCTCACGCCACAACGCAGACATTTTGGTTCTGTAGGCACGACATAATGACCTGTGTATTTGGCAAGCCCAAGTACGGGATTCAAGGAATGCCGGAGCCTCCGGGCGTCTGGCCAGTTGCACCGGGTTGCACCCTCTCTCAGAATGAGGCGGATGCTCTATCTGCAGCAGGATTTCGAATGGTGCAACGCACAGACATCCCAGCCCACGCATTTCCGGTTCCTCAGACCCAGCCATTGCAGACTGCTCGGTCCAGTAGAGACGGATTGGACAATTCTGCACATCCCACAATGCGATTCGGAAGAGTGAAGAGACGACACCCTCCCAACAAGTTGAATGAGACTCGGATTGCCAATGCTCTTGGGATGGCTTGCACTATTCAGAGCTCCGTGGACGTACCCCCACCCGGCCTTGGGCGTGTGTATCGGATGGCAACGGCCGGCTCGGCTGTACGCGACGATGTATACACAATTACGATTGGAGTGGAGCCGACTTGCAATTGTACGGACTTCTCGTTGATGGAAGCAAAGAAGGGTTCGAAGTATTATCCGTGCAAGCATCTCTATTACATTTACCTGAAGAGGTTGAGGATGAACGTGACTATTGATGACTTTATTCATGCACCGGCGTTGAGCGTGAACGAGCTGCACAAACTCCTCCTTAAGGATTCCAGAAATCATTGATGGGGCAAAGGGAATCCTCCATATGGATATTTTCAATTGCATTTTGCTGTATCAGACTTTTTTTTGCAGTGTAATGAAATGCACCCCAAAACTCCTGAAATGAGGCAATATTCCATTCAAACTGAGATCCAACAGAAGCAGTTGTGGGGCCATTTCTGGAAAAATGGCGCCGAATTTCTCTTTTGGGGCCGAAAACTGGCTAAGTCCCAACATGCACTGGTACCTGTGTCTGGGAAAATGGCGCCGAATTTCTCTTTTTTGGGCCGAAAACTGGCTAAGTCCCAACATGCACTGGTACAGTGTCTGGAAAAATGGCGCCGAATTTCCCTATTTTGCGCCGAAAACTGGCTAAGTCCGAACATGCACTGGAAAAATGGCGCCGAAATTACCTGTCATGAGGGGACCTATAGCCGCGGAATTCGGCACCATTTTTCGCCAGAGAGACCTATTACCGTGCAATACGTCGCCGTTTTTTCAGGTTACGGACCCTATTACCGCGAAATTCGGCGCCATATTTGCACATGTCGCTGGGAATTGGCATGAGCGGAAGACGAAATATCATGAGCACAACGGTCAAAACTGCAAGTTTCCTTCAAGGGGTCGAATAATATATTTGTTTTTCCTAACATATTGCATTAAAATATTGTTTTTTATTGTTTTTTATTTTCGAAATTTGTACTTCTGCCCATGAAAACCGATTGTCTTACTACTCCGCTCATGCCGCTCATGCTCATGAAATAGCAAACCTCGTTAACAGTTGCAGCACATGCAGGATTAGTGTCGTGCAATTGTGCATCAATCAAGGTTCATGACACACTTTCAATTATCTGAGAATTTCTTGACATGATGCTCGTGGTACTTCCAAGTAAACCGTTACCTGTTATCTAAAGGTATGCCAATGACTAGCCGATCCTCTCTCAGCAATGCCGACAGCTGATATGCCAGGCCTTTGTGCTGTGCTCTGCTAACTCTTAAAACTCTTAAACTCTGCTAAGTCAGCACCAGTAACTCACTCAGTAAATCAACTTCATCCGTCCGTCCGTCATTAGATTTCATCCATATGCAGAACCTTCCAAAAATTTCATCCTGATTCGCTTTGTACTTTCATCCAACGTACACCTTCTCTCTCGCACTAAGTCCTGAAACACCGTGCTTAACCAGAACTCAGTCTCAGTCATCAGCTGTGTGGAGCAATTTTTGTGAAGTCTCACATACCCTGGTGAGCTAAAACCCTACATTCGGCAATGGGAGTGCTAGAATCTTGTGGGAAAATGTTGTTAAAGGTACTCTTTAGGAACATCCAAGGAGTACAATGTCTCTTCATGACTAATAGGGACATTCTTGAGTTTTAGTAACTGCCTGTTTGATTTCTTGTATTGTGTGGGTGGGGTTATGGGGAAGAACAGACATGCACATTATGAGCTAGGTCTCACCCCATTGGTTCTACTTTGGAAGGATGCTCAGTGCAGCCAATATCTGCTCGACACTGATGCCTAAGGCAATGTAGCTGCGTATCAACAGGTCAAGAAAATCAAGCAACTTCATCACCTTTACATTAAACACTTGAATCATTTCCTTTGATAATGCCAACCTCACTGTCCCCCTCTTTTCTCTCCCTCATCTCAACCAGTGATGATGTACAGGTTGTACTGGAGTTGCAGAGTGATGGCACAGTGAGCACCAATGATGACCCACCAGTGGTCCTTGGATCCATGTCATCTCACTTAGTGTGTGTTCCCTTCTGTTCTGTCCAAACTGGGGCGCGGGATTAGTGCCCACAAGACTATGGCAAACAATATCTTTTGAGTACAAGTAGTGTCTTTTCCCTTCTTTCCCACCCAAACTGGGTGCATGGTCAATGGCCACAAGTCTCTAACAAATGTCATCTTATGAGTACACTCTCTTTGGGCTTCCATTGAAGATTACAACTGCACACCGCTTTTGTTCTGTTTGATACCCATCATGGAAAATGAATGAAAATCTGGCTTCTGTTCTCTTTATTGAAGTATTTAAAAATCTATGTACGCCCCTTCTGCCCCTTCAGCTGTTTGTCAAGCTGAAGAAGGGTGTGCATATTCCTGGACTGGATCTTTGGGCAAGTGAACAGATCTGTTCACCAGAAACTTCTTATCCACTCTAATATGTCTGCTACTATCAATTGTATGAATGTGCCCCACAGATATTGATCTACATTCATGTTGAGAACTTCAATGGCAATGAGTGCTTGATTCCTGGTTGTCCTTGGAGAAAGCTGTGGAGAAAGCTGAAACGACTTGTGGGGGAGCCGGTTGAGACTGTGGCCAACTTGGGGTTTTGTCTGTTCCTTTTCATGCATTGGGCCTCAAGTTTGCTACACCAAGGTACGAAATTTTCCATCTCTTCTCTTCCCAGCAATTCAGATCAATTTTTTCTAAGGCTTCCATGGTGCTTGAAGGCAATTGGTGGTGAGTTCACTTGTAAAAAATGTGAATGTATCATATATGTATGTCAATTATTAATCTATAAATGGACACTAGCTGGAGAGACGTTTTCTTCTTCAAGTTGGCCAAAAGATGCTCGATATGATAGCACTTCTGTTTGACAGGACGATGAATGCAGGTATTACTTTGTGATCTCAGCCAGAGTTACTTCTCTTTTCATATGCCAACCCATCAAGTCAACAGAGCCTCTCAAATTCGATTCTTCAACCTGTCTGATTTGGTGAACAAAAACAGGGGGAAAGAAAATATAACAAACAAAACCCACAATTTTCAACCCCTAGTTCCCCAATGAAACCCTGGACATCAATCTGTTGCTTGGCCTACATGCAAGAACTGTAAAAACATGAGAGCACTGCCACCTTCCAATTGCCTACTGTATTCAAGAGTCATAGAATGGCCCTGGCAGAAATCCATCCCTGATTCTTCACCATGGTTGGACAACAGGTTGGAGAATAATGTGAGGCTATCTCTAGTATGACATTACAGAGTGTGTCGAGGATGTGATTGAAGCTGGTTTGGATTGTGTCTTCAGTTGCTTACTTTACTGTCAAGTTTGGTCATGTAAGAGCCGCAAGAATGAGTTTAGTATGGTTAGAGTTGTTGAAATGAAGCTGTTGAGGGTTGCCTGAGATCTCTGAACCGGTTACATTTTAAGGGCATGGCTGGGAGGACAGGATTTGGCAAGATGGGATGAGGACCTTCTGGAGCTGCCATATGTAGATGCAGTGTCAAAGCTGGAGAAAGCTTGTCTCTTCAATCCTCACAAGCTCAACGCACTCCGGTATCTCCATAATGCCTACACGCCCCAGGGATTTCTGGTGACCCAGACCCATGAGGCCAACGTTGTTTCCATGAAAGCTGTTGAGTGCTGCAATATTAACCCCTCCACCACACTAGAATCTGCAAACGATTGTTGGGTTGGTCAGGAGCAGCTGACAATACGTGTGATTCACCCAAGCTTTGCTTGTAGCACTAACTGGTATGGTAAACCCTCCTCTGCTTCTGCACTCTCACATAATTCTGGTCTTGTTGCTGGATCTTGATCCAGATTTTGGCAGACGTGAGTTTATGCCAAAGAGCTTTGAATGTGACCTGTGAAGTCTTATGGGGTTATATGTGAGGGTGTTTTCCAGTACATCACATCGACGGCTGTGGTCAGCCTGTGACTAACTTTGTCTCCTGTTTAGCTGCCAAGCTGACTTCATCCCAAAAAGTGATGTGCAGCCCAATTGTGCTATGAAGTGCTTCAACTAACCGCTATATATGAAGTGCTTCAGATGTGATGGAAGACCAAGGAATGCTTCGGTGTACTTGTTCATACAAGTGTCAGCACATTTCTCAAGGTTATTCCTGGTTGCCAAGAAGGACTTGGTACAACCATGAGAAGAAATCCATGGAAGGGAAAATCCATCCTAGTGTGAGAAGACCTGTCTTAAGGCCATTTCCTGCACCACAGGAGCCTTCCTCATCCAGAAGAGTTGCGGACGTTGTTCAAGAGACTCGGCGGATACCATGCTTTTGTCATTTATGTGGTCCCAACAAACTGTGAACACACACCGTGGTTACGATATATTGCGGAATCAATTGATGTCCATCCCTCCTCCTGTAAGACCTAGTTCTGATCCAATGGTGAATGTGGAGATAGGAAGTAATGCGGCTGCAAGCTCTTCAAGCCCTCACACGGTGGATGAAGAGGCAACACATGTCGAAGTAGGTCTGATGTCAACAAGCTCTTCAATTATTGGCAGGGAGGAACCCATTTTTCAGATTCAACCACAAGACTTGAACACCGCTCTCATGGCACGAATCATAGGGCTACAAAAGCTTATGGATGATTGCCACATGCCGGTCCATGCTCAGGGTGAGGTCATGAAGACTTTGTTTGGATCCTTAGGCGAACAACCTCAATTGCTAAGTGCAGGAGTTCTGGACTATCGAGCTTTGCACTTGGGGCGCTTGTTAACAATTGCAGGGTCAGATTGGAATGGTGACATAGGTGGCTTTCAAGCCCCCACCTCATGGAAACAGGTTATGGCCACTTACAAGGGCCTTGGCATGGTAGAAGTTCAGAAGTGGCGACTGTGTACAGAGACCAAAAAAGCAGCCCATGCTCATTTGATGGAACGCCATATAGAAGATAATCTTGACTTGAAGTTAGAGTGCCCGTGCCAACCCAAGACGACAGCAAAGCACCGGAGGGATTGTGGTGGGTGTTGTCAGACTTGTGCAAAATGTGGGAAAATGAGGAAGGACGTCTTGGCGTTTGAATATCTGCCATTTGGTGTCTTGTTGGAATCTTTTTGTAAAAGTCGGACGCTTTGCCACCACTTTTTGGCGTTATGGAGGAACAGGGATAAATAGAAAGGTAAACTTGGTGATGAAACGCCAGAGAACATTCAAGAGTTTTGGGATGGTGCAAATCTAAGGGATTATCAAGCTTTTTGGGACCCAGAGTGTGAATGGGAGGCCCCCATTGTGTGCCCAAATTCTGGATGTAGACGAAGCTTCCGTGCCTTTCCTTCATCTGTAAAATGTGCAGAACTGAGCGAAAATTGGGATCACCATCGTGGGCTCTATTCTTTTCCTTGCCCTGAGTGTGCCACTCTCATTGAAAGTCCCAAACTATATCACAAGGTGCTCATTCAAATTGGCTTCTTTTGATTGCTTCTTTTGGTTTATTCCCATCAATGCATAGAACTTTGTTGCAAATTCAAGTCTTACAAGGAAGAGTATTGCAGGAACATTCCTGGATGGTTTACTTGCATATATATTACTATTGTCAATGTGCGTGTCAGGCTCTAATTTCCACAAACGATTTAAATTACAAGGTTTGTTTGTTATTCCAATGGCTAATTGGCATTTTGACCATGATGGACATCACAGGGGGATCCGAGGAACTTTGCATTGATGGTCCATTGGGATGGGTTCCAAAGTGCGCGTACAAGACAATGTGATTGTTGGACTTTAGAGTTGTGATTCTTAATGGTGGCAAAACATCTCCATTGGGTCCCCTCCCTGTGTTGTTTATTCCAGCCAGTTCTGACAAAGTAGTAAAGCAGACAGATACAAACGTCCTCTCTGCATTCCTCGAACCCCTTATTCGGGAACTAGAAGCATCCTTTGTGGATGGCATGATTTTCACATATGCGTACCCAGAGTACTTAATCAGCAAGTACTTACCTTTGAAGTCTCCTGAGGAATCCATCACTCTGCGTGCTATTTTGATGCTTTATACAGGAGACCATCCTGCCCAGTGTAAAGTGGGGGGCCTGAAAGGGGGAGGCTATTCAGGCTGTAGACGGCACGATATTCACTTGGAGTTGGAACCAAGAGGATCAAGCTCTAGAAACACCTTGAAATATGAGAATACTCGAAAGGAAGCACGACATCCGCTTCCTGTCCGAACTAGTGAAAGCCTTTTCACTGCTATGACAGAATGGCGAGAATTGCCCATGGGGAAGGAGAGAGTGGCGGACGGGAGGAGAGGTGGTATATCAGGGCACTCCATCTTGTGGCATTTGTTCCACTTGTACGCTTTTGATATATCGCAAGATCTTGTCTATGACGTAATGCACACCTTGTGTCTATGCGTGTTTAAGAAGTATGTTGAGTTGTTTGTCACCACTTGTGAAAGGGTAGGACAAATGAAGGAGCTCGAAGAGGCCCTTGCCATTGTGACCAGATATAGACCAAAGGGATTAGGAGGTCGGTGGCCAAGGAAACTCTCTTCCTTGGGGTACTACAAAGCGGGGGGTGCTATTCCGTGAGCCCGGAGGCGTGAGCCTGTGAGCCCAGGAGCCCGTGAGCCCACGACAGGCTCACGCCACGTCAACATGCATATAGGGCCTATTTCCGCGGTTGTCACCTATTACCGCGGGTTGATCAGCACTTTCCAGGGAATGCAGACTGGATGTGTTACATCCATTGTATCTATCCTTTCTATCCATTGCATCCATTTAGACGTTATTAACATACCAAGCCCTTGCATTGGCACGTGGCTACGTCGTGAGCAGGTGCACCCTCACATCATCCAAAGCGGATCCCTGCGACATGTTTTCTTACTCACCACCCTTGCGAACATGTATGGTATGTGCGGGAGCATCATAGATGCTCACCAGAAGAATGCCTGAATGATCTTTGATCACGTGGACTTTAACGTGATGGATTTACTAAGCATTCTTCTGGCAGGAACGGTTTGGAGACCAACGAGCAAATGATGCGAGAATGTTCTGCCCAAACCAAAGACGTTTGTTTGTTTTTGCAATGCACACAAGCCTGTGAGCTCCAGAAAACACTAAAGAGATTGAATGAACAATCCGGGCAGTCCATGCAACCCCCATCTCCAACGATAGTTTGTTCCCAGGAATTTGCATCCCGCGCACACATTGCAAACAGGACAACAAGGACACACAACCATCCCATTTCAAAATTGGCCCCGAACAAAAGTAAGAGAAAACTTGATATCAAGTGTCACAGTCATCAGAATCAGAATCAACCTCCTGTGCTATGTCATCCACAAAGATTCTGGCCCCAACACCACGTCTTCTACCACAGCCGTCGATGGTTGGACTGCGAGTGCCATGAACAGACATGCTTGCTGCAAGTGCCTCCGCATAGACGGGTAGCATATAAGACTGAGGAGGACTTGAAAGAAGTCCAAAAAGGTGTGATAGCCTTGGAGGGTCAGTGGAAGCACACGGACTCTTGCACAAGTCGACAAAAACTCATTTTGAATACAATGATGCAATGCACAAGTCCAACGAAGAGGATGTCTCACATGTGCACTTTGCCTTAAAAAACAATGATTATGGGTATTGAAACAAGAATGCAAGCATCCACAGCTTAAACTTACTCACAGGCAAAGTCGGAGTCTAGCTCCTTGTCAGACGTCTCCCCTGTATCAATATCACCGGGAAGGGGCTTCGGAAGAACTTGAGAAGTGTGTCCTCCCAAACCCATCAGGAGGTTCTTGTAAATTTCGGCATCCCCTTCAATCCCCGCACACTCTTTGGTGCTTCCAACTACGGGTGTTTTGAACATGGTACACTCGCCCTGTGTGGCACATTTAGACATCAAACATGGCACATTTTTAAATAAAAAAAAACAAGTTGAGAGGGGTGCACAAACAATGTGCGTTGACGCGCACTGTTTAGTGCTTCCAACTACGGGTGTTTTCAACTTGGCACACTGGCCCTGTGTGGCCCATTTAGACATCAAAAAACAACAGGAAAGGGGGGCACAAACAGTGTGCGTTGACGCACACTGTTTGGTGCTTCCAAATACGGATGTTTTGACCTTGGCACACTGGCCCTGTGTGGCCCATTTAGACATAAAAAAACAAGCGTAAAGGGGGCACAAACAGTGTGCATTTGAAGCACACTGTTTGGTGCTTCCAACTAGGGGTTTTTTGACATGGCATATTGGCCCTGTCATGGAAGCTACTTTTTGTTGTGCTTCATGTTATACTGGCCCAGTTATGCAAGCTGAAGCCTCTTTGCTTGTTTTTTGATGTCTAAATGTGCCACACAGGGCCAGTGTGCCTTGTTCAAAACACCCGCAGTTGAAAGCACCAAACAGTGTGCGGCAATGCACACTGTTTGTGCCCCCCTCTGTGGCTGTCTTCTGATTTCAAAATGGGACACACAGGGCAAGTATGCCAAGTTCAAAATACCCCTAATTGGAAGAAAGAAACAGTGTGCGTCAACGCACACTGTTTGTGCGCCCTTTCTGATTTTTCTTTTATATCTAAATGTGCCACACAGGGCCAGTGTGCCAAGTTCAAAACACCCGTTGTTGGAAACACCAAACAGTTGTGTCAACGCACACTGTTTGTGCCCCTCTTTTCCAGCTGTTTTATGATGTTTAAATGGGCCACACAGGGCCAGTGTGCCGAGTTGAAAACACCCGAAGTGGGAAGCACCAAACGGTGTGCGTCAACGCACACCGTTTGTGCACACCTCTCAGCCTGTTTTTTGATTTAAAAATGGGCCATGTTTGATGACTAAATGTGCCACACAGGGCCAGTGTACCATGTTCAAAACACCCGTGGTTGGAAACACCAAAGAGTGTGCGCCAACGCACACTATCTGTGCCCCTCTCTCAGCCTGTTTTTTGATGTCCAAATGGGCCACAAAGGGCCAGTATGCCATGTCAAAAAAACCCCTAATTGGAAGCACCAAACAGTGTGCTTCAAAGCACACTCTTTGTGCTCCCTTTATGCCTGCTTATTAATGTCTAAATGGGCCACACAGGCCCAGTATGCCATGTCAAAAAACCCCATAGTTGGAAACACCAAACATTGTGCGTCAACGCACATTTTTTGTGCCCCCCTTTCTAGTAGTTTTTTCATGTCTAAATGGGCCACACAGGGCAGTGTGCCAAGTTCAAAACACCCGTAGTTGGAAGCACCAAACAGTGTGCGTCAACGCACACTGTTTGTGCCCCTCTCTCAGCCTGATTTTGGATGTCCAAATGGGCCACACAGGGCCAGAATGCCATGTCAAAAAACCCCATAGTTGGACGCACCAAACAGTGTGCGTCAACGCACACTGTTTGTGCCCCTCTCTCAGCCTGTTTTTTGATTTCAAAATGGGCCATACAGGACCAGTATGCCATGTCAAAAAACCCCTAATTGGGAGCACCAAACAGTGTGTTTCAAAGCACACTGTTTGTGCTCCCCTTTATGCTTGTCTATTGATGTCTAAATGGGCCACACAGGGCCAGTGTGCCATGTCAAAAAACCCTATAGTTGGAAGCACCAAATAGTGTGCATCAACGCACACTGTTTGTCCCCTCTCTCAGCCTGTTTTTGGATATCAAAATGGGCCACACAGGGCCAGAATGCCATGTCAAAAAACCCCTAATTGGGAGCACCAAACAGTGTGTTTCAAAGCACACTGTTTGTGCTCCCCTTTATGCTTGTCTATTGATGTCTAAATGGGCAACATAGGGCCAGAATGCCATGTCAAAAAACCCCATAATTGGAAGCACCAACGCACACTGTTTGTGCCCCCCTCTCAGCCTGTTTTTTGATGTCTAAATGGGCCACACAAGGCCAGTATGCCATGTCAAAAAACCCCTAATTGGAAGCACCAAACAGTGTGCTTCAAAGCACACTATTTGTGCTCCCCTTTATGCTTGTTTATTGATGTCTAAATGGGCTACACAGGGGCAGTGTGCCATGTCAAAAAACCCCATAGTTGGAAGCACCAAACAGTGTGCATCAACGCACACTGTTTGTTCCCTCTCTCAGCCTCTTTTTGGATCTCAAAATGGGCCACACAGGGCCAGAATGCCATGTCATAAAATCCCTAATTGGGAGCACCAAACAGTGTGCTTCAAAGCACACTGTTTGTGCTCCCCTTTATGCTTGTTTATTGATGTCTAAATGTGCAACACAGGGCCAGTGTGCCATGTCAAAAAACCCCATAGTTGGACGCACCAAACAGTGTGCGTCAACGCACACTGTTTGTGCCCCTATCTTAGCCTATTTTTTGATGTCTAAATGGGCCACACAAGGCCAGTATGCCATGTCAAAAAACCCCTAATTGGAAGCACCAAACAGTGTGCTTCAAAGCACACTCTTTGTGCTCCCCTTTATGCAAATTGTTTGATGTGTAAATGGGCCACACAGGGCCAGAATGCCATGTCAAAAAACCTTATAGTTGGACGCACCAAACAATGTGTGTCAACGCACACTGTTTGTGCCCTTCTCTCAGCCTGTTTTTTGATTTCAAAATGGGCCACACAGGGCCAGTATGCCATGTCAAAAAACCCCGAATTGGAAGTACCAAACAGTGTGCTTCAAAGCACACT
Organism: Takakia lepidozioides; assembly: GCA_030704615.1. Classification (NCBI taxonomy): domain Eukaryota; kingdom Viridiplantae; phylum Streptophyta; class Takakiopsida; order Takakiales; family Takakiaceae; genus Takakia; species Takakia lepidozioides. Next base: position 15,144,871 of record CM060732.1, read on the forward strand.
GTTTGTGCTCCCATTTATGCTTGTTTATTGATGTCTAAATGGGCCACAGAGGTCTTGTATGCCATGTCAAAAAATCCCATAGTTGGAAGCATCGAACAGTGTCCGTCAACGCACACTATTTGTTCACCTCTCTCAGCCTGTTTTTTGATTTCAAAATGAGCCTTTTGTTGTGCTGTGTTCGATGTCTCTCCAATCGCAGGGGACCCTTTGCGCTTCGGACTGCTGTCTACACCATGCATGTTCTGGAGCATGTCCTCAATCCTCTTTCCACTATCGGCTTCTTCATGAGGCCACCATCAACATCCTCTTCGGCGTCCGTCTCTCCCTCGGATGCAGTCTCCTCCTCACCTGTTCTCGGCAGTATGGGGGGCTATTGTTCCTCTCCAAAATCCTGCTCTTGCATCGCCAACCTTTCCTCATTTCCTCTTCTTCCTCCTTTCCTTCTTCGTCTACTCTTCCAACCTCATTCTATCTCTGGCTCTCTTCCTGTCCCTAGTGCTGGTATAGTATAGCGACTTTCTTCTCTTCTTCCTCCGGTGGAAACAAACGCTCCCCACGCTGCCTCTACAGCTCTCCAGTTTGACATTTGCAACAACGGTTGCTTTGGCATGTATCGAAATTACAATTTGAACATTGTTAATCGTATTTGGATGCGGGTGTCATCATTATGTGCGAATGGAATTCATCCATTTCTCCGTCTTTGAATTTCCCAAAAAACTAAGTGGTTGCACTTCAATTGCCGTTCCGTCTACTTGTGTGATATGTCAGATGTACTTCGCCGGCTGCCAGTACATGACATGTATTTGCAATCATGGAAATTAGGATATGTCGTGAAAATCGCTCGCGATTCGAATTCTGAACAGTACTTGCACATTGACAATAATTGTGATGCTTCACATATGCATCCACGTATGTTGTACTGCCTATCCTGCGATTTGAATTTTGCGGTCACCGGCACAATGCAGTGATTTCAGTATAAAGCTTGATGTCGACAATCGTAATGTGTTGCGCACCTTTGTGCGGAGTGTCCCCCTGAGTGTCAGTGTTTGTGTTGTGCTCTTTTGGCGCAGCACAAACAAATTTGATTCGAGGTATCCTGTTTATTGGACTCGTGAGGCCGTTGCCATCTTTCCATAATGGATGGCTTCATATCTTGTGCAGGGTTTGCATTTCATCCAAACACAATACGGCTTCTTGTGGCATCTTGTCTTTGAAGACAGTTATTCTGGTTGGTGTCTCTCTGTGCGGCTGACTGCAGGGTTTGGTGTAGTCTTTCGCCGTGCATGTCATGCTTACCAAAAATTGTAAACCCCAAAATCCGTTGCGTACATCGCCCGCAGTCATTGGGACTGTGCTACCCTTATTCACCTCAGTTCGTATTGGGGTGGATCCCCTCTAGAGAATTACGGGCAACTTTGGCTCAGTGTAGGAAAACATGTCCAGGGAGGGAGACAGACTCGCACGATTTCATTCCAATGCAGGTAGTCTTCCACTGACTGCCACTGCAGATGACGATGGGTTTGCAGTTGTTCATGAGGATGAGCTGGTTACAATGTTCCCTCTGGAATTGGGTTCTCTGCTTGTTCAAAAAGAGGTGTATGACGAAGACGGGAATTTGGATTTTGGGCACTTGCAGAAACCATTGGTTGGCAAGTGTGGGAGGAAGTGGAGAGTCCTTCCAGGCACATATTGGGTCCTAGGAAAAAAGAGAAGACAATCAGCAGGCTCAGTAGTTACCCCTAGCACTGCAACATTGGTCGTGCAACAGAAGGGCACAGTTCATGTGAAACAAGAGATGAGCAAATCCACTACATTCGTGACTCTTTCAGACTCGTCCACGGAGGATGTTTCTGAGATTCCTCCACCAGTCCAGACTCCATTCTTGGATGATGACGAATTGCAGGAGATAACGAGTGTCATTCCGAAATTGAAAGCCCTCGCAGGGGTGCCTGGATGCAAGAGCGAGCTGCGTTTTGTTGATTGGGAGTCCCTTCGGGTGCAGAGGGTTCAATATGTGCCAGTAGAGTTTGACGAGGACATTTTGTTTGAGCTCAACCCTCCCACAACTTCCAGTGGACTAGCTGGGCTTCTGCAGGGCATGGACAAGAAACATGACGGTCACCCTTGGTGCCATATGTTCATATTCCTCTTTTTGTGCAAACATTGCAGACATGGTGCATGGTGGCCCCTTTGTTTTGTCCACGGTAATAGGCCCTCTTCCTGCAATCCTCGCCTATAGGGCCTGCTTCTCCAGCACATTTGTGCCACTCACGCTTCCCTAAAGCGTGAGCTCAGCTCACGCTTTGCAGCTACAACGTGAGCTTAGCTCCCAGGCTCATGGGGCTGGGCTCACGCCGTAGCTACGCTGCTACAAAGCTGAGGAGTACCAGCTTTTTATTATGTGGTGTTTGCCCTATGTTCTGGATCACCCGAGTTTGGGAAAGAATTCCATCTTGGGAGGGGTAGGTGTGGTGCTCATTGAGGTTTGTCGGTTATTCTACTCGCACTCACAAAGATATGGGTGGAGCAAGGAGGCCATGGGAAATGCACGGGAAATTCTGGCTGCTTGGAGGGTGCGACTCGAGGAAAGTTTGGGCTCCAACTCCTCGCCCCTAGAGCACGTGGCAAGTTTGTACTCTTCCTCTTAATATTTGGTTAGGTTTCCTCTTTCAACTCTAAAATCTGCACCACTCAGTCCCCACCCTGAGATGGTATGCTCACAAGATAGAATGAAAGGTTGGTGGCCAATTTGAGTGGGTATAGGGAGTAACAATAGACCTCAGCTCATTGAAGATTAGGGAAAAAGTTGGAAAGTTGTTTAGCATATTACAAGCATAGCATATCTGGAAAGCAAGACAGCCTGGTAATGCATTTGAAACACTAGGGCCAATCAAAAACACAAACATAATTTGGGTGGAATTGTGTGCCAGTAATAGAGGGACATCCTGCAACAAGCTCTCATGAGCACAAGCATGGACATGGTCAAGTGTGAATGTTACCCTTGGATTTTGTTTATTATGCTATTCAGGAAGCGGGGAGCTCTTAGATGACGTACTCAGGCACGGATGCCATGACATTTTTTGGTGTTACCTGTTTGAGCGGCAAGTTTCAACCTACATGGCCATCCCAACCAACCAGAAATCGAATGAGGTTTCATACATCCAGTACTTTGAGCGTCATTGCTTCACACACATCTTTTCGTGTATCCAAGTGGACAACGATGGGCTTTTTCCACCCAAACGGGCATTGAAGGAGCTCCATGTGTACCTTCGGCCACCAAGAGACTTTTATCAGCCTCCAATCAAAAATCCCTTGGAGTGTGAGGAGTGGCATGGCAACTGTGCTATCATAATACACTCGCAAGACATGGCTAGGCAGTTGTCAAAGCTTTTGCCTATTGTGGGTTCTTGTGAATGTCGTGCAATGATAGAAGAAAAAGGATTGGTGGGTTCGAAATGTCCTAATGTTCAAAAAATGGGCCAAGACATCAGTTTGTATCTCAAGAAGTATTGGAGAGACCAAGGTGTATTGACAAATCTGAACTTGCAAAGTTTCAATGAAGAGATCTTGGTCTTGCGGTTCTTGTTGCTTGGTGGCAGAGAGTATAGAGTGGGAGATTTGGTTGTGGTGAGGCCAGACTCTTTAAACGAAGAGCACCCATGGGCTTGGAAAGCGAATGTTTTGGGGTTTTTCATACATGAATTTGAAGGGGTTATGAAAGTCTTCTTCAAAGCTAAGTACTTCGAGCAACGCATGGCAACCCCGGAATCGGCAATGCCCTTGACACATGACCTTACTAGCATGCAAATTTTGAGTTCCCGACCGAGGGAAATATCTGTAAGGCTTGTTCAACAACTAATGTACCAATTCATGGCACTACCTGCCTACCAGTCGCCAAGCCAGTTTGTGGTTGCCTATGAGTTGAAGGATATTGGTCCCAGGAACCATTTGCTCGAGGTGGGTCAACCAGGGTGTTGTCCACCTTATCCTGAGGTTGGAGATGTTATGCTTGTGAAGGGACAGGATTAGGAAGAAGGAGAATTTTTCTTGTATGCTGTTGTCGAGCAGTCCACCCGAGACGTCCTTCGGAAGGGATTCATATGGGCGCTGAAGGAGCTTTAGCAGAGCAGGAACGTTTGGTTGGCACAATGGACCTTAGCTATGTGCATCAGGTAGGGCCTCGCTCTCAGAGATTTATTGCGTCGACTGAGGTAGAGCATACTTGCTCGTGGCACAAATTGGTAAAACTTATGTCCAATTTCAAGCCATTAAGTTCCTAATTCTAACACCTGTGGAATGGCAGAGGAGCTAAACCTCAACATGCAGCCCTCCAACAAGGCCAATCTAGACATGGGGGAGAAGGAAAGGCAACATGTGTTTCTTTCAGCGACATTGAATGAGTGTGTGGATCAACTTGCAAGTCTAAGTGAAGTGAACCCGCAGCTGTAGGCCTGGACAGTACAATTCCAGCCAAGGACATAAACCAGAAGCTGGAAATAGGACCAGGGCAACCCCAGCCTGCTGATGGATACACAGAGTACAAGATTCCAGCCCAGCTCGTTCAAAGTTTTTTTAAGGGTACTCTTTCCAGTGCATTGAGATAGTGTTTGCACAGGGGCATGATTGTTAGAAAGGAGGTCTTGGGTTGTCTGTCTACAAGGTACAAGACTTTTGCACCACACTTTTTGACCGTCAAACAAGGCACCACACGTGGCAGGGTATCCAGGCATGGCAATGTGGCAATGGATGCCACCTGCTACGGTGGATACTTCACAAGACACAGGCCTATAGTTGCTTGATTCAAAGCTCTCTTTTTGCATTGAGGGATTCTATCTGCAGCTCTGTAGATGTCATGACAGAAATAGTGGGTATCTTTTTTTCCTACTGGAGACTAGAGGGACGTTAGCCCAGCAAGTAGGTTCCTTAGTTGCATTGTTATCCCACTAGGGGCATTTTTTCACCTTGGGCGCTATGGTGGAGGATTGGGGAGAGATGGACATTGCTGCTGCAATATGGACAGAGTTTTTTTTCCTCCTCTCAACAGACATCTTTGTATTTTGCGATTCATGCGTGCGTCGAAATTAAGAAACTTAGATGGACCTTTGCCCTCCTTTGTTTCTCTTGGGAATGTTCAGCTCTCGGTCATTGGCTTGCTGGTGCTGCCACTCAAAGTTTGGCATATGTGTGAGTGTCCTGGCCCACCAGATGCAAGTTGAGTGCCCACTCCAAGTTATTGGACGAAGTGTACATTTGGGGCAGTGATATGGTCTTGTATATGGGGAGAATTCCTCCCTTCACATGGAAGGGGCTGAGTGTTGGTTTGATCCTCATGTCCGTGGCAAGGTGGAACTAGGCTCTAGAGCATTTTGCAACAAAACTTGCAGGAACACGAATGTCTGTGGCTGACATATCCCACTGGTATCATATCAAGAGACTTGATAATAATTGTGATTAGAAGTATGGAGACGTAAGAAAGCATTTCACTTTATATTTTTATACAAGTGAGTTGTCCCTGAGATTCTGATTGTTCCATGCATACAATGTGTTTTTCATTGTCAAGTGCAATGTTATCAGCCATGACTGAGTAATGTCTTGTGGGCCAGACCTTGTTCAGCCCATGAAGTTTAAGGCAATCTATGGCAGGTTGGGTGTCGCGGCCCTTTGCCTTGAGGGCAGGGGGTCGAGACACGAGAGGGGCTGCCCCTGTGGTGGGGGTAGTGGCGACAATAGATGCGGGGGCTGAAGCACCCTTGAGTGCCCAAGGCACTCAAGGAGGCGGAGGCGCTCACTAGGTGGAGCCCCGCACACCGGATTGCGGTGGGGGTGGTTCTACGAGGGGTGGTGTTAGCTTAGTGGGACTTAGTGGGGGTGGCATAGGACTCACCATGGGGGCGGAGACCTTGTGGTGGGACTCGTGGGGAGTCTTGGGACTCATCACGGTCCAATGGGACCGTGGTGGGTGGCCAAGACTCACCACGACTCATCACCGGGAATCGAGGGTTTTCGTGGTGGTTCGCCATAAAATGGCATGGTTGTTTGTGAAACCCCCGCGGACAGTCACAGAAGTATATATAGGGAGTAGTAACCCCGAGAACGGTGCAAGCCCGTTGGTGACCAAAAACTAGTGAGTAAGCGTGCGAGCCGGAAAGCGACCAAGGTGTGGGGAGCTATTCCGGACTGCCATCGACCAAAGGGAATTTCCACTAGGCCCAAATTGGGAGAGGGTCTTGTGGAGGAGTAAAGGGGGACCGTTATGTCCTGGTGAGCAGCCGAAGCTCCGAGTTGGCCCGGCGGCCAGTTAGGGAGTTAGGCGCGCGCATCAAAGCGAGTAACTATGACTTGAAGGGGAGCTTACCGAAGTGAGGTGCGCGACACTTGGTATCAGAGCTTAGAGTTCAGTATGCGATCGTCCTTGGGATCGGCCTCATCATGGGGTCGGGCAAGCCAAAGCGACAGCGGAACGGCCCGAAAGATGATGATCCTGGTGAGCCCGATGGGGGCGACGTGTCACCGAAGCGGCCATTTAAGGAAGCGATGCATGCTTTTGAAAATGAGGCCACTCAAGAACGGGAGGAATCTGAGGAGTCGGAGCCCGAGGAATCTCTAAGAGCTCTGACAGACCAACAGATGCCTCCCATGCCAGCAGCCTTTTGGGAAGGGTTGTTGGCGTAGTTTGGCGGGACGTTAAAAGACGTGTTAAAGGCGGCTAATGTCACTTCCACGAAGGCAAAATTTAAGGTGAAGCCTAAGGAACCCGGCACCTTCGAGGGCGTCCAAAATCGGAAGGCACTCAACACCTGGCTCTTGGAGCTAGAGCAATACTTCCGGGCGGCCAAGTTGAGTGACGAGGATCGGGTGGAAGTGGCTCCCACCTATTTGAGGGGCTATGCTCAACAATGGTGGCAGAAACGCCTTCACAACCGAGGTCCAAACCCGGAAACCTTGAACTGGAGTGGGTTCAAGGAACTGATGAAGAGACAGTTTGTGCCCCTCAACGCGTCCTGGCTCGCCCGGGACAAGATGAGGAATCTGAAACAAACGGATGGCATTCGGGGATATGTTCAGGCTTTCAATGTGCTGTTGCTCGAAGTCGCGGACATGGCAGAACCAGAAATGGTCTTCAACTTCGTGGCGGGACCTGGCCCCATGGGCCAGACGAAAGTTGGAGGAGAAGCCACCTAAGACTTTGAACGAGGCAATTGAGAGGGCTGAATGTTTCTCGGATGTCCGTAGGGGCGAATGACAAGGCCGTACGGAGCTGAACCACAAGAAGACCCGGCGGGAGGGTGACTCCTTTCGACCGGAAAAGAAGTGGGATAGGCCACGCGGCGACAATGGCACTTGGAAATCGAAGGGAGAGCCTTCACACGCCAAGACAACACCCGGTGCTCCGAAAGGAAAATCAGGTGCGACGCTTTATGGCGGACAAAAGGCGACCTTCGATGGAGTGTGCTTCAATTGTGGGGAGTCCGGGCACATGGCCAAGAAGTGCACGAATCCCCGACAATTGAATATGACTCGGGCAACCACGGAGTTGTCCAAAGCTTCCATCAGCCGCTTGGTGGAGGCAGTGGTCGCCAAGACTTGCAAGGTAAGCAACTACTCTTGTGAGTTGTATCAGGAAACTGGCGCTTTGCAAAAAGGGAGTCAGTTAATGTTTGTGAGTGGGATAATCTCCGGAACTAACGTGTCGTTGTTAGTGGACACAGGAGCGTTGCACTCCTTCATGACACCGGCAACGGCACGGAAGCTGGGACTTCTGACAAGTGAGGTGGGGGCCTCTATTGAGGTGCGTTCTGCTAAAGGAGAACCACAATTGGCGACGAGGTTGGCGTTCGATGTCCTCTTCAACTCGGGAGTTGGGAGGGACGTGAGAACTTCACCATTTGCGAGATCGATGGAGTGGATCTCATTTTGGGGATGACATTTTTGAGCAGATCCGGAGCGATCATAGATGGCCGCAAGAGGGTAGTCACGCTACCGTGTGGGAATGGTTGCAAAGTTTTAAGAGTGTCGGAAACGCCCAACCCCGTGGGAGGGCGAATAAACCTTCTGTCAGCAAGGGAGTGGGCCGTGGAGGAGTCACACGAGCCCCAATTTTTGCTTTATGTAAGACAAGTAAAGGGAGAAGGCAATGGGGAGCCGAGCCCAGATTGGATCAAGGGGATTTTGGAGAAATACCAGGATGTGATGCCGGAGGATTTACCAAGCGGCTTGCCACCGCGAAGAGAAGTTGACCACAAGATTGAGGTGATACCGGGATCGGAGCCGCCTGCCAAGGCGCCCTACCGATTGAGCCACAGAGAGTTGGTCGAGCTGAAGACTCAGCTCAAGGATCTAATGTCAAAGGGGTACATCCGGCCGAGTAAGTCACCTTATGGAGCCCCGGTGTTATTCGCAGACAAGAAGGATGGGACGCTGCGGATGTGTGTCGATTACAGGGCTCTAAATAAGGTGACTATCAAAAACCGGTACCCTTTGCCAAGGATTGACGACCTCTTTGATCGGTTGGCAGGAGCGAAGTATTTCAGCCGGATCGATTTGCGCTCCGGCTACCATCAAATTCGAGTGGCGGAAGGAGACGAGGAGAAGACCGCGTGCAAGACAATGTATGGTTCATATGAGCTCTTGGTGATGCCTTTTGGGCTCACCAATGCACCCGCGACCTTTAGCACGCTCATGAACAGCCTTTTCCAGGAGTGGTTGGATGATTTTGTGATCATGTACATCGACGACATCTTGGTGTACTCGAAAACAAAGGAAGAGCACCTGGAGCACCTAAAAAGGGTGTTCCAGAAATTGCGGGAAGAGAAGCTGTATGCCAAAGCTTCAAAGTGCGAATTCGGGGTCACGAAAGTGGAGTTCCTGGGGCATGTGATTACACAGGATGGGATCAAAATGGATGACACAAAGGTGAGGCCGATTTTGGATTGGGAGCCTCTGACTTCGGTCCCGGGAGTGCGATCCTTCCTAGGACTCGCCTCCTATTACCGGAAGTATGTGAGAAATTTCGCCAAGATCGCGGGGCCACTGTCAGACCTCCTATGTAAATCCAAAGTTTGGGTATGGAACACCTTTTATGGCCAAGCTTTTGTCGAGTTGAAGCAGCGGATGGCGGAAGCTCCAGTCTTGAAAATCCCGGAGTTCGACCGCCCATTTGAGATTCATACGGATGCGTCGGACTTCGCGATTGGAGGTGTACTCATGCAGGATGGACGTCCAGTGGCTTACGAAAGTAAGAAACTGAATGAAGTGGAGCGATGGTGGCAACGCACGAGAAAGAGATGAAGGCGGTGGTGCATTGCCTTGAGCTTTGGCGCCACTATATTGGTTCCAACCCGGTGAAGGTGTTCACGGACAATGTCACGGTGAAGTATTTTGCCACGCAGCCTAAGTTGTCCCCAAAATAACTTAGGTGGCAAGACACTTTGGCGGTGTTCGACGTGGATATCCAGTACAAACCGGGACGGGATAATGTGGTGGCCGATGCTTTAAGTAGAAGGCAGCAGCTCATGTTAGTGTATAAGGGCGAGACGACGCTCCAGAGGAAGATCCGGAAGGCTTACCGGAAGGATAAGATGGCAAAGTCCGTGATGCGGGACTTGAGGATGGGGGTTAAATCGCAGTTCCACTTGCAAAATGGACTACTCCGGTACAAGCAAAAGCGTCTCTACGTGCCGAAGAAAGGATTCGATGCAATCATGGTGGTGGTGGATAGGTTCAGTAAAATGGGCCATTTCATCCCCATCAAGGAGACGACAATGGCGCAGGAGACGGGGCGACTTTACTTTGCCCACGTCTTTAAGCATCATGGACTCCCGAAGGATATTGTCTCAGACCGTGATCCAAAGTTTACTAGTAAATTTTGGAGGGTACTTTGGAAGAAAATGGGGACGAGGCTCAAAATGAGCACCGCCTTCCGACCTACGACGGACGGCCAAACAGAAAGGGTGAATTTCGTGGTGAAACAGATCTTGCGGAATTACGTGTCGGCAGACCAATCGGACTGGGTGGAGCACTTGGATGCGGCGGAGTTCTGTTATAATAACACAAAACACTCCACAATGGGAGTTTCCCCCTTCATATTGGTCTATGGAAAAGCACCTTTGGTGCCGACAAGTTGGGCTGCCCATGACGTTGAGGAACCGGCAGCAGTGGCAGTGCTGGAAGAACGCGAGCGTTTGTTGAAACTCGCAAAGTACAACATTGCCAAAGCTAGGAAATGGTATGAACGGCAGGCAAATCGGAAGAGGAGGGAGGTTAAGTTTGAGGCAGGCACGGAGGTCTGGTTGAACATCAAGAATTTTCGACTACCTCCGGAAGTGAGTCCGAAGTTCGTACCTCCGTATGCGGGACTCTTTCGCATCCGGAAGATTATGAATGAGGATGTGTATGAATTGGAGCTGCCGGCAAACAGCAAGGTGCATCCAGTATTCCACGTCTCCCTTTTGAAGCCTTACTTCAAAGATGAAGCACGTCCGAATCGGCATCAAGTGTTGCGTCCGCCACCTGTGCTGTTGGATCATGAAAATAAACCTGCGTACGAGGTGGAGGCAGTGCTTAAGTCGAGGAGGTTCAAGAATCGAGAAACGGAGTATCTCGTGAAATGGAAGGGCTATCATCATGTGGAGGCATCTTGGGTGCGTGCCTCAGAAATGGGAAACGTCGAGGCGGTTGCAGCTTTCGAAAGGCGACCTCAAAAGCGGAAGAAGCGTTGATGGGGACATCAACCTTGGATCGTGGGGGAGGAAATGCATGCTTAGCCCGGCTTAGCTAGCTCAGGAATCCGATTACAAAAACATGTATTGTACAAATTTTGTTATAAATGAAATGGTTTCCAAATGTTGTGCGTCCTATTTTGTTTGGAATGGAGATGCATGGTATGGTTGGCTAGTGTGTAGAATGCATGCTAAGCTGACAAAATGAGAGAGGTAAATTGGATTAATCGTGTATTTGTGTAGTGCCGAAATCGGGTGACTCCCACCCAAGGAGCAAGGAAACTTGCACCTTCGTTGGGAGTTCAAGTGCTAGTGCGCACCTGACACGTGCACGTACTATAACTGCGCTACCGAGGAGGTTGCCTTGTAGTGCGGGCTAACGCGGAAGCTACGTGCTTCCGTTCACTAAACTTATCGTGTAGCCTCGGGACGAAGTCGTAGTGCGGCTTCGGCGTGTTCCCGTACCGCAGGCCAGCATTCCAAGGCGGACCCAATTGTAGTGATTGGGGCGCACGGTTGGTTCAAGGTTATCTTCCTAGTCAAAAAGGGTTCAAGGCGAACCCTTGCTCAAAGTGATGCCAAAAGCGACATCACAAGCGGTCGCAAGCAAATGTTATTGCAGTAAGGCGATTCGATGTGTGTTGCGGCCCTTTGCCTTGAGGGCAGGGGGTCGGGACACGAGAGGGGTTGCCCCTGTGGTGGGGGTAGTGGCAACAATGGATGCGGGGGCTGAAGCACCCTTGAGTGCCCAAGGCACTCAAGGAGGCGGAGGCGCTCACTAGGTGGAGCCCCGCACACCGGATTGTGGTGGGGGTGGTTCCACGAGGGGTGGTGTTAGCTTAGTGGGACTTAGTGGGGGTGGCATAGGACTCACCATGGGGGCGGAGACCTTGTGGTGGGACTCGTGGGGAGTCTTGGGACTCATCATGGTCCAATGGGACCGTGGTGGGTGGGCCAAGACTCACCGCGACTCATCACCGGGAATCGAGGGTTTTCGTGGTGGTTCGCCATAAAATGGCATGGTTGTTTGTGAAACCCCCGCAGACAGTCACAAAAGTATATATAGGGAGTAGTAACCCCGAGAACGGTGCAAGCCCGTTGGTGACCAAAAACTAGTGAGTAAGCGTGCGAGCCGGAAAGCGATCAAGGTGTGGGGAGCTATTCCGGACTGCCATCGACCAAAGGGAATTTCCACTAGGCCCAAATTGGGAGAGGGTCTTGTGGAGGAGTAAAGGGGGACCATTATATTCTGGTGAGCAGCCGAAGCTCCGAGTTGGCCCGGCGGCCAGTTAGGGAGTTAGGCGCGCGCATCAAAGCGAGTAACTATGACTTGAAGGAGAGCTTACCGAAGTGAGGTGCGCGACATTGTGAGGGCAGTGTTTCTCCCCTGACTTCTATATACAATATACTTTTTATATCACATAAACCTATGAACCCATTTCTCTTCAACATGTCACTTAAATCCTCTCACTATTTGGCAACAACAGAAACAGAAACTAAAGTATGCTGAGTGAGGGGTACAACTGAGACCACATGTACCTATAGGATACCCTCTCCAAGAAGCTCATGTGCATCAAATGCAAGAACTTGTCCACAACCACTCAGATTAGTTTAATGTAGTGCATACTTATTGAAATTAGAACTATCTAGCAATTACTTTCTAAGCTATTAATTGGTTGTATCCTGAAAGGACATAACACTTGAGTGACCAATCAGATTACATCTAGTACTGACTCTTGGAGTCGAACAGGTAAGAGCTCGGGGGAGAAGGACCAGAGTATTATTCTGGTGTCTTCGTGGTTGGGAGGAGAGCTCCTAATTATAAAAGCACTTTGTATTCTATAGTGTCTAATTCCTATAACATGGTAGCATGATTAGCATCATGGTATCAGAGCTTTGCAAAAAGCTTCTATACAAAATAGGATAGAGAGTCAAAGAAAAAACTATATGAAGGATTAAAAAGTCTAAGAAAAAATCTGCTAAGTATGACTTCCACTTCAATGGATGCTCGTCTCATCGATAAATTCGATGGAGATAACTTCCATATGTGGAAGATCAAAACTAAGATGCTCTTGAGAAGGGAAAAGCTCTAGACCGTCGTGGATGGATCAGAACTTAGGCCAACTCAAAGATCACCTATACTCCTTCCTACAACTGGTGCAGGGAGTATAGTAGATTGGGATGACAGGGATCTGAAAGCATTATCCACGATAATGTTTTATTTAAAAGATTCCCAAATACTTCATATAGGTAATGCTACAACATCAAAAGTGGGTTAGGATCAGTTAGTGGCGATCTTTGAAACAAAAGATGCAACCACTAAAATGTACTTAAAACGTCAGTTTCAATATTTGAAAATGACAGAAAGTGATAGCATAGCTAATCACATTAGTGCATTTAGTAATATGGTCGATCAACTTGCTGGTGTAGGAATAACAATCAATGAGGCAGAAAAGATATTAACATTACTTAATAGTCTTCCTCCCTCATACGAAGTATTCATTGTAGCTAACGGAAATCAGCCCGGTCTCACGTTTCACCAATTAATGGGATATTTGTTGAGCGAGGAATTAAGGAGAAAGACCGTAGGGATTTCATCAATAGAGACAGCTTTGTACACTGGAAAAAAGCCTTTTCCCAAAAAGAAATTTAGTTCTGGAGGAAAAAATAATAATCCAGGTGTTGAAGTAGGCTCTAGTTCAGGTGGCTCATATGGTGGTCCTCAACCAACCTAAAAGAGACATGGTAAATGTTTTTATTGTAAAAAACCCGGACATTTTGCGAAAGAATGTAGGATTCGCATGGCTAATGAAAAGGATGGAGATCAGAAAAAGCTACAAGCTAATAATATCTCATCTGTGAATAAGCTGTTCATGGTAGCCTACACTTCTCTAACCTCAGAAATCAACATATGGTATGTTGATTCCGGGACAACGCAACATATGTCACCAGACAAAAATTGTTTTGTAACTTATGAAGATTACATTCCATCACAAAAAGTATTTCTGGGAGATGATTCAAGTCTTCAAATAAAAGGTAGAGGAACGGTGGCAATTAAACATCAAAATGGAGAAGTAAAGCACATCGAGGATGTGCTTCATGTTCCCAGGTTGAAGAGAAACCTTGTGTCAGTAAGTAAAACTACTAGTGCTGGATACAAGTGGGAATTTGATGCAAATTCCTTTCAACTTAAGGATAAAAATGGAGAGAAAATAATTGCCACAGGAGGAAGGAATGACAATTTATATGTACTGGGTACTTCTCTTACAACACCAAGTCATCATGTAAGTATGTCATCTATTTCAACTGATAAAGTGAATGAAGGTGATGTATGGCACCATAGGCTTGGGCATCTAAGCCTTCAAAAGATGAAGTTGATGCAAAAGGAGAATCTGGTTGAGGGTATGACCACGCAATCAATCATAGATTTACATTTCTGTCAGAGTTGTATGCATGGGAAACAACACCGAAACCAATTTCCTACAAGTGGAGGAAAACGTGCATATGAGGTATTAGAATTGGTACACTCAGATGCATGCGGCCCTATGCAAACAAATTCTCTTGGAGGGTCCAGATATTTTGTCACGTTCATAGACGATTATAGCCGAAGGGCGTCAATATATTTGCTTAAACTCAAAAGTGAAGTTTTTGAAATGTTTAAGAAATACAAAGCCATGGCCGAAAATCAAATCAGGAAAGAGGTTGAAAACCCTAAGAACTGACAATGAGACTGAATATGCCTCAAAAGCTTTTAACTCATTTTGTTCTGAATGTGGGATTGCTAGACAAATGTCAGCCCCATATACTCCACAACAAAATGGGGTAGCAGAACGGAAAAATAGAACCCTAGTCGAATGTGCTAGAAGTATGCTTCTAGCTGCAGGTCTTGATAATACCTTCTGGGAAGAGGCAATAAATACAGCAGCCTATATACAAAATAGAACTCCAACAGTTGCCGTAGATGGGAAAACTCCAGAAGAAGCATGGTCAGGGATCAAACCATCAATAACACATCTCAGAATATTTGGTAGTGAAGCCTTTGTTCACATTCCAAAAGAAAAGAGGAAGAAACTTGATTCAAAGAGTAAGAAGTGCATTCTTCTTGGAAAACACTTATTTATATCCTGTGACATGTGAACGTATTTTTTCCCTTTTTAAGGATGAGGAAAAGTGAAAAAACATTTCCTCTTGGCACAATTTCTCTTAAGTGTTAATTTAGGTGTCTTAATGAGGAAATGGGGCCTATTTTCCTTCAAGGAAACACTCCCAATCCTCCTTGTGCAACTGTTGAGTTTCTGCATGAAATTGGCACCCGCGCAGGAATCGAGCAGTCACGGACTGCAAGATTCTTCCCCGTCTCACCCAATTCCTAGTCATATAGTGTGTTATACCACGATCAGAGACCAGATCCAACCCATGATAGAATGTTGTACGCCAGCTGTGAATGTCCATAATGCAGTCTGGCGATATCCACGCCCATGCCATGAAACAGCCACTTGAGTACGTGTGGGTCTTCGTGCAAAATCGTTGGAGGCAAACCAAGGTTTGGCAAGAGTTTTCTACTCATTCGTAATCCATTTCAGGTGTGTTTTCCTGTGTAATCTAGTTAGGAACCCCTGGACAGAATTTGCAACGTGAGAGTGACAGGCAGGAGCATGACTGAAATGGATTACGTACATGGACGAGGAATACTTGCAGCTGTGGCCTCTCTAGGATTTCATGCCGATCATTTGAAGAGTTCCGGGGATAGAATGTCAATGAGAAATAGCTATTAGGCTACTTTTGCATTCCATCGGTAGAGCTGCGGGAGTCACTTGCATAAAGCGGAAACTAGGAAACGGAGACACTTCTGTCAAGCCCGTGTAATCACTGCAAAATTAACACAATCCAAAAGCCTGGTAGCATCCCCTGCTATGGTAGTTAAGTGCTGCCATGGCACTGGCATTTGTCAGCTATGTCTCTACAACTCATGGCATTGGCCCTCAAATACACTTTGAACGAAACAGGAAAGTTTGGGGGAATGCAAGGGTAATATTAGGTTTGAAGCCTGCACCATTTTCATGGCTGGAAGAAACCCATTTGACTCTTTGATATGTCCAGAACTCAAGCCTTATAAGGACAGAAACCATGTCAAACAAGCATCACACTAGACTCAAGGGAGTGCAAGGGTCAGGTAAGTCCCATGTTGTCTGGAGACATACTTTACAGTTATGATAGGTCATTCTACAAGGGGAGACTGAAGATAATGTTTGTAGACTGTGTTACTTTACTAGAAAACACATTGCACACTTTGGGAAGGTGAGAAAGAGAAGCTTGAGACACACAAGCAAAGTGCTGTAGGATAGGAGGCTCCCCACGAATTCTGCAAGTAGGTGAGTAGGAATGAGAGATATCTCTCAGCCTCTACACCTGCATTCTTTTCTTTTTATTCATATCAGCCCTCCATAGCACACTGATGCTGAAGGTGATGTCTTAAATCCTATTGGGCACTACTTGCACAGCAATTGTTATATGGAGATTTGCCAGAAACCTGTCTGTCTCTGTCTCTGTCTTTCTCTTTCTGCAAATCTGTCAAGGAAAAGTAGCAGCTCAATGCATGTGGAAAGGCCTTTGTAGCCGAAATTGTCGGAAGAGACAGAAAGGAGAAAATCAAGAACCAGGCGGGGCAGACCATCGCATGAAGGTGCAGGCCATAAATGTGCTCCCTGCCATGATCGCAAGCCTTGCCTTGGCCAGGCCTGACCGCAATGGTGGTACAGGTGCAATATCTCGCATTATGTTGGTTGCTTGGACTGGCGGCATCACCTGCACAGCAGCTTTATCGTGGACTAGTAAGATTTGACTGATTGGTCACATAATTATTAGTTGTTTGTGGGTTCAATCAAAATGACAATGCCTGGGCCCTTCTGGAATGCCCTTCTGCCCACAGCCACTTACAGCACAGAACCATGATAACAGAAGACTTGGTAATCAATGAAAAATTGAAAGCAAGGAATGCCACAACATCCAAAATTGCCACAATATAATAACTAGTAAATGAACCCCCAGCTATAGGAGGAAACAAGGTTCACAACAACATATTCAGATCTTAGCACTTGGTACACCCTGATGTTTGAAGTGGCTTCAAAGATCCTTCAGCAAATCAACACCTCACCTGCACATCTGGTGTAACTGCCAGCAGGGCCGAGTCAAGTGTGACGACAAGAGATGCTCGGTTTGTTTGCAGCCATGCTAGACTCACTGGAGTGACCCCTCTACATTTCTTGACTTTGATCTTCAGAAGACTGGGGCATCCCCCCACCAGTTCCTCCATACCCTTGTCAGAGATTGGACACGCCTTGATGCACAGCTTCTTCAAAGCCAGGCACCTCTGTGCAACGTAAGAGAGCTCCAAATCCCCAAAAGTCTCACTGGAGCAGATTGCTAGTCTCTCAAGGCTGAAGCAGTTGGAGGCTAATAGGCTTAGGCTGGACAGAGTCACATTGAGACCAACTAAGACCAGTTCCTCAAGATCTTGACATTTTCTGGCCACCATGGCAAGTCCTTCATCCCCCACAAGGCTATTCTTCCAACCATCTAAATGAAGCTTCCGGAGCTGCCTACACCCAACTGCAACTGCCGTGAGCCCATAGTTTGTGCATTCCGGGGCCTTCACCACATAAAGAACTTCAAGGTTTTTGCACCTGGAAATTGCTAGCAGCCCTTGATCACTTAGGTCCAATTTCTCCATATGGAGCTCAACCAGGCTAGTTACATTGTCCGTAATAATTTGAAGGAGTTTGTCCCAGTTGCCAGTGTTTCTGGCGAGCGTCAGAGTGTGTACGTTCTTTGAACCAGAGATGAGCGGCCCAAATAGGTGTGCATTGTGAAGCTCCTTCAGACATAGCCTCCTAATATTTCCACGCCCTGGGTGGATGAGCTCTGACGGTCCATCATAAAGACCCCTGAGCCTCTTCACGGTGAGATCTTCTAAATTGGCACAGTGCAGCAAGATCGAGTTTAGCCCTCTGGCACCGAATCCACATGATCCACAAGAGAGTTTCTTCAGGGGACCACAAATCTTTGCAAATCGATCAATTCCCTCATCCGTCAGCCCCTTGCAAGCCTTCAACTTGAGCTTCCTCAACTGCCGGAAGTGGCCACCTACCATACAGAGAGCATCATCATTGATGCTCATGACCTTCCGATCACATTTCAAAGCAAGTTTTGTGATGTATTGAAACCGTAGTAGCATTGATGGGAGGGCTGTAACAAGTTCTAATTTAGCTTGAAGGGAGAGTCGCTGCCGGGCTTGCCCCTCAACTTTGTGCCACCGTTTGCAAACCAAGGAGCACCGATTGCGATCAGATGTGCCGAGCTGCTCGAAGACAGCGGCCAGACACTCATCGGGTACACTCATGGTCAAATCATCCTTCAACCACTCTTCCTCTTTTTGCCCATCCTCGAATGTCGGGGCACATGCTACAGCTGAAGTTCCCTGGCCCATACAGTGGACAAACTTTAGGGGCCCGTCTCTCCAGCTCTCTCTCTCCTCCAAATCGAAATTCTGAAAAGTAGGTTAAGCCGAACACGTCTGAAGCCGAATGAATCCCTTCTCGTTTGTCGAGGATGATTTTTACAGACGTTGTTCCTGCAATTCCAGAGGGTGCTTTGGCTGTTGAACGATCTTGGTAGAGATTCTGGAAGGAACGTACGAGCATTAGGACGGATAAGAAAATTCCATCCAAACGAAAAGAGGTTGTTTACTTTTGAAGACACCTGCCTCCCTGGAACAGGAGAAGGAAGCTCACTCCAAGTACCAGGTCAAAAGAGTCTCAGGGACGCATCAAAGCTCATTCTATCTCCGTTTCCGGCAGCTCCTCGTACATTTCAGGCACCATTGAAACTGTAGAAGACCGGCTAAAAAGAGAGAACCTACGAAATGGAAGGAATCCCATAACAGACACTCTTCACAACGAACAAGGAGGAGCATCCATCCGTCTATCTTCCATGAGAAGACACCTTCCCCATAGCAAAATGCACAGAAGACCCACGAAATGGAAGGAATCCGCTAACATAAACTCTTCACAACACAAGCTCTTCTAGTGTGTGTCAGGTGCTACGCTTCCTTCTTCCCCCATTCCCACTCTTTCTTCTCCTAGAAACAAACGAACTGACACCAATGGGACAATGCAGCAGAGACGCTATTGAAGGCTTCCCAGAAGCAGACAAACTGACACCAAACTTCAAAGGCACTATGCAGCAGAGATTGAAGTGAAGGCTACCTACAGACGTGCACAAAGACATGCGACACAGATCTCCAGACTCTCAGACTGCTCCACGAATCCTCGAACTCCATCTCTCTCTCTTTCTCCGCATCAATCCCCACTGATTCTGCACAGCCCCCGAAGTTTGACAATGATTTCCCGGTCACCCAGCGAATTGCCGGGTCCAGAAAAGGAAAGCTGGAAATTTAATGTATTGCAATTTAAGGTTTTTCTAAAGTCGGATATTAGACGACCACATGTCATCACGACCGACCGTTCGGTGCCGCGGTACTACGTTTTCTCATCCACTTGCGCTGGTCGTTGTCCGTGGATGACACAACAACGTCTGCAGCGTGGACGGACGTGGACGGATGAGGCACCGTCCTCCGTCCACGAATCTACCCACCTCTGACGGACGGCGACTGCCCACCTGTAACGGACGTCCGGCGTCGACTGTGAGGAAATGGACGGCACTAAAGTCAGAGAAAGGACGGCTCAACTGTACGGCAAGGCGGGCCAACTGGTTTTGATGGCCAGTTTGGAAGCCGTCCTGCGCTTGTCGACGAGGCAGCTTCTTCTCCACACTCACACCTCCCGTGCTCCCATCCATACCTATCCACAGTTTTGAGTGTGTGAGAGATGGCGAGCAGGCATCCCCAGGCTATACCTTCCTTGCCCTTGAGTGACAGAGATAGCAATACCAAAAAATGAAGAATTATTTAGCACAAAGCATCCAACAGATTGGCCCACTAGTGGTGGTTAGGGCACAAGCCCTTACAAGTGGTCGTGTTGTCAAAGCCACATTTGGTTTTTCCTCTTCGGGACAGTTACACCCATTTGTACAGTCACCCCACTTGGGTCTTTTTATAAAGCTATGCAGGTTTCGTGAATATGTTGGATGTCACCAATTATAGCTACCCCT
Source organism: Takakia lepidozioides (assembly GCA_030704615.1). NCBI lineage: Eukaryota > Viridiplantae > Streptophyta > Takakiopsida > Takakiales > Takakiaceae > Takakia > Takakia lepidozioides. Next base: position 15,164,757 of record CM060732.1, read on the forward strand.
ATAAAAAGGGGTCCTTGGTCACCGACAACTTAACCCATAAGCGCCGGGAGCCAAATTGGAAAACAGCCCAAAAATGGGACCCACTTGTCATGAATAACCCCGTGTTTGCCAGCCGGGGTTCATCCAGGGAATTGAACCGTACTAACTGGTTCTTACCTACTCCACGCAGCTACTAACCAAATTTCAGAAGAAATGACCGTCAATTTAGGGAGATTATAACGAACTACCATGATGGATTTATCAAGTCCATGGACAGAAAAAATCACTTTGACCAAGGAAATTTACCATCACAATTTTTTTTGCTCATTTCCTTGATGGGTTAGAGGTCTCCTCCTGAAATTGGAGGACCAAATTCCAAAAAAATCTACTAGCTGGTTTGTATGAGCAATTAGGGGGTGCACTTGGCACCGACAGAGAAAATGTTGCATACATCCTGCACATTGTAACCAAATTCACTTTCCTCTGGTGCAATCCTGGTGAACAGGAATGTGAAATTGATTTTAGAAAAATCCAAAAGCACAAGTGTAGATGGGTGCACACCAGTGTTGGGCGGTTATTTGATTTTATTTCATAACCGGCGGTTCCGGTTGTTTCGAATTTTAGGAAACTATTAACCGCGGTTGCGGTTATTAAATTTTTTATGGCTAAATATAACCTCAGCGGTTACGGTTACTTGCAAAAACCTCAAATAACCGGCAGTTTTCATCAAATAACCGCGGGTATTGGGCGGTTCTTTAAGAGGTTTTTTGCTCGGTTATTTTGAATGCGTGACCTCCGCCGGTTCCTAACTGGACCGGTTACTTCATTTTTTCACCTCCGCCGGTCATATATATATATATAACCGGATAGGTAACCGCCGGGTGTTAGAGAGAAATTCAAATAACCGCCCAACACTGGTGCACACAGTTACTGCCACGTGGCAGGTCAACGGGCCCTGGCCATGGATTCGAGGGCTTAAAAAAATCGTGGCGGACTGAGATTTTGTCCGATGGGGGCGCATTAAATTCCCTCGTGCGCAGCTCCACGCCGCGCTCACTTTTCCTTCGGCAACTTTTTTCATCCAAGTACATCCACGGAAGCTATCCGTGGATGAAAACGGCTGCGACCCGATTCAGGTCGCGCCGACCTTTAGGGGTTAATGTGGGAGCATTGGAGGACTTTCGAGTTTTGGGGGAGGTTTGGTTGCTTTGGTCCACTATAAGGTGTCCAGCGTCCAACTTCCAAGTCCTTATTGTCCTCCTTTAAAAAAAAAGAAAAAAAAGAATAGTCCATTTATTTCAAAATTACGGGGAAAAAAATAAAACCCTTTTTTGCACCATGAGGGCTACACACTGTGGTTAGTGAAGGGTGATCCAAAACTTGCTGCTAAAGTGCAGCATTGTGCGTAGAGAGAGAAGACCTCTAAAGACAACCTAGCTTTATCTGAGAGACTTCCAAAAAACGTCGTAGCCTACAGCTAAGATTACTGAGGAGCTAATCTACAGCTTTTGCTTTAACGAAAATTTAGCCTTGAAGTTGTGGCGGGGTGCTTGACGTGTTTCCAGTTCATGTCTCTCTCAAATTCCGGCAAGGCCGTGGAGTGGAGCTCTGAGGTCTCTCCAACGTTGAGGGGGGAGAGCGTTCCAAACACAATGTTCATGCTCGTCGCTTTGACAAATGATGCCATGGCAAGCCCACGTCGCTCTGAATGTGGCATGGATTGCGGGCGCTTGCTTGGGGTTCTTGTGACAATCTGTAACAAATTTTGCCCAAGCTTTTTTTTATTCCGTTATAAGATCTTTATACACCATTGCCAACAAAGCGGAGGTATTGATCGTCTCCTTACAGAAGGTCTTTTTACATCTAGCACGCCACAAGTGCCACAAAGTAGATGCATGGAGTGTCGCGAAGACCGGACATGGAATGGATCGGGCCCTCGCTGTTTTGTTGTAATTAAGTAACAGGTCCAGTGGGCCAATGGCAGAAAGGCTCCAGTGCCTGTAGAAGACCTTGATTTTTTTGTTTTGAAACAAGGGACAAAGGCCCTGCAAATAGATTAAAAAAGAATAGGTTACAGAATCTGGAGATGCAGAATTTGGAGAAGCAAAATAGGGGATCGAGGGAAGAGGGAAGTGCGCCGTGCTCAGCTGCAACCCTCAATTCAGTCCCCAGATCTAACTGGCCGCAGAGAACTGGCCGAGCATTCCATCACCTTCATACGACCGGAGGAAACTATCGAATCGCCACCAATCAACATATGAATCGAGACGTTTGTTTTGTTTTGTTTGTTTGTTTGTAACGTCGTTGAGACCTCCCAAACCGCGAGACCCTGGCGCTGGTGCTTGGTAGCGTTGGAAAGCCCTCGATAAGGAGGGGTGCACCGGCTTGGTCTCATGATTTTTGGACCCGCGGTGTGGGAGATATGGAATTTCAAGTACTTTTGGTCTCTGAAAATTCGGGAAAATAACAAAGTGGGCTTTCCTGGAGCAATGATTGGCCCTTCACGGGGGAGATTTGGAATTTCAAGTACTTTTGGTCGTTGGAAATTCGCAAAAAAAATAGCAAAGTGGATATATCAATATATGAAGCCTCGATAGGGGAGATTGCAAAAATAGCAAAGTGGGCTTTGGGATTGCACTTGGACTTAGGTGACATTGGACACTGGAGGTCACGCTTGGGCCTCTATCTAGGAGATGCACATGGATACATAGGAGATTGCACTTGGGCTTGGATTGCAATTCTTCACACATGGGCCAATGGCACAGGCTACCCTAAATGTCCCAAACAGGGGGTCAGTGGATGCATAGGGGATTGCACTTGGACTTAGATATCATTGGACACTTGGGCCAACGACCGACCGACTTGGTTTCACAAAATTTGGACCTACGGGCCGAGAATTATAGAAATATGAACAATTTTGGTCGTTGAAAATTCAACTAGATTACAAAATTGAGTGTTGGAATGACACTGTAGGTCGCACTTGGGCCTCTACATGGGAGAAGCACTTGGATACATAGGAGATTGCACTTGGGCTTAGATGGGCCTTAATATAGGAGACACACTTGGATACGTAGGAAACATCACTTGGTCTTAGATCAATTCTTCACACTTGGGCCAACGGCACAAGCTACCCTAGAGGTCGCACTTGGGCCTCGATGTGGGAGATGCACAGCCTGGGGTGCTTAGATGACACTGGACACTTGGGCCAACAGCACAGGGTACCCTAGTAATAAGTATGGACCACCATGTTTGCTCACCCCTCTTCTTCTTTTCACCTAATTGGCTAGATCTCAAGGCTTCCCCTATGGATAATAGGTAATGAAGCCCTTCTAAGCACTTCTCCTGCTTTTTTTTTCCCCTCTCAACGGCTCTTTTCTGGAATCTAGCCAAATAAGGTTTGTCTTGGATGAATGTTGAGAGAAATCGTTTCGTTAAAAGAGGTAAGATTTAGGATAATATCATGTGGCAAAGAGGATCCATGAAGGTAACTCTATGGATAGGGGAATGTTAGTCCGTGAGCCGCTCACGTGAGCGAAAATTTCCGTGAGCAGAATTCTGCTCACGGTTCAGGATAACGTCGACCGTATGGGGCCTACAACCGCGGACGGCAATGCCTGATAAGGCCTATTACCGTGGACTGGAGTTGTGGAAATGCGAGCAGTAGTCCCTAATTTTTTGGAACTCAAATAGTTGCGATGTGAGGTGGTTACAGTGAGGTGGTTAAGTTTGTGGTTGGCACACGGAAATTCGAGAAAGGAAAACTGAGCCCCAGCTAGGAATCTTCCTTGTTCGTGCAGGGATACAGGCAGGGAATTCAACACAAGCTTAATCCCAGCCCCTGTTGGCACATGGGAATTCCAACCAAAAAAAAAAAAAAAACTGAGTTAAGCTTGCGTAATCCCAATCTTTGTTGGCACATGGGAATTCAAAAAGAAAACCAGTTTAACACCAAACCAAAAAAACCAAAAAACAAAAAAACAAAAAAAAAAAAAAAAACTGAGCTAAGGTTGAGCACCAAGAAAAGTTTCAATAGGATCTACTGGTGAAAACCGAATTTCAAATAAGTCGAGTAGCATCAAACATTTTTGGCATCCTTGACCTAATATGCTTCAATGGCCCAATGAGGGGGGCCCACATTTCAAGTCAACTCCCCTCCACCCAATAATTTTCTGACCCTCCCTTGAGAAAAATTTAGAGGTCGCATGCCTGCTCCAAATGGCATGCAATAAACTGGAGTAGGTGGACCACCTCACGCGCTATAAATGCTCAGAAGGAATGAATATAAAAAATGTTCATCTGCAAAAATTAAGATGGCGCACTCAAATTGCGCAACCTAAAACGAGTCGCGTAGGAAGTTAATGTATGCTCACCCAGTCTATGAATCCATTCATGTACCGTTTTCAAGGTAGTGGGATAATATACTTCATGTCCCACAGTCCTTACATGTGTTCTGTTTCATGTCTACATATCTGAGTTATAAGTTTGGGTTTTGAGGAAACATTCCTTCCAAGTCCATCATATGTCTTCTGAGAATTATGCTTGTTTTGTAGATTATAATGTTTTGGCCACTTGTAAGTTTTGCGTTTATGTGGTCTGAATTATGCTTGCATTAAAGCATTCCAAATTCTGACCACTTCCAAGTTTTGCATTGGCTTGCTCTGAATTATGCTTGCTTTAAAACAAGCATAATTCCGGGCACGGGCACTTCCCAGTTTTGCAGCATTTGTTTGCTCTTCTGCAAGCATTTCACTTCACTTTGCATCCACGGTAATAGGGCCAATGTTCTCCCATGGTTATAGGCTTTGCTTCTCCTTTCTGCTCACGATTTAAATCTGCTCACGCTTAATTAAATCTGCTCTCGCTTTGTGTGCAAAGCGTGAGCTTGCTCACGTGAGCGGCTCACAGCGTAGCTTCTCTCGGATGGATACTGCCAAAACCCACATCCGCCTCTTTCTGCTTTCAAAGGGGTGTCAACCTTTCCACCAGCGGATCGAAGCTCAAAAATTTCTTTTCTTACATACATGGCCATCAAATCACGGATTATACACTTGCCTTAATTCATCAGATCCATGAACTTCTCGCTTCACAATTGGAATGCTAGGGGACTTGGCTCTAAACACTCTACTCCTAAATGAGTGAGAGTTAGAAACTGGGTTACTAATTTTCTTAATAGTTCATCTATAAACTTTTTTACAGGAGCATAAGTTAAGCCTGGCTAAAATAGCCTCTTTGGGTGCCACCATCTAGCCTCCTGCTAACGCTTTTTTGAACCCCACAATTGTTGATTCTAGAGGCGGAACGGATATCCTGGTCTTGCCTGCTCTAGCTCCTTCTATTCTGTTATCCGAATGCTGGTTTCCAGGTCGAGCTCAATGCTTGACTCTTTTGCACGTACGAAAACGACGTTATAAAGGGACATGGAGTCTGGTGACGAGGTGGGTTAGGCTCAAGAACCGCCCACCGCAAATGCTTCGCTATCTACCAAAGGTTCAGCGGCCAATGAGAGATATTCCCCCTCTAACTAATTAGGCAAGTGCAGTCAGGATCGCACATGTGTATCGGGGGGCCATCATTTTTCCCATTATCCCGAGGGGAGAGCCACTCTATCCTAGCAAGAGAAAAGACTCTATCGATAGTACCATATTTTCCTCATATTTTCTAAGGCTATATATATATATTGGAAGGATTCTAAGGCTATTACCTATCACAAATAAAATTTTAAAGGGAAAATTAGGGAAAATTACTATTTAAGTATTTATTTTTATTTTTATTTTTTCAATTAGGGGGAATGAATCCCTGATTAATTTATTCATATTGGAAACATTGGCAGGGACAATCCCTTACAATTATTTAGGATTATTTGGGGGAAAAAAATTAAAACCCCTAAAGCGCCATGAGGCACGCACACTGTAAGCAGTGTAATTGGAACCCAACATCCTCTCTATAGGGGAGGACTTCCTAATAGACTCTGCCAGGGGCCACACCCCAAGAAGACCACTTAAAGTCCAAAACTTAAAGTCTAAGACTTATGCACCTTGCATAGGCAGGAGGGGACAGACCAAAAGGGAATGGTGACCAGGGAACTGAGAGCCAAGCAGGGCTTTGACCTTCCCAAATAGGGTGGATTAACTATCTGTAGTTGAGTCTAGAGGCCTTCTCGGATGGCTTGAGGTGTTTCCAGTTCACTTCTCTTTTAAACTCAGGGGACAGAGTGTAGGGGGGCTCGGTGGTCTCGCCATGTAGCTGGGGGGAGCTCTGTCCAGATACATCGTTCCTGCGTAGGGGAGTAGCAGATGAACCCCTGGCGACCCCAGGAGTTCTGGAAAGTTGCATGGATCGCGTCCGCATTCCTCCCGTTTCTGGCGATATCTGCACATGTTTTCGCCCAAGCTTTACGGGCTTCAGTCTGCATATCATAGAAGATACTTGAAAGCAAAGACGAGATCGTTGTGGACTCGCTGTTGAATGTCAACTTACAACGTGCTCTCCAAAGATGCCACATAGAGGTTGCTCTAAGGGTTTCAAATACCGGACATGTAATGGCTCTTGACTTAGAGACAGGATCGTAATTGAGGAGAATATCTGTGGGTGATAGCAATCTGGGTTTCCAGTGAAGGTAGAAAGCTTTAACCAAGGGCCAGATAGCAGCTGGTGTTGAACAACAAAGTAAACAGTGTTCCAAGGTCTCTAGTGTACCCAGGCTGCAGGAGGAACAGAGGAGGGCATTGTGGAATTGCAACCATTCTCCTACCTTCAAAACTCTATTAACTATCTGCCACAAGAAAGCAGAGATCTTGGCAGGTCTCGACTTAATCCAGACTGACCCCCATATGACCGACCATTTTTCGTTTTGAAAGCCGTAATGGCTCCATCAAGATTCCCATTTCGTATTGAGAGCTGGAGATGGCAAGAGTGCCTTGTATCCTTTTTTTGTACTGTAGGTAAAGAAGGGTTCAGGAGAAGATGATAGGGACCAATTCCATTCTGCGGGGTCAAGGTCTAGTTCAGCGAGAGGTCTACCTACAATCCAAGTGAAGTGGTTGTTGGCAAGCCATGACTGAGTAGAGGATGTAAGGGGGGGTTCAGGGTTCATTGCCTTATCTGGCGATGTCCACCAACAAATTCTAACTGGTGTAAGCGGGACTGGCTGAATATGAACTGGCTCAGGCGAAAGAAGAGAAAGAACAAGAGATATCGTATCTATGCTAAATTGAAATACTTGAAGACTGGAAGGAGAGATATCTGAGACAAACACGATGATTAAACGCCCTTGCAGGATTACAAGCGCCCAGGTGTTAACAGCGGGGGCGGGGGGGCCCTGTGCCAAGCGAGCCAACCATGGAGCCGGGATGGTTTGCACTACAGTGTGGTATCCTTTTGATGCCCTGGCTTTCCCCACTTTAGCTGCCACAGAGTCCAGTGATGCAATGGAATTGCCTGCCCAGATGTCTTTTAACTGGGAAAGACCGCAACTATCCCAGGCTGACCACCTCTTTGCTTGATTCCGTTGAGAAGGGTCAGGGCAATTTGTATTTAGGAAAAGGTGTTGTCTTATGGTTTCGTAAAAGGTGTTTGGTTGCGATTTCTTTAAGAACTTGAGTTCTCCCCAGGCAGTCCAGATGTTAGACCAGAGAGGTGATCCCGTTTTCTTGAGATGGAAGCCCTGGTATATCCAGCGAACAGAGGCCTGCCAGGGTGAGTTCTTAAGAGGTGAGGACATGGTGATGTGGTCATAGATTAGGAACTTCCACCAGCCTCCCTTTGGTCCCAAGAACCTAGGTATCCACATTTTGTGGGACGAGAATCACCGACTTCTTGCCTGGTGGGAGTACATCAAGCAGAACTATGCCAAGCAAATTGGCCAGCATTACATGGTGGAGTGTGTCATCCTCAAGGTGAAGGTGACAGACTCCTCCCTGCTCAAGAATGCTATCATGGCGGACTTGAACTTGTAAGATTCTCATCTCTCCCATGCACATCCGAAATGCGGTGCTGCATTCCTTTTTCCAATCAGTTTTGTTTCCGCCCTTCAGTGGACTGAATTGGAGAGTGTGCCTTGCAGGGTCACTGAAAATGTGTATGTGCATACCCATATGGCACATATGTTGTACAGGGTGAGGAAAACTGGTCTCACTGACCCGCACATGTTCGCCGAAATGCTGGAGCCCGAGCTCATTCAAAAAGCCATGGCTAAAACAGACTGGACATGGTATCGGCTCACTATGGATGGAATGGTAGAGGTGATATACGAAGTAAGTCGTCCTCCCATTTTCCTCTCCTGATCCTTCCCCAATTTCCAGTCATCTGTCCACATGGATCGTATGTAATGCTTCTGCATGTTGTTCTTTGCAGTCAAACATCAAGCTGGATTTGGCCCATGCCAAATGCTTCTTCATGGAAAGTGAGGGGCAGTCCAAAACATTGCAGGCATTGACGGACCACTTGAAGGAAGTCGGGGTGAAGTCCAGAACCAAATACAAGTCAAAGCTTGTGAAGCTAGTGGCCATTGCAAATCCGGCTCTCGGAAAGGACTTCATCCCCGAGATTGCAAAACGTTATTCTCGGGCCGTGCAGCCGACCATGCAGTTGGAGAAACTGCACATCACATCTCAACGGCATGTGTGGAGGCGAAAGAGAAGGTGAGGTTGCACTACACTGAATTTCTTTTCTAACAATAACGACTGTACTTCCTACTCCTGACATTGGATCGGAAATGGCAGACAAGGTGGTTGTCGATCTGGAATGCATCGGAGAGTATAAGGACCATGTGGTCTTTTCCACTCGAAGTTTCCAACCCTGCAGTGGATCTCTGGCTCAACCGCATGATGACTTGGTGATTCCAGGTAATTTAAGGTATTTCCCCCCATTTCCTTTGCTTGCATGAATTCCATGAACGACTATGTGACAATGCATGTTGTAAACGCAGGTAATGACGAATGCGAAGGAGCAAGTCATAATGCATACAAATTCGTTCGACTAATACGTTAAATGGGATGGAACACAGACATTGAAAGACTACGTGACGCGTTTCAGATGTGCGTACAAGGACAACCTCTACGCCAGGGAGCTGCAGACATCAAGAAGGAGCGTGGAGTATACACATCAGGAGGGGGTGGGAAAAGCAACAATGCGAATTGTGTACAGGTAAAGCCCAGCTCCCATTGTATGCAAAACCTGGGATATGAGGTTTGGCTGGGAAATGCGGCACCGCATTCGCACTTTATGTTTTTGGTTGCACTCTGCGAATACATTCTTCAAAACTTGTACTCACGCATGTTGATTGTGTTGCAGGTATATGAAGTACGTGCTACTTAAGACAGGGGCCCTGGTGCAAGAGCCCTCCTTTTTTATGGCTTGGACCGTGTCGGGCCCAAGTTGTGAGATGCAGAAACAATGGCATGCCTCGCATCTCGCTGGATGCCCGTGGTACCTGGACATGTCTGGCGGACTTGTTGACAAATCGAAGAAAGACCTGCACGCAAAAGCGGAGGAGAAGAGAAGGGAAAGACGTGTCCCTGGTGGGCCTGAGTCAGCAAAGGACGCTGCTGCTCTGGAAGAATCCAGAAAAGACAGTGGATGCAGCTGTGCAGGCTCAACAATGGTCTTGCGATATGATCATCTTGGATATTCCGGATGAAGAGGCTGTGGAAGGACTGCATGTTGTGCCGTCTTGGAACAGGTACTCCGAGGACTTTTGGAAAAAAGGATTCGGGCTCGTCCGCATGGTGTTGGACGACAGAGGCTGTGTTGTTGTCCTTGTGAGCAGAGGCAAGAACACGGAGGCAGGAATTGCGAAGTGGACCCGCAAGAGTGTCGTCCCAATTCTGAAGAAGAAGTGGACGTGCATCAACACATTGGGCTTCGCTCGGAAGGAAAAATAGTAATTACCACATTGGCAATCGTCCTTGCATTTTCTAAGCTGTTTTGATTTGCGGTGCCGCATTCAAATTCTAATCGTTCTTTTCTGTGCCTGCAGACGAAGCAGTTCGATGCATACTGCTTTGTGAAGGAGAACTTGACCTTTGCTTTCCGGAAGGATGGATTGTTGGTTGACCCGAACTGCGACCCCATCGATTACGACGTCCTGTTCAACAACGTTCCCACGGAACTCCTCCCTCATAGCCTCACTTCAATGGATCCCCTGCGGTATTCATGGACTCGGAGCCCTACCTTCATCCAGACAATTCTGGAGGCCTGCACTAACCTGGAGGGCAGAGTGCTGGACCTCATATGTGGAATAGATATGCAGATTTTGGTACTATGTTGTTCTGCGAATTTTTATTATGTTCAAATTCTGCATTTCTCAAGGGCCATGTTTTAATGAGTGGATGCCATTCTCACAGGTGCCTCAATGTGGGCTGGGCGGTTTTCCAACTGGCACCTCTTTGCCTACGAGGAGGACATATCCGTCTGGGGATCCCATCTGGAAGGGCTTCAACGGAATGTGAAGGCTCCCATCGCAGCCACTGACTCCTCGAAGGATTCCTCGGACTTGGAGGAAGAGACAGTCGACATTGATGCTGAGGAGAACCCAAAATACGAGTGAGTGGAAACATTGTAAGTTTGCAAAGCCTTATGGGTCATTCTTTCTTTGCTGTGAATGCCGGATTGTGGTTCTCATTGGTCTGGGGAAGTGATTATTATGTGCAGGATTCCAAGATCCGGGTCAAAACCAGTGGCGCCTAGATTTCTTGCCAGGGAGAATGTCCCGTTCTTTGCATGGACCGACTTCATGAAGAGCCCAGTGAAGGACTTCCTAGTTATGCAGCTAAGCTTGCAAAGACAGCGATTAGACGATGTGAGAATTCCAGTTTAGTAGAGCTGATTTTGGAGAGGGCTAGGGAGGAGAGAAGGAAGCGGACAAAGTTGGCTGCAGTGTAGATGGGTATGGAAGTATGTATGTGACTCCGTGGAAGAGAGCAATGCAGACAAGGAGGACGACGACCCAACGGAGGTGAGATGGTCAGTTCCGCAAGAGGAAGATGAGATTTTCAAAAGCCTGGCCAACGACCAGTCCGCTGGACATGAGAAAGGCAATGAGGGGGTGGTAGGGGAGCAGGACAGCCTAGGACAGGATGACGATAGTGATGATGATTTCCAAGATGGGTAGAATTTTAAATAACTCTTTGTACATTAAATTTTCTTCCAGAATATATAAAGGTATTTCTTTGCAGTTGAGGTCCCCTCTCCCATGTGCTTCTAAATGACACCATCTCTGAAACCACGTCCTTCCCAAAACCAAAAATGCGGTGCCGCATTTCTATGTCGGAATGGAAAAACGAAAATGTGGCAACTGTAAATACATCGTTTTGAAAATGCGGCACCGCATTTCCATAACCTGGACAGGAACAATTTTCCATTTCTTGTTTTGGACATCAGAAATCGTTGGGCCAAACGGAAATGCAGTGCCGAAGTTTGCCCATTTCCAGCCCTTGGACGGAAATGCGGCGCCGCATTCGTACGTCGAACACGTTATTTCCATGTCGGACATGGAAATGCGGTGCCGCATTTCCATTTTGGAGATGGAAGTTTGTCCAATTCCAGACCCTTGGATGGAAATGCGGCACCGCATTCCATTGTGCTGGACGGAAATGCGGTGCCGCATTTTCAGAACGGACATGGACATGCTTTGCCACAATTGAATGTCGAATATGGAAATGCGGTGCCGCATTTCCAATTCGAAGTATGGAAAGGCCATGTCAACAAAGGAAATGCGGCACCGCATTTCCGTTGCGACCAGAACGGGGAGTTGAACCTGTTGGACATCAATGCATGGAAAGAAAGGAAATGCGGTGCCGCATTTCCGAGCTTGGACATGTACATGTTTCCGTTTCTTCAAAGATGGATTTCTTCGACCTCAGGACTCTGATATCACTCTTCTGGCGATTGATGTGGAGAGACACATAATACAAATGAGACCACAAATTCTAAACAGTGGGCCAATAACAACAGTTCACTGAATACAAGGAAACACAGTACACAAAAGACTTGGTTTGTGAGTGGACTAAGACCTGAATTACAAAAGAAAGTGGATATGTTACCTCATAATACAGTAGAGGAGGCATTCGAAACAGCCAACAGAATTGAGCAATTGGGAATGCTCAAGAGAGATAAAATGGAAGGACAACTATGAGAAAAGACTGGAAGAAATCTTGAAAAAGTACGACACAGAGGCTGCAAACACATTAGAGGAAGGGTGTTTGGTGTGCAAAATGCCAGAATGAAGGCCATACCACAGCTGAATGCCACATGAAGGAGAAACACTGTACTATCTGTAAAATGGATAACCATTCTACTGTGAATTGTTATTACAACCGGAGGACACTTGCAAGAGAACCTAGGCAAGTGGGTGCATCAAGTGCAACCTCAACCAAGGAGAAACAATGATCAGGACCACTATGGTAGGCCTGGTGGATATAACAATGGTATGGCAGGAAGAGGTAATCCAAGAGGGAATTACCAAGGCAATCCCAGAGGCAACTATCAGAGTAATCCAAAGGAGATTTACCAGCCAGGGAATCAGGATTATAGAAATAATCCCAAAATAGACCAAGGGCGAGGACCCAATGGTAAGGAACTGTGTTACCATTGTAACCAGGCAGGACATCGCAAAGCAGCCTGTCCATTCTGGATCAGGCACCAGAATGAGATGAGAGCTCCTGTGAATGAAGGCCCAGTAGTGGCAGCTCACATGGTTATGCCATGTTTTGTACCAGAAGTAAGTACAATGATAGTTACCAGAAGCAAAGCTAAAGTAATACCTCCAGAGGAAGAAGATGTTAATGAAGATGGCAGTGATGTGCCTGAAGATGATGAGGCTTGGAGAGATGAGAAGGAACTGCACAAGGAAGTGGTTGATACCATAAGGGAAATGCAAAAGGATACTGATATCCCTATGGCAGATTCTTCTGATTCTGAAAGAGAAGATGAAGAAGGTGAAGAGGAAGTGAAGCAAGAGGCTTCACAGGTGCAGGATAATGAAGGGGCTTTGGCAGAAATAATATGCCAATCCAAAGCTGAGATTACAATTGGGCAGCTCTTGGCTGTGGCACCCCATTGTAGACACAGGTTGTATCAAGCAATCAATCAGATTGTTCATGTGACGGAGAATATAGACCTGAACAGCAAGGTGACAAGTTATAATGTGAAGCCTGAAGGGCGAGAAACACTCATGGACTTTGATGATTCCATGCCAGTAATCCAATTGAGAATTGGAAGTACAGACCTGACTGATGTACTGATAGATGGAGGCTCGGGAGTGAATATCATGATAGACCAATTAAGGCAGAAGCTTGGACTGAGTAACATGAAACCAGCCCCATTCACAGTAACAATGGCAGATCAAAGGAGTGTATAGCCATTAGGCTTGATAAGAGGAGTAAAGATACAGATTCAGAAGATGATCTTTAATATCACAGTGACTGTGTTAAAAATGGATGATGTCATGGAAGCATACTCCTTATTGCTGGGTCGACCATGGCTGAAACAGGCCAGGATATTCCATGACTAGAATTCCCAGTTACTGACTGTGCATGATGGGAAGTACAAGATACAGGTCACCACTAAGAAATCTAGTAGACTACCTACTACCAGAAGACCTTGTGGAGTCTGAGAGTATGACTGGAGGGGAGGGCTTGATGAGGAGCAGGAAGCTACACTGTTTGTTGCACACCCAAAGTGGGAGTAGGTTGCAGAAATGCAACTGGGAGGCATGAGTTGCCTTAAAGGTATCTGCTGTGGTGCAGTAACAGCAACAACAATTGAGGGGGAAACAAGTAGTTACCCACCACATTTCTATGAGGAAAGAGAAGGAGAAATAGAAATCCTAAAGGAACGAGCCACTGTTAGTTTACAGGATGAAGTAGTGGCTGGATGGACAATCACAGACAAAGAGCAGGTGAGAGAAGTGAATGTGGGAACTGAGGAGGAACCAAGAATGGTGAAAGTTGGGGCTGACTTGGAGCCAGAATACTTTGAGGAAGCTAAGAGCCTGTTTATCAAATACAAAGATGTATTTGCTTGGAGCTATGAAGATCTGAAAGGGATACCACCTGAGATCTGCCAGCATAAGATTGAACTGGAACCAGGGTCAGTACCAATTAAACATGCAAGATACAGGATGCATCCCAACTATGCACAGAAGGTTGGGGAGGAGATCAAGAAGTTGGCTGAGGCTAAGTTCATATACTCGATAGAGTATACAACTTGGCTATCGCCCATTGTGATAGTTCCCAAGAAGAATGGCAAACTGAGAGTTTGTGTGAACTATAAGAAGTTGAATGGTTGTACAAAGAAATATCCATTTTCTTTGCCATTCACAGAAGCTGTACTGGACACTGTGGCAGGCCATGAGATGTACTCATTCATGGATGGTTTTAGTGGGTATAACCAAGTACAAGTAGCTGAAGAGGATCAGGGGTCAGCTTTTATCACAGACTGGGGTGTTTATGCATACAAAGTCACAATATGAGGTGAATGCAATAGATTGATAACTTACACTTTGGCCCTCTGTTCGCAACCCCTGTGTATTGATGCATAACCATTTTCTGAGGAGGACCGGGGTGACACTTTTCGGTGTCCATCTTGCCACCGCATTCTTTGTGGTCTTCCTTCTTGTGGCAAGGACAACCACACATCCACCGTCATCCAGGAGCATCCCCACCAGCCCAAACCCGGCTTTCCAGTAGTCCTCAGTAAACCTGTTCCAGTTGGGCACACCATCCAGGCCCTCTAGCAGCTCCCCATCTGGAATGTCGAGGAGAATCATATCGCAAGCTCTCTCCACCTCAACCCCCCCCCCGAGTGCTCTTGCAATCCGTGCTCACAGCTGTGAAGAATTCCATCATGGCTTCAAAACCAGGGGTGTCTTTAGGCTCTGTACCGACAGCCCTTTTCTTGGCTTTCCCCTTCTGCTCCGCCAGAGACTTGCTGTGTGCCACCTTCTTCGCCCTGGCAGCGGGAGCGTCAAGGAAGCTCTCATTGACGCATTGGATGATGGTTGGAGGTTCTAGCTTTGGCCTGTGCGTAAACGTCACCGCCGAATACCGCCGTGTAGGCTCGCCCTCAAATGCCAACTTCTTGGCAGAGCCAGTCCCACTCCGAACTGACTTGGGAACCCGGACGACCGGTGACTTGGTAGCAGCAGCAGCAGTTGCAGGACCTTGAACAAAGTCGTCGTCCGAGTCACTCCCTTGGGTCCCCTCCTGCGCCTCCTCCGATGCCCTAATGGTTTTCTGTTTTTTGGGTGTTACTGTACTCACCTGTTTCCTTGTCCTTTTCCTTTGGCCTTTATTCTTCTCATTCAATTTCTCCTGAATTCCTGCCTGAGCAAGCTCTGCCGCTTTCCTGGAGTTCGCAAGCGCTTTTGCCTCTTTTGGACCCAGCGGAGGCAGCGGAGCCCGGTTTCGTCGGGCCTCAGCATCCAGCTTCAATTGAAACTCGGATGGGTCGAGCGAGCCGAACGGAAGATCCACATACCAAGGGCAATCACGCAAATGTTCCAGATGCCACTCCTTCACAATAACGTCAGTGTACATGGAGTCAGCCCCAGGGTTCCTCCATGCCAGGAAGAATGGTGGCTCGAAAGACAGATGACCTTTCTCCAAAAGGGAGAACTTGCAATACCTGCATTCATGAAAAACACAGAATGAGGTCCCTGAACTGGAAATTCGGCACCATTTTCCCAATTTGGGGCGGAACTGACTGGGCCTAGAACTGGAAAAATGGCGCCGAATTTTGGTTTTCGGTGCTAGCCACGCTAGGGACAGCCATTTTGGGAGCCCTGAACTGGAAATTTGGCGCCATTTTCCCAGGTCCGGGCCGAAAATGGCTAAGTCCCTGAACTGATTGGCCCTGGAATTGGAAAAATGGTGCCGAATTTCGGTTTTCGGTGCCAGCCACCCTAGGGACTTGGCCATTTTGGGAGCCCTGAACTGGAAATTCGGCGCCATTTTCCCAGGTCCGGGCCGAAAATGGCTAAGTCCCTGAACTGACTGGCCCTGGAATTGGAAAAATGGCGCCGAATTTTCGGTTTTCGGTGCCAGCCACCCTAGGGACTTAGCCATTTTGGGAGCCCTGAACTGGAAATTCGGCGCCATTTTCCCAGGTCCGGCCCGAAAATGGCTAAGTCCCAGAACTGACTGGGCCTTGAACTGGAAAAATGGCGCCGAATTTCGGTTTTCGGTGCCAGCCACTCTAGGGACTTAGCCATTTTGGATGCCCTGGACTGGAAATTCGGCGCCATTTTTCCAAGGACCAATTTTTATGCGCCACATGAGGCCTCTAACATCCTGAAATGCAAGGACTTGAAAGGAAGGCATCGTGTATGTACCTGTACAGAAGGCGCTCTGCTTTGTCCGCGTTCGGCTGGTCGGTGAACTCGTGGCTCCGGCGGGCATGGGGTATCTCCCGAAAGAATAGGTCGGTTTTGTACAGCAGAAAGTACCTCGTCACATAGTTGCGTAGGCTCTCTGCTGCAGGAGAAATCTCCATCTTGAACTGATGTGCTTGTGTGTCCAGCTGCTCTTGCGCATTCGTCGTCACCTGTGGAGATTCTCCATCAGATCGCTTTCCTGAAAAAATACAATGAATCCACCCCCTACAAGAGTAGAAGTGCCAAACGAAGCGTGGGGAAGTACCTGAAACCACCATGTCATGCGGTTCATCCACATGTCGAATGTCGGGTCAGACAGTTTGTCC
The DNA here is from genome assembly GCA_030704615.1 of Takakia lepidozioides. Lineage (NCBI taxonomy): Eukaryota > Viridiplantae > Streptophyta > Takakiopsida > Takakiales > Takakiaceae > Takakia > Takakia lepidozioides. The sequence continues at coordinate 15,181,434 of CM060732.1, forward strand.
GGTTTGGGGAAGCTCCACATGTCCCTTGTAGTGCTTCCCCACCTCCACCAGAAAGTCGGCACCAAGGGCGGGATCGGCTATGGCCACGTACTTTACCATCCGCGACTTGTACTTTATGTGGGCCCTGGCCTCCGCAGCTTTGAGATACAATTCGAGTGCCGGGAGGGTTAGATTCTTCTCCTCTGACTCCATGTAGAACCTCCGCGCATGTGGATTTCAGATTAGCTCAACAAAACAGCCAAATCCCGCACAGATTAGCTCAACAAAACAGTCAGGAGCTTTACCCGAAATATGTAGTCCACCATGGCGTCCATGCTCAGCCTATACCAGGTTCTGTCTGCCTTTGCCTCCGACTTGCGCAGGAGGTCGTCACTGAGCGAATTGGCAAACTCTTGCACCCCCTGCTTCCCGACATCCTTCACTCGGAAGAGCATATGGGACAAGTTGGTGGCAATGAAGGCATTCTCAGTCACCCTGCAATGCCACATTTCCATCAAACAATACTGAAATGGGAATTTTCAACAAATATGAGGATTCGCAATGAAATGACTTACAAATTTTGGGTCCAAAAGCAAGAGGCGTTGTAACTTACGAGTTGATGTTCGCCATTGCAGCTTTGAGAAGACTGCGATCTTTGGGCCCCGCAACCTTCAGCACAACACACTCCACGGCGAGAATGCCAATCGAGGTCGTTGGGGTGGGCTTCGGCTATGTGCTCCATCCATGCCAAGAGGCGATGATTGCCGTCCCACACGTAAAACATCTTTCCGGACAAGTGCTGGAAAAGAGGATCAGTAGCAATCGATCTCTCAAACTCCTCATTTTGCCTTTGCCAATGGGGACCCCATTTGTCCACCTCATCGGAAGTGTGGGCACGGGAAGCTCCGTGGTCGTTCTCAATGGAAACATAAAACGCGGCAGACCCCATTCGATATCCATCCCGGAAATAGAATTTCAGCTTGTTGATATCGCCTGGGAGGGCAGGTCTCACCACCTGCAATGATACCAAGCGGCAAAGGGGAATTCGAAGCTTGGCCGGGTACACCATGCCCCCCAGCACCCTGCCAATGTTGCTGTGGGTTGCCTCCAACATCTTGGCAGTGGACAACTTCATATCCGCCTCCGACATGACGTCTGCTGCAGAGGGGTTCTCCGGCAGCCCACCAGGACCGCCAAATCCAGCCTGTATGTTGCGCGTTTGGGGCCTGGGGATGTCCGGGAGGATGTCATCCTGGTCAGAAAGCTCGGTGTCGTCCTCCTCAACATGGTCAACCACCGGCGAAACCACCTCGAGCACTCTCCCCATCTCTACTGCCCTCTCCCCGGCTTCACCTCGAACTTGCACAATCCGTGCTCTTTGTGGTGTTCTTTCCTCTCCTCCACTCTCCACCATATGGGTAATTGCGGGGGCTGCTCTTGTCCGCGATGGTGTAACCGGTGTGTTACTGCCTCTTTGTGGTGTCTTGGAGGGATCCACCGTCTCTGTGCGTCCCTCGCTTACATGGGCATCTGTCATTTCGGCACCCCTGGCCTCTTCAGTGGCTTTTTCTCTTTCCTCCTGGCTAGCCTTCTGTCTCGCCTGTTCTTTTGCCCTCTCTTTTGCCCTCTCACGGGCTTTCTGTTTCTTACTAGGGCTAGCAGCAGGGGAGGCCTCCAGGATGACCACCTTTGATTGAGGAGAACTGACACCCTCGCGCGCACTGCTCACTCCCCCCTCCGCAGCCCGTGACGGCTCTCTCGCCGGTGATTGCATGTGCTTGGCTTTCTTCTTCTTCTTTGCGTGGGCGGGCCCTACTGCATGTGCATCAACAACCTCCATTGTCGGATCTGCTGTCCTCACGCCCTTCACCTGCCATGCCGCCTGCACCAACCTCCCCAATGCCTATTCTGTCGTACTCTCGCTGCAGGTCCTCCCATCCACCAACAAAAGGTTTTATTTTGCCCTCCCGCCCCAAGTTGGGCGATCCAAACATGCGATGAGTTGGAGCTGTCGATGATACCACCAGCGTGCCGGGCTCGTCGTCACTCTGTCATTCCCAAAAATCGTGAGAACCAACATCGGAATGAAAACCACCATCGCAACAATCGTGGAACAACAATGAAAACAAAACAAAACCAAGTATGGAGTGGCATGGAACAACAATGAAAACAAATCCAACCTATGCCTAAGAATGACAGGGGGGTGCTATTCCGTGAGCCCGGAGGCGTGAGCCTGTGAGCCCAGGAAACCGTGAGCCCAGCACAGGCTCACGCCACGTCAGCATGCATACAGGGCCTATTTCCGCGGGTGTCACCTATTACCGCGGGTTGAACAGCCATTTCCCGGGAATGCAGACTGGATGTATTACATCCATTGTATCCATCCTTTGCCATTGCATCCATCTAGACGTTATCAAAGACTTTCCTTCATATAAAGAATTAATCCATGTTTTCCAGATATCCTCTAGAAATCCCTTCACACAAGCATCAATCTGCTGTGTGTAATTTGCCCAAAAACTAGGCCTCAGGAGGGCCTGGGCTTTTGGCTCAGCCTCGAGACTGTCGGGAGCTTAAGGACGGAAAGCCAAACTCTGCATTGGAATGTGGGTACGTCGTGAGGAGGTGCACACTGACATCATCTAAAGCGGATCCCTGCGAAATCTTTTCTTACTCACCACCTTTGTGAACATGCCAAGTATGTGCGGGAGCAGGTCTGATACCCTAGATGGTATTCATGATAGGAGTGGAAATTGATTGACTATGATTGACTGCGACAGGCTGTGAAGAGGCAGTCATCTTGGGGAATTGGAGTGTTGGAAAGAAGTTGAAAGGAAGAGGTTTTGTACTTCATTTAGATTGCTTTGCACTGCCTGAGGTGAGGGATTAGGGCTTCAACTTTAGTCTTGCAGCTTTTATTTGTGGTTCATGAAAAAAACGCTCCGGGATTTTTAGGACTGGAGCTTCCGCCATCCGCTGCTTCAACTCGGCAAAAGCTTGGCCACAAAAAGTGTTCCATACCCATACCTTGGACCCCCCAGCTGTGCATACCCAACAAGCATCGCACTCCACGACACCACATCTCTTCTAGCAGGAATGGTTTGGAGACAAGCGAGCAAATGATGCGAGAATGCTGTACACGAACCAAAGTCGATTGTTTGTTTTTGAAATGCACTCAAGCCTGTGAGGTCCACAAAACTCTAAATAGATTGAAGGAACAATCCGGGCAGTCCATGCAACCCCCATCTCCAATAATAGTTTGTTCCCATGAAGTTGCATCCCACGCACACATTGCAAACAGGACAACAAGGACACACAACCATCCCATTTCAAATTTGGCCCCGAATAAAACCAAAAGAAAACTTCATATCAAGTGTCACAGTCATCAGAATCACTCTCGACCTCCTGTGCTATGTCATCCACAAAGATTCTGGCCCCAACACCACGTCTTCTACCACGGCCGTCAATGGGCGGACAGCGAGTGCCATGAATGGACATGCTTGTTGCGAGTGCCTCCGCATAGACAGGTTGCACGTAAGACCGAGGAGGACTTGAAAGAAGTCCAAATAGGTGTGATAGCCCACCTATCTGCCCTTGTGCCTCCTTCCCCCTACCCCTTCCTTTCACCACACCACCAACAACATCTTTTCCCTTTGCCTTTCAACCTCTACCCGGGGTATCCTGAGCGGGAGGCTCCTTCTCTGCAAGAGTCCTCAAATTTCTATCATGAATGTCGAGGTCGGCTGCTGCGGCGGTGGCTGCTATACGCTCATTCTCTCTCCTCAAAGACACATCCTGAGCTGGGGTCTCAGAAGGATGGCAATCCAAATACCATGGGAGTTTTGACAACTATGGGAGTTTTGAGCATGCATACTGGCCCTGTTAGGCCCAATTTCACATAGAAAAACAAGCACGAAGGGGGCTCAAAACAGTGTGCGTTGCCGCACACTTTTTGAGCTTCCAATAAAGATTGGATTCAACCTGCCAAAGTGGCCCCAGGAGACCGATTTTCACATCAAAATCAATCACATAAGGAAGCTCAAACAGTGTGCGTTGCCGCACACTGTTTGAGCTTGCAATAAGGTGTGATTTTAATATGGCATAGTGGCCATAAGTGACCAATTTGAAATAAAAGAAAAGGCAGTGAAGGGGGCTCAAACAGTGTGCGTCCGCGCACACTGTTTGAGCTTCCATTTTGGAGTCGAATGAACTTGCCAGACTAGCCGTAGGTGCACAATTTCCATATCCATAAACAAGCAAATCAGGGGGGCTCAAACCGTGTGCGTTGACGCACACCGTTTGGGCTGCCAGGTAAGTCTGAATTGAACCTGACAGAGATGACCTTTGTGGTCGATTCTAAAATGCCAGCTGCCAGGTAAGTGTGCATTGACGCTCAAAGAGATGCCCTATGTGGCCGATTTTCAGATAAAAAAAACAATGACATGGTGGGCTGTTGTGCGTTGACGCACACTGTTTGAGCTGCCAGGTAAGTCTGGATTGAACCTCAAATACATGCCCTATGTGGCCGATTTTCACATGAAAAAAACAATGACAAGTTGGGCTCAAACAATGTGCGTTGACGCACACTATTTGAGCTGCCACGTAAGTGTGCATTGACGCTCAAAGAGATGCCATATGTAGCCGATTTTCAGATTAAAAAAATAATGACATGGTGGACTCGAACAGTGTGCGTTGACTCACACTACAGGAGCTGCCACGTAAGTGTGCATTAAAGCTCAAAAAGATGCCCTCTGTGGCTAATTTATTAAATAAATAATTAATAATTAAAAAAAAACAAAAAAAAAACATGGTTGGCTGGAACAGTGTGCGTTGACGCACACTATTTGAGCTGCCAGGTAAGTCTGCATTGAACCTCAAATACATGCCATATGTGGCCAATTTTCACATGAAAAAAACAATGACAAGTTGGGCTCAAACAGTGTGCGTTGACGCACACTATTTGAGCTGCCAGGTAAGTGTGCATTGACGCTCAAAGAGATGCCCTATGTGGCCGATTTTCAGATAAAAAAAACAATGACATGGTGGGCTGTTGTGCGTTGACGCACACTGTTTGAGCTGCCACGTAAGTGTGCATTGAAGCTCAAAGAGATGCCATATGTGGCCGATTTTCAGATTAAACAAATAATGACATGGTGGACACGAACAGTGTGCGTTGACGCACACTGCTGGAGCTGCCACGTAAGTGTGCATTAAAGCTCAAAGAGATGCCCTATGTGGCCGATTTTCAAAAAAAAAAAAAACAAAAAAAAAAAAAAAAAAAAACATGGTTGGCTGGAACAGTGTGCGTTGACGCACACTATTTGAGCTGCCAGGTAAGTCTGCATTGAACCTCAAATACATGCCCTATGTGGCCAATTTTCACATGAAAAAAACAATGACAAGTTGGGCTCAAACAGTGTGCGTTGACGCACACTATTTGAGCTGCCACGTAAGTGTGCATTGAAGCTCAAAGAGATGCCTTATTTGGCCGATTTTCAGATTAAAAAAATAATGACATGGTGGACTCGAACAGTGTGCGTTGACGCACACTGCTGGAACTGCCACGTAAGTGTGCATTAAAGCTCAAAGAGATGCCCTATGTGGCCGATTTTCAAAGAAAAAAAAAAAAAAAAAAAAAAAAAAACATGGTTGGCTGGAACAGTGTGCGTTGACGCACTCTATTTGAGCTGCCAGGTAAGTCTGCATTGAACCTCAAATACATGCCCTATGTGGCCAATTTTCACATGAAAAAAACAATGACAAGTTGGGCTCAAACAGTGTGCGTTGACGCACACTCTTTGAGCTGCCACGTAAGTGTGCATTGAAGCTCAAAGAGATGCCTTATGTGGCCGATTTTCAGATTAAAAAATAATGACATGGTGGACTCGAACAGTGTGCGTTGACGCACACTGCTGGAACTGCCACGTAAGTGTGCATTAAAGCTCAAAGAGATGCCCTATGTGGCCGATTTTCAAAGAAAAAAAAAAAAAAAAAAAAAAAAAAAACATGGTTGGCTGGAACAGTGTGCGTTGACGCACTCTATTTGAGCTGCCAGGTAAGTCTGCATTGAACCTCAAATACATGCCCTATGTGGCCAATTTTCACATGAAAAAAACATTGACAAGTTGGGCTCAAACAGTGTGCGTTGACGCACACTATTTGAGCTGCCACGTATGTGTGCATTGAAGCTCAAAGAGATGTCTTATGTGGGCGATTTTCAGATTAAAAAAATAATGACATGGTGTGCTCAAACAGTGTGCGTTGACGCACACTGCTGGAGCTGCCTTGCGATGCCCTATGTGGCCGATTTTCGAAAAAAAAGAAAAAAAGAAAAAATAAAAAGATGCTTGCAACAGTGTGCGTTGACGCACACTGTTTGAGCTGCCACGTAAGTCTGCATTGAACCTCAAATACATGCCCTATGTGGCCGATTTTCACATGAAAAAAATAAAGACATGTTGGGGTCAAACAGTGTGCGTTGACGCACAATGTTTGAGCTGCCACGTAAGTGTGTATTGAGGCTCAAAGAGATGCCCTAGGTGGCCGATTTTCATATAAAAAAAACAATGACATGGTGGGCTGGAACAGTGTGCGTTGACGCACACTGTTTGAGCTGCCAGGTAAGTCTGCATTGAACCTCAAATACATGCCCTATGTGGCCAATTTTCACATGAAAAAAACAATGACAAGTTGGGCTCAAACAGTGTGCGTTGACGCACACTATTTCAGCTGCCACGTAAGTGTGCATTGAAGCTCAAAGAGATGCCTTATGTGGCCGATTTTTAGATTAAAAAAATAATGACATGGTGTGCTCAAACAGTGTGCGTTGTCGCACACTGCTGGAGCTGCCTTGAGATGCCCTATGTGGCCGATTTTCGAAAAAAATAAAAAATAATTAAAAAAAAAAAAAAAAAAATGCCTGCAACAGTGTGCGTTGACGCACACTGTTTGAGCTGCCACGTAAGTATGCATTGAACCTCAAATACATGCCCTATGTGGCCGATTTTCACATGAAAAAAATAAAGACATGTTGGGGTCAAACAGTGTGCGTTGACGCACACTGCTTGAGCTGCCACGTAAGTGTGTATTGAGGCTCAAAGAGATGCCCTAGGTGGCCGATTTTCATATAATAAAAAACAATGACAAGGTGGGCTGGAACAGTGTGCGTTGACGCACACTGTTTGAGCTGCCAGGTAAGTCTGCATTGAACCTCAAATACATGCCCTATGTGGCCAATTTTCACATGAAAAAAACAATGACAAGTTGGACTCAAACAGTGTGCGTTGACGCACACTATTTGAGCTGCCACGTAAGTGTGCATTGAAGCTCAAAGAGATGCCTTATGTGGTCGATTTTCAGATTAAAAAAATAATGACATGGTGGACTCGAACAGTGTGCGTTGACGCACACTGCTGGAACTGCCACGTAAGTGTGCATTAAAGCTCAAAGAGATGCCCTATGTGGCCGATTTTCAAAAAAAAAAAAAAAAAAAAAAAAACATGGTTGGCTGGAACAGTGTGCGTTGACGCACTCTATTTGAGCTGCCAGGTAAGTCTGCATTGAACCTCAAATACATGCCCTATGTGGCCAATTTTCACATGAAAAAAACATTGACAAGTTGGGCTCAAACAGTGTGCGTTGACGCACACTATTTGAGCTGCCACGTAAGTGTGCATTGAAGCTCAAAGAGATGTCTTATGTGGGCGATTTTCAGATTAAAAAAATAATGACATGGTGTGCTCAAACAGTGTGCGTTGACGCACACTGCTGGAGCTGCCTTGAGATGCCCTATGTGGCCGATTTTCGAAAAAAAAGAAAAAAAAAAAAAAAAAAAAGAGATGCCTGCAACAGTGTGCGTTGACGCACACTGTTTGAGCTGCCATGTAAGTCTGCATTGAACCTCAAATACATGCCCTATGTGGCCGATTTTCACATGAAAAAAATAAAGACATGTTGGGGTCAAACAGTGTGCGTTGACGCACACTGTTTGAGCTGCCACGTAAGTGTGTATTGAGGCTCAAAGAGATGCCCTAGGTGGCCGATTTTCATATAAAAAAAAACAATGACATGGTGGGCTGGAACAGTGTGCGTTGACGCACACTGTTTGAGCTGCCAGGTAAGTCTGCATTGAACCTCAAATACATGCCCTATGTGGCTAATTTTCACATGGAAAAAACAATGACAAGTTGGGCTCAAACAGTGTGCGTTGACGCACACTATTTGAGCTGCCACGTAAGTGTGCATTGAAGCTCAAAGAGATGCCTTATGTGGCCGATTTTCAGATTAAAAAAATAATGACATGGTGGACTCGAACAGTGTGCGTTGACGCACACTGCTGGAACTGCCACGTAAGTGTGCATTAAAGCTCAAAGAGATGCCCTATGTGGCCGATTTTCGAAGGAAAAAAAAAAAAAAAAAAAAAAAAAAAAAAAAAAACAGGGTTGGCCGGAACAGTGTGCGTTGACGCACTCTATTTGAGCTGCCAGGTAAGTCTGCATTGAACCTCAAATACATGCCCTATGTGGCCAATTTTCACATGAAGAAAACATTGACAAGTTGGGCTCAAACAGTGTGCGTTGACGCACACTATTTGAGCTGCCACGTAAGTGTGCATTGAAGCTCAAAGAGATGTCTTATGTGGGCGATTTTCAGATTAAAAAAAATGACATGGTGTGCTCAAACAGTGTGCGTTGACGCACACTGCTGGAGCTGCCTTGAGATGCCCTATGTGGCCGATTTTCGAAAAAAAAAAAAAAAAAAAAAAAAAAAAAAAAGATGCTTGCAACAGTGTGCGTTGACGCACACTGTTTGAGCTGCCACGTAAGTCTGCATTGAACCTCAAATACATGCCCTACGTGGCCGATTTTCACATGAAAAAAATAAAGACATGTTGGGGTCAAAAAGTGTGCGTTGACGCACACTGTTTGAGCTGCCACGTAAGTGTGTATTGAGGCTCAAAGAGATGCCCTAGGTGGCCGATTTTCATATAAAAAAAAACAACGACATGGTGGGCTGGAACAGTGTGCGTTGACGCACACTGTTTGAGCTGCCAGGTAAGTCTGCATTGAACCTCAAATACATGCCCTATGTGGCCAATTTTCACATGAAAAAAACAATGACAAGTTGGGCTTAAACAGTGTGCGTTGACGCACACTATTTGAGCTGCCACGTAAGTGTGCATTGAAGCTCAAAGAGATGCCTTATGTGGCCGATTTTCAGATTAAAAAAATTATGACATGGTGTGCTCAAACAGTGTGCGTTGACGCACACTGCTGGAGCTGCCTTGAGATGCCCTATGTGGCCGATTTTCAAAAAAATAATAATAAAAATAAAATAAAAAATGGATGCCTGCATTAGAGTGCGTTGACGCACACTGTTTGAGCTGCCACGTAAGTATGCATTGAACCTCAAATACATGCCCTATGTGGCCGATTTTCACATGAAAAAAATAAAGACATGTTGGGGTCAAACAGTGTGCGTTGATGCACACTGTTTGAGCTGTCACGTAAGTGCGTATTGAGGCTCAAAGAGATGCCCTATGTGGCCGATTTTCATATATAAAAAAACAATGACATGGTGGGCTGGAACAGTGTGCGTTGACGCACACTGTTTGAGCTGCCAGGTAAGTCTGCATTGAACCTCAAATACATGCCCTATGTGACCAATTTTCACATGAAAAAAACAATGACAAGTTGGGCTCAAACAGTGTGCGTTGACGCACACTATTTGAGCTGCCACGTAAGTGTGCATTGAAGCTCAAAGAGATGTCTTATGTGGCCGATTTTCAGATTAAAAATATAATGACATGGTGGGCTCAAACAGTGTGCATTGACGCACGCTGCTGGAGCTACCATGTAAGTGTTTATTGAAGCTCAAAGAGATGCCCTATGTGGCCGATTTTCACATGAAAAAAAACAATGACAAGGTGGGCTCAAATAGTGTGCGTTCACGCACACTGCTGGAGCTGCCAGGTAAGTGTGCATTGAACAACAAAGAGATGCCCTATGAGACCGATTTCCAAATGAAAAAAAGAATGACAAGGTGGGCTCAAACAGTGTGCGTTGACACACACTGCTAGAGCTGCCAGGTAAGTGTGCATTGAAGCTCAAAGAGATACCCTATGAGGCCGATTCCAAATGAAAAAAACAATGACAAGGTGCACAACACAACCTCATTACATTCGGGGTCTTCCTGTTTACTGCTCTCTAGGGTTGTTGTCGTCTTTCCATAATTGATGGTTTCATGTCATGTTTAGGGTTTGTTTTTCATCCAAATACAACACGGCTTCTTGTGGCTTCTTGTCACCCTAAACAGTTTTTCTGGTTGGTGTCTCTCAGTGTGGTTGTCTGCGAAGTTCGGTGCATGTCATTCCTACATCATTTGCAGGCATCGCCCACAGTCTTTGGGTTAGTGCTAACCTTATTGACCTCAGTTTGTTTGTGGTGGATCCCCTTTCGAGAATTACGGGCTATCAGTTCGGGGATTCCGTTGTGAATCGCAATTTTTGGTCAGTGGAGGAAAACATGTCGAGGGAGTAAGATAGACTCGCTCGATTTCATTCCAATGCAGGTAGTCTTCCACTGACTACCACTACAGACGACAATGGGTTTGCAGTTGTTCATGAGGATGAGCTGGTTACAGTGTTCCCGCTGGAATTGGGTTATCTGCTTGTTCAAAAAGAGGTGTATGACGAGGATGGGAATTTGGATTCTGGGCACTTGGAGAAACCATTGGTTGGCGAGTGTGGAAGGAAGTGGAGAGTCCTTCCAGGCACATCCTATGTCCTTGGAAAAGAGAGAAGACAATCAGCAGGATCAGTAGTTACCCCTGGCACTGCAGCATCAGTCGTGCAGCAGAAGGGCACAGTTCATGTGAAACAAGAGGTGAGCACATCCACTACATTCGTGACTCTTTCAGACTCATCCTCGGAGGATGTTTCTGAGATTCCTCCGCCAGTGCACACTCCCATCTTGGATGATGACGAATTGCAGGAGATAACGAGTGTCATTCCGAAATTGAAAGCCCTCGCAGGGGTGCTTGGGTGCAAGAGCGAGTTGCGTTTTGTTGATTGGGAGTCCCTTCATGTGCAGCGGGTTCAATACGTGCCAACAAAGTTTGATGGGGACATCTTGTTTGAGCTCAACCCTCCCACGTCTTCCAGTGGACTGGCTAGGCTTCTGCAAGGCATGGACAAGAAACATGACGGACACCCTTGGTGCATGACAAAAACATCGAACATCCACAACGACATTGGATTGAAATTTCGAAGGTCGGTTTGCGTTGGGCATTGCAAGTGCGTGAATATTTCTTGCCCTCGGCTGAGAAACAGCGCTAATCGGCTGATGACGAATCGGGTGCAAATCACAAATGCAAGATGGAATCGGCTATTTTGCAGGCTCGGGTGACTCGTATCACCGAAGTCCCTGCCCCGGGTATGGACGGATTTACACAGTGCTGTCTATTGGCTCAATTTTTCATGGCAAAGAATATCAGGTTACCGTGGGGAATTTCCCTAAATGCACTTGTCCGGATTTTGTAACGATGCGTGAGGGCGCCCTCGGCATGAGAGGGAAGTGGATCCTCTGCAAGCATCAATATTACATATATCTTGTAATTATGTGTTGCGACGGTAAGAGAGACCAATTCATTCACCAAGCCACACTAGGCTACGGAGAAGTCATCACCCTTCTGCAGCGGGACACCTCACGTGGGGCTCCGCCAAATTCTCTTTGAACACATACGAGCCATGCCCGCTTCCCATGCTGGTTTCCAGGTTACCGTGTGAAGACTTTGCATTTATGACAAACACATACATTTCGTTCATGGAACCAGGGCAAATGCACATGCCATTCATTGTAAGCGTCTATCTGTGAATTCAAATAAAGTGTGTCAATCATTCTGAGCTCAAATCTGCCATATTTTCATATTCCTCTTTTTGTGCAGGCATTGCAGACACGGTGCATGGTGGCCCCCTTTGTTTTGTCCACGGTAATAGGCCCTCTTCCTGCAATCCTCGCCTATAGGACCTGCTTCTCCAGCAGATTTGTGCCGCTCACGCTTCCCTGAAGTGTGAGCTCAGCTCACGCTTTGCAGCTTCAACGTGAGCTCAGCTCCCAGGCTCACGGGGCTGGGCTCACGCCGTAGCTACGCTGAGAATGACATGCACAAGCAGCCTTCTCAAGAGCTGCCGGCTTTGCACACGCATTGCAAACTATCTAAGGTTCACTCAACCGGTAACATAAAACACGATGAACAAATGAACACGAATTCCATAAGACGGGAAAACAGGGTGAAATGTTTTGAAGGCACTTCATCTGCTCAGACAATCTTCTCAGCTCAGCATGGATTTCCTTAATTTTTAACCACTCTGACCTTGATCATTCTTCTCAACAGCTCCTGCTTTTGCGATGCAACCATATGCTTCTAGCGATGCCAGACTGAAGATGCGAAAACAAACCAAAAAACGAAGTAAACAACAAAGCGAAAGCGGAAGTGGCTTGCCTGGGAGTACTCGGCTTCAGTTGGCGCGGGTTGTGAGCAAGACACTGGAATCTCCTGCTGGAGCTTAAGTTTGGCCATGCGAGAGGTTGGCCGTCGCCCGTAGTACAAAGCCTTCAACTTCCGCCGCGGTCTGGATGTGGGGTCTCTCTTAGGAGAGCCACGCCCTTCACGCGGCATAAGTCCCAACAAAAGAAAAAAGATCTCAGTATTTTTGCGTACATGCCTCGAATAGAACTTCATCCAAGTTTAGCATTAGGTTTCCAAGACGTATCGAGGAAGCAAGCGCGGAATCCCTGTGTCGCCATCACGAATCAAAACCGACGGCGGAGGACATTTAATGCCCAACTACGCAATTAAATGTTGAATGAAGTATGACGCAACGAAGTCCTCGGCGCCGAATTTCCATCCGCCAGGTAAGTCGGAGCGCCGAATTCCCGTCATGCAGGTAAATCGAAGAGCGGATGGATAGAAATCCGGCGCCGAATTTCCATCCGCCAGGTAACTCGGAGCGCCGAATTTCCGTCATGCAGGTAATTCGGAGAGCGGATGGATGGAAATCCGGCGCCGAATTTCCATCCTGCAAGTAACTCGGAGTGCGGATGGATGGAAATCCGGCGCCGAATTTCCGTCCGCCAGGTAAGTCGGACGCCGTCTTTCCGTCATGCAGGTAATTCGGAGAGCGGATAGATGGAAATCCGGCGCCGAATTTCCGTCCGCCAGGTAAGTCGGAGCGCCGTCTTCCGTCATGCAGGTAATTCGGAGAGCGGATGGATGGAAATCCGGCGCCAAATTTTCCATCCTGCAGGTAACTCGGAGTGCGGATGGATGGAAATCCGGCGCCGAATTTCCGTCATGCAGGTAATTCGGAGCGCGGTCGGATGGAAATCCGGCGCCGGATTTCCATCAAGCAGGTAACTCGGAGCGCGGCCGGATGGAAATTCGGCGCCGAATTACCATCCTGCACGTAATTCTGAGAGTGGCCGCTTGGTTTTTTGGTCTAAAAAGACACTAAACCTTAAGTTTGGTGGCTGAAGTCCACTTTTAGACACGTTTTTCAGGGAAATCTCGACTGGTAGAGAGAAATTCCTTGCTTCTTTTCCATCCCTCTTAGTTCCTACATGGAAATTCGTTGCCGAAATTCCATCTGGCCGCGATTGCGATTACATGCCGAATGGAAATTCGCCGCCGATTTTCCATCCCCGCCGCCCGAGTCGACTTTATCCCGGCACCCCCTGTTGGATATTCGGTGCCGAATTTCCGTCCGGGGGTTGTAATGTGACGGCCAGGTGCCGGCCTCTCCCCCCGAGCCGACTGCATCCGAACGGCCCCGGATGTAAATTCGGCGCCGTTTTTCCATCCGGGGAGGATTTTATGTCGACCACTTTTTGGCCTGACCCCCCGACACGACTTCGTTTGGGGGGGGCCGGATGGAAATTCGGCGCCGAATTTCCATCCGTTTGAGCTCAAGAGAAGGTTCCGAACTCCATATTTAAGTGTGCGCATTGCAAAAAACCACCACACTGCATGTCTGTTTGTAATGCCAAGCAGTTCTATGTGTTGCACCGTTTCCCTGACCTCACCCGAGCTTGCATACACGTTGGTTCCCATTGTCACAAATTGGCGACGGGGAACTCGCGGGAGGCTGCCCATGAGGCAGAGCAGCTCGTTCAGGAGGAGGTTAAGTTGAGACCGGGTGCCAAACCCAAACAGATACAGCTCCAAGCCGCCCATAAGATGGCATTGGCCAGAATTATGTCGGAAGACGGCTCCGATAGAGTTCCTCTCGATGACAAGGAAATGGAGGCATTGCTGGAGTCGGTGTCCCACGTCTGTTCACCGAATGTCCGAAACCACATTGTCTCATGCAAACAGAAAATTGGGCGTGGCTCGGATATGCACTCCATTCTGGAGGTGAAGCGACGATGTGGATATGACTACATTCCTAGAAGTAGGTTTCTAGGACAAGGGACTGAGGCAGATCGTTGTTTTGTATTCAAAATGTCCACGTGTGGACCTGGCAGCGGCGTCCAACTGGTCGACAGGATGACGAGTGGGGACTTGTCAAATAGTTGGGTCATGTTCGACCATATCAAGCAAATTACAAATCACCAGTGGGTGACAATGGGTGCACATGTCTACGACACCCACTGCAGGATGCTAATGACAATTGCTATTTGTGAGATGAAAGAAGAGGACACACAATCAGAGATGCTTCTTTGGCAGGGAATAAACGAACAGATGGCCAAGGCGGGATTGCCCCCTCCCAATTTCCGTGGTTTCATGGCGGACAACGCACAACCGAAAGGTGTATGGGGAAGATCCCAATGTTCCGAAGGAAGGCAAGGAGAGATCTTGTGGGTTCCATTTTCTGCAGAGCTTGTCGCAGTACACAACCCGGCTCGTGGCGCCAGATTTCAGAGAGGAGCACCGTTCCATGTGTCTTGCGTGGAAGCGCGCTCCCACCTTGGATGATGCAGAAACACAGTTTGCATGTATACAGGCTCGGTGGACATCGTCAGGTGCTGTAAGGAAATCAGACGAGGGAGCAATGGTCAGTTGGCTAGCATGGTGGCATTATCGTTTCCTCCAGTTCGGCGACTATATGCGGGAGGTGAGTTGCACGAATTCGCGTCCCGTTGAATATTATTCTTGGCATTATTTGTAACTTGCTTCTAACCTCAACATGTGCTTGTGCAGGAAATGTGTCTCGACTCCGACACCGACATGCCCACGACAAACATGGCCGAATCGGTGCATTCTTCCTGGCGTGCCTCCTCTGCGGCTCATCTAGTGGACATCCTCACTGCCACAACGGAGGACATTGTGAGGTCAATTATGCAGCAATGCAGGTACAACGAGTTCTTGAAAGAGAAACAATGGGGCTTGGGTCCAGACAGGCAGGAAATGCTGATGCGGACTGCCTCCAGATCGAAGAATCCTTGGAAGTGGGCGGCGGCCTTGCGAGAGGGCCTTCGGGACACGCCATTGCTTTGAAGAGGCCAACATTTGGAAGGAGATGTTCATACCCGTCCAGTGAGACGAAGACTTGACGAGGCACCTGGCGGGGAAGAGGATTCATGGCGAGCTGACAAGAATATTCGCACGCTCCCTCGTGGTCCTGTGATGTTGCCCGAGGAGGTCTCGTCGAGCACCGCAAGTCCTGCACATTCAAGATCGCCATCTCCTTTTAGCACAGGGCACGTGCCCGGGCAACATAACGAGCCATCTATAGTAAAGCAGTACAACATTCCCATTGTGGAGACAAGAGTGTCGGAGTCACAGTGGAGAATTGCAAGGACATTGTCGGTATTTTGAGGGAAGTGCTGCGCCATCCGGGTGGATACGAGAGCACGTTGTGGTGAGATGATTCGGAGGAACCCACACGGTGCTGTACCTGCACCTTGTTTCAGCGACATATTTTTTACTCCCACATTTGCTCACGCCACAACGCAGACATTTTGGTTCTGTAGGCACGACATAATGACCTGTGTATTTGGCAAGCCCAAGTACGGGATTCAGGGAATGCCGGAGCCTCCGGGCGTCTGGCCTGTTGCACCGGGTTGCAGCCTTTCTCAGAATGAGGCGGATGCTCTATCTGCAACAAGATTTCGAATGCTGCAACGCACAGACGTCCCGGCCCACACATTTCCAGTTCCTCAGACCCAGCCATTACAGACTGCTCGGTCCAGTAGAGACGGATTGGACAATTCTGCACATCCCACAATGCGATTCGGAATAGTAAAGAGACGACACCCTCCCAACAAGTTGAATGAGACTCGGATTGCCAATGCTCTTGGGATGGCTTGCACTATTCAGAGCTCCGTGGACGTACCTCCACCCGGCCTTGGGCGTGTTATCGGATGGCAACGGCCGGCTCGGCTGTACGCGACGATGTATACACAATTACGATTGGAGTGAAGCTGACTTGCAATTGTACGGACTTCTCGTTGATGGAAGCAAAGAAGGGTTCAAAGTATTATCCGTGCAAGCATCTGTATTACATTTACCTGAAGAGGTTGAGGATGAACGTGACTATTGATGACTTTATTCATGCACCGGCGTTGAGCGTGAACGAGCTGCACAAACTCCTCCTTAGGGATTCCAGAAATCATTGATGGGGCAAAGAGAATCCTCCATATGGATATTTTCAATTGCATTTTCATGTATCAGTTTTTTTTTTGCAGTGTAATGAAATGCACCCCAAAACTCCTGGAATGAGGCAATATTCCATTCAAACTGAGATCCAACAGAAGCAGTTGTGGGGCCATTTCTGGAAAAATGGCGCCGAATTTCTCTATTTTGGGCCGAAAACTGGCTAAGTCCCAACATGCACTGGTACCCCTGTGTCTGGAAAAATGGCTCCGAATTTCCCTATTTTGGGCCGAAATCTGGCTAAGTCCGAACATGCACGGGAACGATGTCTGGAAAAATGGCGCCGAATTTCCAGTTACATGGCCTAGAACTACCCAACATCTATGCAATCCCCGGCACTATGTACCGAAATTCGGCGCCACATTTCCAAATTTTGGGCTTACACACCTGTCATGAGGGGACCTATAGCCGCGGAATTCGGCACCATTTTTCGTCAGAGAGACCTATTACCGCGAAATACGTCGCGGTTTTTTCCGGTTACGGACCCTATTACCGCGAAATTTGGCGCCATTTTTGCACATGTCGCTGGGAATTGGCATGAGCGGAAGACGAAATATCATGAGCACAACTCTCAAAACTACAATTTTCCCTTCAAGGTGCCAAATAATATATTTGTTTTTTCTGACACATTGCATTAAATTAATGTTTTATAATGTTTTTTATTCTCGAAATTTGTACTTCTGCTCATGAAAACCGATTGTCTTGCTACTCCGCTCATGCCGCTCATGCCGCTCATGCTCATGAAATAGCTAACCTCCCTGGGTTTCTTTCGAGCTTCAATGCACCCTTGGCTATACTAGAAGTCTCCGTTACCATATAACCATATGGCAAACAAGTCTGGAAAGCTGTTCTTGGTGTGAGTTTGATCCACAGAATATCCTTTGGAATCCAATTCTTTACCAGTACAAGCTCCTCATGCATATGAGTATAAACATTCACCTTCCTTTCCTCTCAGCCTTCAAACTCTACTCGCTTAATGGATAGCAATGCTATCACATAAACCAGTGTTGGTAACCAACGTGCTCTTCCTTTACAGGCCACCTGATAAATCTTTATCACTCCTTTCTCTAGACCCCACTCAGGGTCAACATCATGCACTCTCTTAAGAATGTTTTCTTTACAACCGTCTGGCAATTCCAAGAACCTCTGAAAGAATTGTTTGGACAATCTTTCTTTCTCAGTTCCACAGGGAATTTGATTCACATCAAATTCGTTAATTCTCCAACCACCATGATCCCACCAGATGCCTGTCACATCTGGTTGTTCATGACCCAGTTCCTCAGTATGGTCGCCAAATGTCGAGCGGCTTTTACTCACCCATCCCTTCGCTATCCGAGGTGGAAACTCCAAGATAGAAGAGTTGGATATCTCTAAGCACTCAGCCCGCTCAGAACAATCAGTCATGACCTGCAGCTAGTGAATCATGGTTGTGCTTCCTATTTGTATTCCTTCTTGCCTTCATGTTATCAATTTACCTTACCGTGTATACTGAATCATCAGATTGCTTCAGTATCTACTAAGTTCCAATTAATCATGCATTCATTCCGCAACTTCTCTCGTGTCTCTCTACACAGTATGTTTGTATCGATTCAGTATCGGATTAAGATTAATCATGTATCATGCCTATGCCATGGTGTCTCTAATCTACCCTACTGTATAATTTTACAGCTTGCATGAATTAAGCCTCAATCAAGTCATCATCTCATCTTCACTGTTTCCGCTCTCCGTTACGTCTCCTCCTTTCCTAAACAAGTCGCCCTCCTCAAGAAGTGATCCCCTTCCTATTGCCGCTCTGCCTAATCTACCCGCAAGCTGTTCTAACCACCTAACTAACTAACCGTCACCCCTGAAGTAACATGTTCCCTCTGCAGATGTCGTTCCCACACAGTCGTTCCCTGTCAATGATAACTGTTCCCCATGTACTGTGACAGGCTGTGTCAAGCTGTGCCGAGCTGTGACTGGCTATGTAAAGTTGTGTCGGGCTGTGACTGGCTGTGGGAAGCTGTGTCGGGCTGTGTGAAGCTGTGTCGGGCTGTGACTGGCTGTGCGAAGCTGTGCCGGGTTGTGTCTGGCTGTGATAGACTGTGACGGGCTGTGTAAAGCTGTGTCGGGCTGTGACTGGTTGTGTGAAGCTGTGTTGGGCTGTGACTGGCTGTGCGAAGCTGTGTCGGGCTGTGTAGAGCTGTGTCTGGATGTGATAGACTGTGACGAGCTGTCTAAACCCCCTAAAGCCTGCGCCTGCCACCCCTAAGGTTCCTGTTGATCTCAGTCTGTGCAAAAATTAAGGGTACCCCACAGAACCCGTAAAAACGTCTAAGTCCCAAACGGCCCTCTAACAGTGCGTAGGAGCTACAAGATATCCACCATTGAATTTGTAACCGCGTCTGCGGGTGTGGAAGTAAACACGTCGGCATCTACCTCATGTGCATTGTCATCCTCCGTGGTGTTTGCGCGCGTGCGCGGAGGTGCGGAGTTTGCTCGTCTGCTGCCAACCACCATGCAGTCCTCATCCTCCTATTAGAGGGTTGTCTGGGACTTAGACAGTTTTACGGGTTTTGTGGGGTACCCTTAATTTTGCGCAGACTTACGGATGGTAGGCTCAGACCAACAGAGGCCTTAGGGGTGACAGACACAGGCCTTAGGGGTGGTAGGCAGGCTCACACAGTTAGTCATGGGTTTTTTTATAGCCTATCACAGCCTGACACAGCCTTACACAACCTTACACAGCCTATCACAACCTATCACAGTCAGTCACAGCTTGTCATAGCCTGACACAGCCTTACACAGCCTTACACAGCCTATCACAACCTATCACAGTCAGTCACAGCTTGTCATAGCCTGACACAGCCTGACACAGCTTGTCACAGCCCGACACATCTAGACACAGTTCGACGTAGCCAGTCACAACAGTCACAGCCCGACACAGCTTGGCACAGCCGTCACGGCGTTCACAGGGAACAATTATCATTGGCAGTGAACAACTGTGAGGGATGCAGAGGGAACGTGCATTCTGTCTTGGATGACAGTTAGTTAGTTAGGCGGTTAGAACAACTTGCAGGTAGAATAGGCAGAGTAGCAACATGGAGAGGGACACTTTACTGAGAGAGTACTTCTTGGACAACACTGGAGGAGATCAGGCGGAGAGCACGATCTTGTAAGTGCAAATATGGAGATTACACAGAGGAGGAGATACGACGAGATGATGCTTGATTCATGCAAGCTGTAGAGATGCACTGTAGAGCAAATTAGAGACACCATGGCTTTGGCCTGATACTTGATAGATATTAATCTGATACATATTTCATACTCACTCTGTGTAGAGAGACCTGAGTGAAGCTGTGGAATGAATGCTTGGGTAGATGGAACATGGAAGATTGCAAAAGCGAACTGATACTTAATCATAGACAATAAGGTAACTTGCTAATATGAATGCGAGAAGGAATACAAATATGAAGCACCCCTATGATACACTAGTTGTAGGTCATGACTGATTGTTCTGAGCGGGCTGAGTGCTTAGAGATTTCCAACTCTTCTATCTTGGAGTTTCCACCTCGGATAGCTAAGGGATGGGTGAGTAAAAGCCGCTCGACATTTGGCAACCATATTGGGGAACTGAGTCAAGAACAACCAGATGTGACAGGCATCTGGTGAGATCATGGTGGATGGAGAATCAAGGAATTTGATGTGAATCAAATTCCCTGTGAAACTGAGATAGAAAGATTGTCCAAACAATTCTTTCAGAGGTTCTTGGAATTGCCAGACGGTTGCAAGGAAAACATTCTTAAGAGGGTGCATGATGCTGATCCAGAGTGGGGTTTGGAGAAATGAGCGATAAAGATTTATCAAGTGGCCTGTAGAGGGAGAGCAAGTTGGTTACCAACACTGGTTTATGTCATAGCATTGTTATCCATTAAACGAGTGGAGTTTGAAAGCTGGGAGGAACGGAAAGTGAATGTTTTTACTCATATGCATGAAGAACTTGTACTGGTAAAGAATTGGATTCCTAAGGATATCATGTGGATCAAACTTACACCAAGAACAGCTTTTCAGACATGCTTGCCATATGGTTATATGGTAACGGAGCCTTTTAGTATAGCCAAGGGTGTATTAAAGCTTGAAAGAAATCCAGGCATATACGAGAGATACTATAGAAGAGAGTTTTGGTTATTGCCTCATTAAAGATATGAAAGACATGGGACATGAGTGATGAAAGGGAAGCTAGACTCCACAGATATTCAGCAAAAAGAGAAAGTTATTTGAAAGCTAATTATCCATATCTTTGGGAGAGAGGAATAGACATAGGGGAATCATCTGGACCTCTCACACCATTAAGGCCAGAGAGTACATCACCCATACCGGAAGAACCAGAGTTAATTGCCACTCCTTCTTATTCTTTACAAGAAAGATTAAGGGATTTGGTACAGGAAGAAGATCAGCTACGAGGGGAAAGATCTGAGGTACATCCCTGGGTTAAAGATCTGACAAAAATCTTTGACCAGAGTTGGCATGGAACACCAAGAGCAGGAACTCCAGTTTCTGAAATACAAGATAAAGAAGAGGAAGATGTGGCAGAGCCAACGGAGAGTTCAGACTCTCCAACACCACTTCAGTTGAATTATATGAGTGAGGAAGAAGAAATCGAAGGGAAGAACTTGGAAGATGAAAACAAAGAGAAGAATTTGGAAGATGAAAAGTATGAAGAAGTAGACCCAACAGTTGAGGTTGAGACTACAACCAGGACATCCCAACCTGTTGGACCTGGATCAAGTGGAGCACTTGGATCACAGGCCAACAAATGTGTTGGCTCAGGGGGATCAGGTGAGCAGCTTGGATCTGGCTCTGGGGGGACAGGGAGTGTGGGAAGTAGTGCAACTGGAGCTGGGGGTACTGCAAGTACAGGGGGGCCAGTAGCTGTTAACCGCTGGTTTATGACTTAGACAAAACAGACTATCAGCACTACTGCCCATTTCCTAATACATGCAACAGAGGTTGTCCGACGGTATGCTTTCAGAAACGATTACGAAGTAATCGTTTTAAGGATAGCTAAACCATGAACATCGTATGAATTTATCTCCTTGGAGGCTGCTTAATCCTATTGATTAAGCTTAACTTACAGTCTCTTTGACATGAAAGATCTTAGTCGTAAAGACTGAAGTCGTTCCATTCATACAAACAATTAATAGTCAAGGCAAAACAAGAACTATCCTGAGATGATACACATTCTCACCATCCCACGTTCTCTCATAATGCACATTCTCTCCATCTCACATTCACTCTACACAGAGATACTTCGAATAGCATGGCTTTACTTCAGAGTTCGTCACATCATCACAGAAGTACACACTGAATATACACTGATCACTGATACTCATACTCATATTGCTCTCCTTCTAAGTTGCGTGCAATCTTTTTATACTATGCTCCAAAGAGCCGTTATAGTCTGTGGTCGTTAATGACCGTTTGCTTGATTGCCTACGCAACCTAAAAGGTTTGCTAAAAAGGTGGCTCGTTGCCGTGGTCGTGAGCCATAGTGGTAAACGGTCCACTACACCCTCTATTGGTTAAAGCTGATGCTAACGTGGCCGTGTGATATCGTGGTTCACGGCCCACGGTTACTACACTACCCACTACTGCTCCCGTGGTAATGTACCATTGTCCCGCCATTTGCTAAGTACCGTGTACTTAGCCGTCTCTGCCTGTGGCCAGGTAGTGTACGTCCATCACTACCCGGTATATCCCGTTGTGACCCTCGTTGTCTGTCCCTCGTAGCATAGCCGTTATCATTTATTCCCACCCCCTCTTTTGAAATTGTGTCCGCACAATTTCGTTAGCTCCTGTGCTTGTTGTATCTCTTGGGGATGTAAGGTGGTGGCATGCCTGTCTGCAGGGTAGGAAGTGTGTCCCAGGATTGTCATCGTGGAAGCTTCTTGTTCCTGTTGTCATCACTGTCTGGTTGCTCCTCTGGTTCGTGAGTAGGCCAGCTTTCGTCATCAGGGTGTTCTGCTATTCCGTCCCCACGTACCATGTCAATTTTTGTGGTCAAGGTTTCTCGGTAGGTTTGTAGCTCCTCCTTGGTCCAGGGTATAATGTGTTTAGTCGCCCTGCTGCCCATTAACCAGTTAACAGCTTGGACCCTGTTTCTCTGAAAGGGTGGGTCTCTGTCCAAGACCAATGGTGAAAAGTGGTCCTTCGCCTGGCGCCATGCTTCAGCATACATTGGCCTATTCATATATGCTGAAGTGCCTGCGACTCTCTCTGGTGGCTGGAATTTGGGTAATTCCCAGTGAGTATCTTTTTCAATACTCTCATAGCGCTGCCAGCTTCCCCTCATTGTCACGAACATCCGGTACAGGCCAATATAAAAACTTGGGCATCCCATTACAATGGTTACTGCCGGGGTAGGATTAATCTTCAATTGCCCCACTGCCCACATGTAAGCTACCAGTTCCTTGTATTCCAGGGGAGCCTGGCGCCAGAATTCAACCAATTCTGCCCCTGACCATGTCTCCTCCTTAGCCAGTGGCCTCATCCTATATCTTAGAGGGATAAGAGTTTGATTGAGCAGATGTAATTGTGTAGAGTAAAAAGAGGGGTGCTGCATTAACTCAATTCATCAGCAGCTTGGGTTAGTATTCTGACACAAATGACACCGCAGCGGAAGGGAAAACATCACTCATGCCATTTAGCTATCTATCCTAGAAACAAACATGCTGGATTTGAAACAGGTTGTCCAGAATGCTTTGTACTTATGCTAGGTTTCCTGGGTTATTCATGAATTCCAACTACTTAGATGAGGACCAGCACTCTCATAAAAGAATTTACTTGCCACATTAATTCACTACTAGCATGCAAATAGTGCAACCTGGGCTATTGCTCTAATCAGGTCTGGATTTGCTGCAGCTGAGCTCCCAAAAGTCCTCAGAATCTGATCAAGCTACACTCTCATAACTACTTGGGGTATCATGACATCTAAAGGACCAATTCCCAAGGCTGAAAGCTACACATGCCATCTGCAATAGTGAATATTTATGTTAAATTCACATCAGAGCTTACAATACCATGCCACTGAACACTTGTAGAGATTCACATGATTGCAACTCCTCTTTACTACTGGCCTCAGCGGATACAATCAGTTCTGCCCTGATAGTTCACCATCCTCACTGCTCACACCGAGCTCCTACTTTTCTCCTCACCAAAAAGACCCCCTCCGTCTTGCACTACCGCTGCTTAAATCTACTTTTGGTTGCCTCATCCACTCCGAACGGTGCGTTGATTAATCGCTGATTTCATGGCTAGCCCATGTGTTTATTTAGTAGACCGCGGGTATTCCTCCCCCTCTCGGCCTACTTGCACGTCAATACCACTTGTGCTTTCTATCTATGCGGAGTATGCCAACTACACCTTATCATCCAATTGGATGAACTACAACAGTACTATGCTATTTTGGTTACTGCCTTAGTTCATCCGTTAGTCATCCAGCAACTCCAACTGGATGTACCTCCTATGCACCTTCATCATCCGTTCGTTACCTGCATTCAACCCCTCTTCATCCAAGTTTCAGCTTCATCCCGACATCCCGACACTTAGCCAAAATTTCGCACCACGAGATTTTACCCTACAGCTGTAGAGTCCTCCGTTCTTTAGCTACCACCGTCCTCGGTGGTTTCTTCCTCACACACAGTCTTCACTAAGGTTTGTAGTGCTTTGAGTTCACGACGTTTCCTCTTCCACCGCCTGCCTGCTCCATCTTGTAGAATGCAAACGCGGCTTCCCTCATCGCCAGCTGCATTGTGTCCTTCGTCATTTTCTATCAACAGGTATGGGCCTTCCCAGGGATCCTCCATCTTCCTTTTCTTCCCTGGTTTCAACATCATAACCAGGCTTTGATTCTGCAGTTGCTGGAACTCTTTGTGGTGTTTGTGCCTGGCCGCATATCCTCTCTGCTGCTGTTTTTGTGCCCTGCCAACATTGTCACGGAGTCGCCTTTCTATTGATCGAATGTCTTGCATCTTCCTGGCCATCATCTCCACCATGGCATCTTCATCGTCGTCTAGCTTCACCAGCTCCGTTATGGCTCCGATTTCATTGTCAATAGACATCCTCATCTCCCTGCCCAGTGAGTACTTCAAATGGGGAGAAGCGGGTTGAGGCTTGAATGTCGAATCTATAGCCAAACGCTGATTTGTGCAGGTCACGATCCCATTCGCAACCTGTTTCTCCTCCTAGCGTCACTATGCTTTGCTTGAGTGTTTTGATAAGCCTTTCCGCCATGCCATTGCACTGCGGCCAGTAGGGTGCGGAGTACTCTTGCTTGATGCCAAATCTCTCACATACTTCCTTGAATTCACCCTTCCACTCGCTACCTTGGTCTGTCAACACCGTGCGAGGTATCCCATATCGATAGATGATCTGTTCCTCAAAAAATCGGGCTGTCAATGCAGCTGTGTGCTCGGTTACTGGGGTGACCTCTACCCATTTGGAAAAGTGGTCTACGACAATGAGTGCATAATGATTTCCTTCCTTGGTCTTGGGCAAAGGCCCTGCTGTATCCATAGCAATTCGGTAGAAGAGGTCCTTGATAGGAATGCTCCGTAGCTTGGTACTCCCAGATCTTAATGGACCCGACAGCCGAGCGGTTTGGCAGCGTGTGCAGGTTTGCAATACCTCCTGTACTTGCCGAATTCTGTTGTGCCAGAAGAGCCTCTTGCAGATCTCTGCTTGGACTCGTTTTGCTCCAAAGTGTCCCATTTCACGATGCAAGCGACGAATAATTTCTTCCCTCTTCTGTGGTTCTGGTACAATCAGCCCTTTGTAAAGTAGCACTCCCTCTCTCCATTCGGAATGCCTAGTGCGTTTTTTAACCCTCTTTTCTTCTTCTTGATTGAGGTAATCATTGATCTCTCCAAATGTGAGCAAGTGCATGGCCTGGATGTCATTAAGGATGTCATCCTCGTGTTCTTCTCGCTCAAGTTGGTCATCCCTTCTTATTTTAGTTGGTGGGCCTTCCTCAGCTGCCATCTGCAGCAACTGTCGCTGCTGGATTTCTGCCCCCCATGCGCCTCCTTCACTCTTGACTGATCTGCCACTTTCCAGCAGGTGTTCTTCCTCTCTGCTGGAGTAGCTGCTGCTGGACTTACTCCTTGGTCCTTCATTCTCACTTTCAGGGAGCTCCTCCACTCTTTTTCTGCTCCCTTCCTCATCTCCTTCTCTCTCTGGCAGATGTTGCCCATCGCCCCTCATTACCCTTTGCACTTGTGGTTCAGCCCTAAGTCCTGCCCTCGTTTGTATGACTCCAACAAAGGGCAGCTCCTTGTATGCCTGATTCTTACCCCCATGTGGTGTTTGTCGTGGCAGGTCTTTCCACAATCGCACCCGTCTTCTAGTTGACCAGTCATCAATTTTGCCATCGTCGTCCTTTCCCTCTTCGTCAGTGAAGTACTTATACTCCCTTTCTCTTTCTTCATGTTCACGACCTTCAGGTGGTTCCTTCTTTATTACTGCCTTCATTTGCTGCATTGCCATGTGCTTACCTGGTGTGGGTCTGATTTGCCCATGCCCAACAGTTGGGGGAATCCCATGTATTAAAAAGACTCCATTCTGGGTTGCATTTTCCATCCGCTGAAGTGCCTCCCACAGGCTGTTTTTTGGTGGGACAGGTTCCCCTCCTTCTCTTAGTGTCCTCTTTTTCTTGCCCCTGTTTCCAGCCTGGGCCATGGTATCCTTGCTTCCTTTGGTTTCCTGCCCCTTCATGCTTTGCCTTCTCCACTGTTCTTTGTACTTCAGCTCTTGATTGTGCGTCCCCAGCAAAGGGCAATTCTTCACATGGTGGAATTCTGCTCACAAGAAGTGCATGCCGTGGGCTCTTTTGCAGGAAATTCCACCTCTTCTCTTCACCACCAACCTCTCCGTCATCACCTTCCCTCTTCCAGCCATGATCCGCTCCATCAAGTTCTTCACCGAGGTGTACGTTTTCCTGTTTGTCACTTCTCTCACTTTCCCCTTCATGTGCCACTCCAGATTTGTTCTTCCTTGCTGCTTGAGGATTGGTTTGGTAATCGGCCCTGGTTTTTATCACTCCAGCGCAGGGCAGCCCCTTCTCTCTCTTGTTCTCACAGCCTGGTCTTGTTCTTCTCTGCACAAATCCTCCGAGTTCTTCATTTTCAGATTGCTGGATTTCACTATTCATGAGCTGCCGGCCTTTGTCCTCCCTAGCAGGGAAGTGTGCTCCCTTTTCCTCACTCTTTGCTGGTTCCTTTGCAGATATTCCACCCACTACATCACCAGGACCACATCTTCCTTGGGGCTCATCCCTTGACCAATTTCTGGCCTCCATCCGTTCAGGTCTTGACTCCACTATCCCCATTGCTGCTGATTTTTGAGCTGCTGATGTCCTGTTTTTGAGTCTCCTCTTCTTCTTGTTTTAGCAGCAGCTCCCATGCTTGGATTGCTACCCTTCTCCGCAACTTATCTCGTACCTTTCCCTTCCCCTTCAGTCTGATTAACTTACTTGTCTTGGCAGCCTTTTTGCCATGACCTCCGTGCTTCACTGCTGCTCCCTTGACTGCCCACCATCCGTGGATCTTCTTCATCCCACTGGCCAGCCTTGGCATGTACTTAGTCATGAGATACCATAGGTGTTTGCTGCACAAATTCACCATGAGTATGGTCCTCCAGACCCCATCCTTCACCATCCAACAGGTAATTCTGGCAGTCCTTTCCGCAGCCCTTAGGGCCTCGTCCTTTTGCTGCACCTCTTTCTTTATTCGCATGATGCTCTTGTTTCTCCTTCCTAGTTCATCATGGAACTTGTGTACTGATCCTTCCTTCCCTGTTGCATTCACCCTTCTCATATACTGTGCAGAACTTTGCCAAAGGTAATTGAAGCATACCACCATCACCTGTACGGTGCTGATTATCCACATCAACATTGCCATAAAAGCTGAGCTCCATCTGCTCCTTGCCCTTTCCATTTGTCGCTTGTTCTCATCAGATTTCCTTGCTTCAGAGCTGATGCTTGCCTTCCCACCGTTCTTTTGAATCCTCACGTCATTCTCGCTGTCACTCACAGTCCTAATGGCTGGTTTTTCTTTTCCTTTCAGCACGCAGGTTCTTGGAGGACTCACTGACTTAAGATGACCTCTCTTGCTCTCTCGGCAATAGACACACAGTGATGGTTTGTTGCTCATCTCTGTGTTTGGCCTCACTTTTATGAACACTCCTGGGATCAATGTACTCTCCCTGTATTGGACTGCAGTGTCTTGAGGCCTATGCTGCAGATCCTCTACTCTTTCCTCATTTGACCCCGCTCCTATCACCCGGTCGCTATAAACTATTAGTGCAGTATTGGCAGAATCTTTGCATTGGTTGTCCCTTCCCCTTTCTGTCATTGGAGTTGTCTCAGTAATTGCTCTTTTTTTGTTCTCTCGGTCATTCTCGCTGTTTTTCTCATAACTACATGATCCCTCTTCAAAGCTGCTGATTACAGCATTGACTCCTGGGTAAAGTTCAAACCTGACTCATTGCTCCTTCTCCTTCCCCTTTGCAGATCGGCTTTCAGCATCAATCCTCAAGCCCGAAGAAAGTAACTTCTCTGCCTGTGCAGCGCTTTCTTGCTCATCATCTGCTTGGTCCTGACTTGGTTCAATTATCTCAAAGCAGAAGTCTTGAGTGATATCTGTTCTTGGCACCTTCCCTTGTTTTCTATATTCCAATGGCTGCAGATTAGTGTAGATGCAAAAGAATATGCCATGCAATTCCTGTCTAAACTGCCATAGCGCCCATACCAATAGATAGTAATGGAGCTCATACCCATTTTTTCCAGGGCCAATGACTGACCTCTCTTCCCTTTTTGCAAGAGCATATCTACCATTGCGAAGGGTGAAAAGGTCTGCAACCCCCACGTTCTCTTCCAAGCAGAGCCTCATTACTGTCTCAGGTTTTTGCTCTCCCCTCCTTTTCTCTCTTCTAGTCATGTTGATTTCTATGTCTTCAAGTTCTTCTGGTTTTCCGACAGGGAATCTACTAAGGGCATCCACATTGGTGTGTTTGCTGCCAGGTCGGTGGATAATGCGAAATTCAAAATCCTGGAGCATCATGATCCAGCGTCCGCGTCTACCGTATGCGTCACTCACCGTTGCAAGCCATTCAAGGGGTTTATGGTCTGTTCTTACCAAGAAGGGCGTACCATACAGGTACTGTCGGAAATGAAGAACTCCCCAAACCAATGCATAGCATTCCCCTTCCATTGGGTGGTATTTCTTTTGTGTATTTGATAGTGCCTTACTAACATAAGCAATCACGTGTTTCTTCCTTCCTTCCTTTTGTGATAAAATGGCCCCTACACCCTGGATTGACCAATCGACGTCTAGGATAAATGGTTTAGTAAAGTCAGGCCTTACCAAAATTGGGGCTTCGATCAGCTTCAGTCGCAGTCCTTCGAACGCATTCTGAGCTTGTGGATTCCATTTGAAGTTTGTGTCTTTCCTGGTGAGGTCGAACAGCGGTCCAGCCGCGTGAGCATATTTCTGCATGTATTCCCTATAGTACCCAGTCATGCCTAAGTATACCTTCACCCCTGTAACATTCCTTGGTATTGGAAATTGCTCAATGGCAAGGACTTTGTTAGGGTCTGGTTTTACCCCTTGCTTTGACACAACATGTCCGAGGAACACCAGTTCCTGTTTCCCAAATTCACACTTCTCAGGGTTCAGCTTCAGATTGCTCTCATTCAACCGCTGTAGAATGCTTTCAACATGCCTTAGGTGAGACTCCATTCTGTGCTGTGGACATTTATGTCATCCACAAACACCTTCGTGTATTCTTTGATTTCCTGAGCCAAAATGGTGTTCATTGCTCGCTGAAAAGTTTGCTGTGGCATTTGTCAGCCCAAATGGCATCACCAGCCACTCGTAAAGACCTGATCTGGTAATTATGGCAGTCTTCTTGATGTCTTGCTCGCTCATCCTTATCTGCCAAAAGCCACTTTGTAGATCTAGTGTTGAAAACCAGCTGGCCTTTCCCAGCTGTTGTAAGACATCACGAATCACTGGCATGGGGTATGAGTCTCTCCTGGTTTGCTGATTTAGGGGTCTGTAGTCACCGCAGAATCGCTTACTCCCATCTTTTTTTGGTGGTAAAGTGACTGGACAATTGTACTCCGAGGCACTTTGTCTCATTTTTCCTTGTTTGATCAACGCTTCTATTTGTGATTGCACCTCCTTCTCTTCCCACTCCGATAGCCTATTTGCTCGACTTCTACATGGTGGAAAGCCCTTAGTGTCTATGTGATGCTCCACGTCCTTGCAAAAACCCAGATCTGCCTTGCTGAGGGCAAATGCCTCTTGGTTCTGCTCCAGCATGGCCAGCATCTGCTCTCTTTGTGTTTCTGTCAGCTGGTCACTTAGCTTCAGCCTTGCTTTTAGCGTCTGCCAACGACTTGGCACTTCAATATTTATCCTGTCCGTTTTCCCAGAGACAGAGTATATGGTTATCTGGTAACGCTCCCTTTCTTCAAGAGCAGTGACTCTCAACCAGTCCTGGATATCGTCTTCCCCTTCACTCTCCTCTTGGAGTTCGTTTTCCCATGCCTTGTTATAGGCATCCCTTAGGATCAGCCTGGTCATGCCTTGGTGTGTCTCTTGTTCAAGCAATTCTCCCAAACCCTGGTCCTCTAGCTCATCATCCTCTATCTCCGCATCCCTGATCAGTTCTTCATAGTCGAGGTAATGTGTGATGATGAGGAAGCGGTTCTGGCTGAACTAACTGAGATTATGTCAGGAAGCATGGTCAATGAGGTTCGTCTAAGAAAAGGGTTCCTATTCCATTACCAGTTCCCAGCCCTACGACAGACAATGAAAAGGGAGAAGCAGCAGAAGCTGCTGAAGAACATGGCAGACCACAACGGAGAATGCCACCAAGATGGTCTGAAACTACAGCAGGAAGATAAAAAATACTCAATCACTTTTATAAGGGCCGCATCTCCATGTCACCAATGGACATGATCATGAGTATGTCAGAGGAGTTCGAGAAATTAAAAGGATTGGTCAAAGTGGTTGAGTGAGCCAAAGAAAGTAGCAGGCAAACCAACTGGACTGCTGGAGCAAAACACACTGGTGCACAACACGTCTCCAAACAGCAGGCAGTAGCGTATGCATACAATGGGAAGGTGAAGGCTCTTCATGCCATGGTTACAATAGGGGATTTCCAAGTGCTAGGGCAGATTGACACAGGAGCTATGGTCTCTGTGATGGCAGCAAGTACAGCACGGGATCTGGGAATTATGAAGTATTAAATGACAAAGAGGTGGCTTACCGTGTGGCATCTGGAGCTGTGGAGACAGCAATGGGTAGGCTGGAGGACCTCAAGGTCACGGCGGGAAAATTGACAAATCAAGTATCTTTCATAGTGGTTGATATGGACAGCTATCACATGCTACTAGGACTTGACTTCTTGAAGAAATTTGGGGCTGGAGTGGATACGGAGGCTGAAACACTGAGGATCCGCTACGGACCTGGAACTGATGTGGCTTATTTTCCCTTGCACACAGTTGAGTTGGCTGATAACAAGATGCAGCAATTTCACGAGCTGTGTGAGAACATATTGGTCGAACCTGCAGAGGGGATTTGGGACTGCAACAATCAGGTCTATGCAGTGTCACATGCTGAAGAGCCCGGGACAATGTAATCCAAATTCCCCAGTCCAGATGAATGGAAAGAGGAGTCAGAAGAGTGGGAAACAGATTCGGAGACTGGATCTCAAGACATGGAGGAAGAACTACATTACCTCCAGCAAATTGGTGGCATGCACTCTTCCTGATCCCATGGCTGCCTTTGCCCTGCATTGGTCTTCCGTGTGTCCCAACATTTTGCAAAAGTTGCACTGCTTACCACACTGGTCTGTCCAGTGCCCAAATTTGTGGCATTTTCCACATTTCACAGGGGTTCTCCTGGATGGACAAAATGCTCCGACGTGCCCTTCTTGTTGACAATTGTTGCACACTTTGGTCATACCACGCAGTGGGGTACGGCTGCCTGATGCGTCAGAGGGAGTGGATCCCTTCTCAAAATACCTTTGTAGTGTGAAGTTGAGGTCGTCCAAGCGTTTATCCGTTTGAGACATTGGCCTATCAGCTGTTTCTTCCTCGCCTTCCATTGGTTCCATAGGGGTCTCTCCAATTTGCCCCAGTCCTTTCTCCACTTGTATTGCTCTCTCCACTGCCTCATCAATGTTAGCAAATCTGGCTCCCAACAGCAGGCGCATTATTTCTGGTCGCAATCCTGACATAAACCTTCGCCTCTGTTCAAGATCTGCAATAGTGCCTCGCTTGAATAGCTTGTCAAGTCGTTCAAAGTATGCCTGCACCCTTTGTCTTGGCTCCTGTCTGATTGAGTCGAGCTTCATCTTCAGCTCGGTTGGATCGACCTGACCAAACTTAGCCTCAATGGCTGCCTGAAACTCATCCCATGTCGCAGGTTTTGGGTTCTGTCTTCGATACCAAGCATCTGCTTTGCCCAAGAGGTTCAGCCTCGCCACTTTCACCATCTTGTCTTCAGCATACTCCCTTACATCTCCCGCCATCTGCAGACAATCAAGCCAATCTGCAATGCCCTCGCTTTCTTTCCCACTAAAGAATATGTCAATACCTGAAGGACTAGTCATGGCTTGCTCTTTGGATGGTTTCTATTGTTCTTTGGGTGATCAGAATGTGAACTCATGGATTCTGAATCCACATTCCATTCGGCAGTAATTCTTCTCTGCCTTATGTGTTTCTACGAGCAAGGACCCCTATAGATACCCATCTGTTGTTTACCATCAACCATAGTATGGAAATTGTTTGAACACCTGAGTGTACCATCCTGAGGCACAGATCCCCATTGGCATAGCTCGCGGTGTGCCTATAGTAAGTCAGCAAAGGCTGATCTAGTGGCTGTCCTTGTAGTGTATAGCTGATCACTATGTCTCATAATGCTGGTTCATTAGGAAAGACAGAGCTATCTACCCTTTGCATTACTTAGACAATATTTGTTTCAGCGTTGACCTCTATACCATTCCTGGGTTGTTAGAGGGCTGTCTGGGACTTAGACACTTTTATGGGCTTTGTGTGGTACCCTTAATTTTTGCGCAGATGAGTGGAGTTTGAAGGCGGGGAGGAACGGAAAGTGAATGTTTACACTTATATGCATGTAGAACTTGTACTGGTAAAGAATTGGATTCCCAAGGATATCTTGTGGATCAAACTTACACCAAGAACAGCTTTCCAAACGTGTTTGTCATACGGTTATATGGTAACAGAGACTTCTAGTATAGCTAAGGATGCATTGAAGCTTGAAAGAAATCCAGGCATATATGAGAGATACTACAGGAGAGAGTTTTGGTTATTGCCTCATTGAAAATATGAAAGACATGGGACATGGGACATGAAAGAGAAGCTAGACTTCACAGATATTCAACAAAAAGATAGAGTTATTTGAAAGCTAATTATCCATATCTTTGGGAGAGAGGAATAGACATAGGAGAATCATCTGGACCTCTCACACCATTAAGGTCGAAGAGTACATCACCCATACCGAAGGAACCAGAGCTCAATGCCACTCCTTCTTATTCTTTACAAGAAAGATTAAGGGATTTGGTACAGGAAGAAAGATCCCTTTCCCTTGCCATTCACAGAGGTTGTATTGGACACTGTGGCTGGCCATGAGATGTACTCATTCATGAATGGCTTCAGTGGGTATAACCAAGTACAAATGGCAGAAGAAGACCAGGGAAAGACAGCTTTCATCACAGACTGGGGTGCTTATGCATACAAAGTCATGTCTTTTGGACTTTGTAATGCAACAGCAACATTTCATAGAGTGATAAGTGAATCATTCCATGAGTATCTGGATGATTTCATGCAAGTGTTCTTTGATGATTTCAGTGTGTACAGTTCTAAGAATGAGCACTTGCATAAATTTGAGTTATGTTTGGCCAGATGCAGAATGAGAGGTCTGGGTCTGAATCCAGAAAAATGTACTTTCTGTGTGAACTCAGGGTACTTCTGGGACACATTGTATGTAAGAAGGGATTACTTGTGGACCCCAGAAAGACGGAGGCCACTAAAGCATCACCACCACCAGGAAATGTTAAAAATCTAAGGAGATTCCTTGGACAAACCAGTTACTACAGAAGGTTTGTCAGACGGTATGCACAGATGGCAGCACCTTTGAGCAAGCTTTCTGAAAAAGGATGCAGTGTTTACATGGACAGCTGAATGTCAATAGGCTTTTGAGGAACTTACATTGTCAGTAACAACTACACCTGTGCTGATTAACCCTCACTGGCACGTAATATTTCATGTACACTGTGATGCCTCAGGAGAAGCATGGGGAGCTGTGTTAGCCCAAAATATCACAGGAAACATAGATTCACCTGTGTATTATGGTAGCAGGTTGTTGAACAGTGTTGAAAGGAACTATAGCACAACTGAAAGAGAAGCATTGGCAATGATTTATGCAGTCAAGAAATTCAGGCATTGCCTATTGGGAAGGAAGTTCATGTTTTATGTGGATCTGTAGGGCGAAAGCAGGTAATAGAAAACAATGGCGGGAGCAAAGCAAGAAGCAGTGAACGATGGCATGGAGCGGGACCTGAAAGCGAAATTAACTAAGTATAAAGATGATGCAGCGAGAATTTAGGGTGAAGGGATGGATGCAGGATGATCAGTGTTTTTCATTCCAATGGATGAAAATGGAGAACAGATGGAGAAACAAGTGAAATTCATACAATGGATGGAAAAGAGGATGAAAACAAAATCTTGAAATACATTCATCTGTTTGTCAACGGATGGAAGTAGGGGATGAAAAATGAAATCATGGATGAAAATTTGACAAAGGAATTTAATTGACAAGTTGACTATTTGAATCCTAAAAATGGCAAATTAAGTTCTGATCGGTGCACCGTATGGGCAAAGGGATGGTCTGAGACCAAACTAAGATCGAGGAGATGAGGATGAAATTAATGTAGCCGCAATTTTATGTTTAGGTGGGGATAAGGCAAAGGGGGATAATACCCGGCCTTGTCGTGACATTCCACGATAAAGAATCTGATTTAAATTTCTCTGTTTGTAGTATATTATGAGCCCATGTGGG
This sequence comes from Takakia lepidozioides, assembly GCA_030704615.1. Taxonomy (NCBI): domain Eukaryota; kingdom Viridiplantae; phylum Streptophyta; class Takakiopsida; order Takakiales; family Takakiaceae; genus Takakia; species Takakia lepidozioides. Next base: position 15,216,188 of record CM060732.1, read on the forward strand.
CAGTCAGTGGTGTTGTGTGGTGAAGAAGGAGAGTGAGCACGTATAAATGAGAGCTCTAGGAAGAAGATGACACCAGTTTTACATATGATACTTGGAGTGGATTGAGAAGCGAGGAAGGTGTAAGCATGTAGTGTGCCTTGTTGTTTTCATAACCAGTGAGTAGGCTGGTGTATCAGGCCTGTTTGGCTGAATATATAGTGATGATTTTGATCTATGCCTTAGAGTCTCATGATCATGGGAGAATGGGGAATTTAGACTAAGCCTTGTTATTTATTTCTTTCACTATGTACTAGACTGATCTCATAGAATTACTAGGATCTATTTCTTCACTAGCACTAATGATGAGGGCTGTTTGTACTTAGAATAATAACATCATCAGATTATATGCAAGATGTTTTCAGCATAGATAAATGGATCTAACAATTAGCTAGACTAGTATTACATCAACTGATTACATGGAAGCATAGAGTGGAGACCAGAAATATGACAGAGTATTTTGATTTGATCCTAGATTGATGGACTAACTCGTTACTGATATTAAGACCATAAAATTATATCCAATAGCAATGCCTAGTGGAGGGAATATGATCAATGAAGTAAGTAAAATTACAAATAGTTTACATACCGCATACGATTGGTAGAGCTGAAGCTTTCCAGAGATAACTCCCTTGCCTATCATGTATTCAGAAATGCATGAGTCCTTACCCAAGCATCAGTAGATGATAACTTATCTCTTCAGGTCAAGACTAACTAAGTGGCACTCATTGAACGTTCTTCAACAAAATGGAATGCCAGGATATTGAAGTGCAGGAAACGAGACGACATATGAACTCCAAGGGATGATGTTTCCTACTGTGCTTGGGCAAATCAACATTAGAATACAATAAGTTTCATGCACAAATTTTACTGTCTATTCTTGGTTTTCTCTTCCGCTGCAGCCTAGGATAGACAGAGTACTAACGGGTGATCAAGTTGATGTTTGGGTAGGTCCCCTATTTTTACTTACAGATCATCAGGCTTTGATTTATCTGGTGAACAAGCCTTTGATAAGTGGCAGGATAGCAAGGTGGTTAATAATCCTGCACGAGTTTGAATTCGAAGTTGTTTACAAGCCTGGCCGTTTGCATCTTGTGGCAGATCATTTGTCACGCCTAACAACAGGAGAGCCCGCCACGAGAGTAGAAGACCAATTACCTGATGCGAGTCTATTTGCAGTGGAGATGCAAGGAAGTGCAGATGATTGGTTAGATTGACAGTGGCCAATCAGATACTACCTTACTCATGGTCAGTGCCCACCTAGTTATGGGAAGGAACAGAGGAAGAGAATAGCTATCAAGGCTTTACCTTACACTATGATAGGCAGCAGAATGTATAAGCTAGGACCTGATGGAATTCTGAAACGATGCTTGTACCACCATGAAGTAAATAAAGTTTTGGAGGAAGTTCATAAAGGAGTGGCTGGAGGTCATTTTGGAGAGGAGACTACCAGTAGGAAGATACTACTTGCAGGTTACTGGTGGCCTACTTTATTCAAGGATGTACACAAATATTGCAAGAGTTGTGATGAGTGTCAGAGGCTAGGACCATTGCAGAGATCTGGCAAGATGGCTTTGCATCCTACGATGCCTACTGAACCATTTCAGAAGTGAGGACTAGACTTTGTTGGACCAATAAACGCACCAGCCAGAAATACACAAAACAAGTATATAATCACAGCCACTGATTATACTACAAAGTGGGTAGAAGCTAAGACTTTGAGGGACAACACAGCTAAATCTACAGCAAGGTTCCTATATGAGAACATACTCACAAGATTTGGCTGTCCCCTGGAATTTATTAGTGACCAGGGAAGTCACTTCATTAACGAGACTATAGAACTATTGACTAAAGAGTTCATGATTGTGCACATGAAGAGTACAACCTATTACCCACAGGGTAATGGGCAGGCAGAGGCCACCAACAAAATACTATGTACTATTTTGGCTAAGATAGTCAATGCAAACAGAACGGATTGGGATACAAAGCTGCTGACAGCTTTGTGGTCATACAAGACTTCATATAAAGTCACCACTAAGTATACGCCATTCCAATTAGTTTATGGTAGGGAAGCTTTACTTCCAGTGAAATTCTTGTTACCTACCATGAGAACTGAATGGGGAAGGAGAATGGAATTGGAAGATTCAATTAAAGTCAGGAAACATGAATTATATCATGTGGAAGAAGTACGTGCTGATGAAGCAGATAACATGACCAAAATTCAGATGAAGAGGAATGATCAATTTGATGAAGGTAAATTAAATTTTTTTAAGACGGGTGATTTGGTACTGTGGTTGCAGAAGAAGGGAAAGATTAAAGCTTCTAAGCTTAAGTCACCATGGAAATGACCTTATGTCATACAGAAGATGTATGATAACAACACAGCCATGTTACAAACCATTAATAAGGAGATGCTGGGAAGAGTCAATGCCAATAAGTTGAAGGGATACAGTGGTATCCATGACAAACCATTGCGGCATGATTTGCATATTGAAACACAGAAACAGTCACGGGCTGCACCGGTGATATCAACGGAGCATGAAGCACTTGTCGTAAAGCCGAATGTGTATGGCCTGAGCGGAGAACACGGGTGTTCGCACAGCTATCACAGCCCATCACAGTATCACACAGTCTATCACAATCCATCACAGCATCACACAGCCTATCACAGTTTACCACAGTTTGACACAGTCTGTCACAGCCCCAACACAGCCTATGTGAGTTGCACAGTCCATAGAGTCAGTGACAGGTGGACGCGGGTTAACGTCAGAAAAGTAGCCGGCAAGTGAAAGGACAGCTTGGAAGTCAAACTCGGAGAATGTGCCACGCGGACAGGGGAAAACGGGGGCATGTTTAAAAGCGAACACGTGGCCACTAGGGTGAAGCACACCGCGGTGTATATATTGCAAAAGTGGGTGTCATCATGCAAGAGGACAAACTGGGCCGTCAAAGTACCTACCCGGTACATCAACCAAAACTATTTGTGGGCCCATTAATGCATTCAGGGCAAAGGTAACGGAACCCTTTACATGTACAGAAAAGGGGGACCTTTGCCACATGTGCTGTCCTAGTGGATGATAACGGCTATGCTACGAGGGACAGACAACGAGGGTCACAACGGGACATACCGGGTAGTGATGGACGTATACTACCTGAGCCACAGGCAGAGACGGCTAAGTACGCGGTACTTCGCCAATGGCGGGACATTACCACGAGAGCAGTAGTGGGTAGTGTAGTAACCGTGAGCCGTGAACCACGATATCACACGGTCACGTTAGCATCGGCTTTAACCAATAGAAGGAGTAGTGGACCGTTTACCACTATGGCTCACGACCACTGCAATGAGCCACTTTTTAGCAAACCTTTTAGGTTGCGTAGGCAGTTAGGCAAACGGTCATTAACGACCGCAGGCTGTAACGGCTCTTTTGAGCATAGTATAAAAAGACTGCACGCAACTTAGAGAGGGTGTGCAATATGAGTATGAGTATCAGTGATCAATGTGTACTTTTGTGATGATGTGACGAACTCTGAAGTAAAGCCATGATATTCGAAGTATCTCTGTGTAGAGTGAATGTGAGATGGAGAGAATGTGCATTATGAGAGAACGTGAGATGGTGAGAATGTGTATCATCTCAGAATAATTCTTGTTTTATCTCGACTACCATCTGCTTGTCTGAACAAAGAGGCTTTAGTCTTTTCGACTAAGATCTTTTATGCTAAAGAGACTATAGATTGGGCTTAATCAATAGGATTAAGCAGCCTGCAGGGATATGGCTTCATACGACGTTCATGGTTTAGCTATCCTTAAAACGATTACTTCGTAATTGTTTCTGGAAGCATACCGTCGGACAGCCTCTGTTGCATATCTTAGGAAATGGGCAGTAGTGTTGATAGCCTGTTTTGTCTAAGTCATAAACCAGCGGTTAACAGAGAGTAAGAACAATGGGACGCGACGGCTCTAAGCATCCTACACACCGTTGGGGGAAATCGAAGAGGCGGCGACCTCCCTCAAAAGTGAACGAGATAAAGATGGGGAATGCACTTCGGATGAATTGTACAATCCAGAGCTCGACAAAAGTGCCCCCACCAGGCTTCGGGCGTGTGTATCAGATGGCCACGGCAGGCTCAGCTGTTCGCAATGAGGTGTACACCATCACCATTTCATAATTACCCACCTGCAATTGCACCGACTTCCAGATCATGGCGAACAAGGGGGCATCATACTGCCCTTGCAAGCATCTGTACTACGTGTACCTAAAGAGACTTCGGTGTAATTCCACAACTCATCACTTCATACATACACCAGGGTTGAGCCCCCAAGAGGTGCACACTCTTCTGAATATGGATCTAGGGGACCAGTGAGCTTGGCTTGCGGTCCCCACACAATGGTACGCCCATCCTTTCAGTTATAGTAGAGCTGTACTGCTGCAAATACCTCTGATAATACTATGTCAAGTACCTCTGACTCTGGCCACAGAAAGGTCCGACTTATGTTTTGGCTACCAGTAACCTGTTTTGCTCGAACTAAGATAATATTATGTCATTCACTTCTGTTTCCATGTGCTTGTATTTTTGTTTGTTGGAGGGTTCATGTTTTTCTACTCTCCCAAACTTTGCTTTCCTCATTTGACCCCCGGCAAGGAAATGCGGTGCCGCATTTCCAAGTAACGTCGTAGGTATTGGTAGATGCGGCCTTCGTCATAGCAAGATAGTCGCACCCAGCCTTTAGGGAGCCGACCGTCGCCAACACCAAACCCCCCAAAAAATTCGCACGTGCGAACCCTAATGCGGCACCACATTTCCCAGTTGAGTCACAAACCTTTCCCGCCGAATACCCGAAGATGATAGAATTATGAAGTACTGCAGACTCTATTGGTGCAGACTCTATTGGTTCAATCGCGGCAAAAGGGTCAACTTCATTCCAATGTTAAGGCATGTAAAACCGCGGAATACTCTATACAGGCAAGTATGCAAGGCCTCCAGACCTGCCATGTCCAGACTTAGGGTACGTCTCTCGTGTTGTAATCATTCAGTTATGTTTATTTAAAACTCAAGGATACACCTGCACCAAGGCTGGGGAGGTTTATTATTTCATGAGCAGAAACCATGAGCCATGAGCCATGAGCCGCATGAGCCACATGAGCGGTGAGCCGAAGTCTAAGACACGCGGATTTCATGAGCGGACTCCTCCAAATTTGGAAATGCGGCAGATTAAACAAGTATTAAAATAATAGTTTTTTAATTTGACCTTGCCGTTTTTGAAAGTTCCAGATCCTGTAATGCGGCGAAGATATGTCGTCAGTAACAAGTCCGCTCATGGTTTTTTAGATCCGCTCATGGAAATGAGTGACCGTGCAACGAAAAATCCAGTATACCACGGCAAAAGGACGTCGCATACTGGCCTGTATAGAGTATTCCGCGGTTTTACATGCCTTAACATTGGAATGAAGCTGACCCTTTTGCCGCGATTGAACCAATAGAGTCTGCACCAATAGAGTTTGCAGCACTTCACAATTCTGTCATCTTCGGGAATTCGGCGGGAAAGGTTTGCGACTTAACTGGGAAATGCGGTGTCGTATTAGGGTTCGCACGTGCGAAATTTTTGGGCGGTTTGGTGTTGGCGAAGGCCGCATCTACCAGTACCTACGACGTTACTTGGAAATGCGGCGCCGCATTTCCTTGCCGGGGGTCGAATGAGGAAACAAAGTTTGGGAGAGTAGAAAAACATGAACCCTTGTGGAATGGCTTTTGCTCACCCATCCCTTCGCTATCCGAGGTGGAAACTCCAAGATAGAAGAGTTGGATATCTCTAAGCACTCAGCCCGCTCAGTATTATCAGTCATGACCTGCAGCTAGTGAATCATGGTTGTGCTTCCCATTTGTATTCCTTCTTGCCTTCATGTTATCAATTTACCTTATCTGATACTGAAGCATCAGATTGCTTCAGTATCTACTTAGTTCCAGTTAATCATGCATTCATTTCACAGCTTCACTCATGTCTCTCTACACAGTGTGATTGTATCGAATAAGTATCAGATTATGATTTATCAGGTATCAGGCCAATGCCATGGTGACTCTAATCCGCCCTACAGTATTACTACAGCTTTGCATGTAATAAGCATCTACTATTCATCTTCCTCCTTCTTTGTGCTCTCGTTCTTGCTCTCCGCCTGATCTCCTCTTCCCATGACCCAGAAGCGCTCCCCGTGAAAGTGTCCTCATCTTTCCGTTGCCGCTCTCCTTAACTAACTGTCATCCCTGAAGTAACACGTTCCCTCACAGTCGTTCCCTGTCAATGATAACTATTCCCCATGTACTGTGACAGGCTGTGTCGAGCTGTGTCGAGCTGTGACTGGCTGTGTAAAGCTGTGTCGGGCTGTGCGAAGCTGTGGCGGGCTAGGACTGGCTGTGTAAAGCTGTGTCGGGCTGTGCGAAGCTGTGGTGGCTATGACTGGCTGTGTAAAGTTGTGTCGGGCTGTATAACCCCCCTAAAGCCTGCTGCTGCCACCCCTAAGGCTCCTGTTGGTCTCAGTCTGCGCAAAAATTAAGGGTACCCCACAGAACCCGTAAAAGCGTCTAAGTCCCAAGCAGCCCTCTAACATTTACCCCTCCCCCTCTCAAAAAGTCGTGTCCTCACGGTTTACTGTTTGGGATTAGCAAACCTTTGTGAGCGAGCACCCGGTGAGAGTCTCGTGAAGGACTCCGTGTGCGAGCCCGAGTCCTGTCACTGGTTGACGGAGATGATTGAGCACTACCTGGAAATGTCTGACCCTCCTTTGGCTAATAACGAGGTAACCTCTCAGGCATAGGAGATCCCCATCATTTCTTCTCTGCCATCTGAAGTGCATAGTCCTCTGCCTTGTCAAAAGAGTCCGCTGAAGAAACAGTATTATCAGAATCCTCGTCTCCCCTTAGGTGTTTTAACAGCCGAACTTTAAGTGGAATTCTGTGTGGCATACAAACCATATCTAGAAGTTTAAATTGTACAACTTGATGTAAGCGCTGGCAAGCAAAATTAGTGAACGTCCTCAACTCCTTATCTGTATAGGTAAGAGGTGTGCCAATGACTTTGGAACAGTGTAAGTATTTCCATGCCTCATGTCCCTTAAAGAAAATATCCTCAGGGCCGAATTTTTGTGTTGTCAAATTGTTCCAAGCCGAATGAAACCATGAACGAAATTGGGAATCCTTCTGCATCATAACTTTTGCATCATATAGGTACATATGAGGTGGCACTAAAGGTAAGACCCAATGATCCCCACTGGAATAACTCAGAAATCGGGATTGCATCCTCTGCTGCTCAATGTGATAACGTGCCAGAAAACAAGCAGCATAGTATAATCCACATCCCATGACAATACTTGATACCTCCTTGGTCTTGGTATAAATGTACCCATGTACAACTTGGAAGGCAATTAATTCCTTTAACATGGTACCTGCTTCAGACCAGTACCTCGCAAAGTGATGATCCTCAATGGGTCGATTGTTTGGAAGAACCTTAGTCCTAGTTGCCACTGGCAGTCAAATGCGCATGATCTGGTAGTAATGTGCCAACGATTGCGGAGGACTAAATTCCTTCCAAGCCAAATCCAACACAATGGGAATCTAGTTGAAGAGCATAATCATAGCCCGACTGTACTCCCGTGCAGCAGGAGTCTTAGGTGGGTTAAAAGCAGCATCCCCATCCTTCTCAATTTCGGCCACGACCTGCTCTGTAGTGGGAATGTCCAACCTTTCACCTTCTAGAGCAATTGGGGGTGATGTCACAGCATGTACTAACTGTGGAACCTCTAAAACAACTGAGTCAATTGGTTGTGGTGGTTGTGGTATTGAATTGACTTCCTCTTCCCTCTCCGAAGGCCGTGCTTCCAATAATAACAGCCTTATGTGTTGTTGTGCCCCATCCTACACAAGAGCTTGGGAAACATCATCGTGCGGTTTCCGTGAAGCCAGTGGATCCGCCACTACAGTCATACCCCGCCTCTATCTCTTAGACTGGTATTGCCCTGCCAGTCCACCCTCACTATGTGAAGAGCCCTGCTCTTCAATTGCAGTGGTTTCTGCCTCAAACACTCTCATCTCCTTACGTTCCCAAGTATCAAGTATGCAATAATCAAAGAATGATTTGGGCAATAATTGGACCGGACACAATGATCGGAGACTTAGCAGCAGTGCCTTGTAACCTCTTCATCTCGTCCACCAGTCCATTGTACATTAACTCCGCCCAAGCGACATCCTCTCCCCTCAAAGCTTTCAGGATCTCCTCTGTGAATGACCTGCTAAAATACTGTTGGTTCTGTTTCATGGCAAACAGAACGTTCAATATTTGGCCAACTTCCCTAAGCCCTGGGTACTCGGCTTTGGTACAAGCGTAACCTTGAGTTTTAAAGAAACTCTTTTCTTGGAACAAATTCCATATCTGCAATCTTGCCTTGTGCTCATCCACATCCACATGACCTGATGGCAAATCAAACAATTGCTGCAGGTACTGGGGAGTAATTTCGATATCTACTCCCCCCACCTGAGTAACTCCCGTCCGAGGCTCAAAGTTCTGAAGAAATTGAATCATATACTGCCGATGTTGCAAGGACCAGTCCTTGCGTAGCAGCCCCTCCAATCGCAACTCCCTTAGCAGCTGTACTGCATGCGGTGCTGCAATTGTTTGCTTCTGCAGAATCGTGGTGCTCTTCACCCTGATATCCTCCATTCCCCTCACTCTCTTCATTCTAGACAAACAAAAAGGCTTTGTTTGAAACAGCTGAAGGAAAGCTTGCAGGGCACAGAGCACAAAGGTATGGTTGGCACAGAATGGAACAGGTAAGTGCGTGTAAGCCTGTGGGGCTTGCAAGTATCGAGTGAGGAAAATGTACTCTCAATGCTTCCGTCCTTACGCCACTGCGTGAGAAGTAAAGCGAGTGTGTAATCCGTTATATCTGCCATAGCTACAAAACTAGTGCTTTGATTGCCCCTTCCGTTGAGACCTTGGCTATTCAGAGCCACCCCGACTCTTCCGCTCATAACACTTCTTATTTCTTGTTCTTGTTTCTTGGAGGGAACCACCTGCATGTAATTCGCACTCCTGATTGGCTGAGGATTGCTTAGGTAATTTCTTAATTCCACCCCCCTCCATGGACATTCCCACCTGGAATGTCCAGTAGGACAGCATATGTGGCATAGGTTTCCTTTTTTTGTACTCGGAAAGGGTTCCGTTACCCTTACACTGAATGCATTAATGGGCCCACAATTAGTATTAGCTGCTGTACCGGGTAGGTACTTTGACGGCCCGATTTGTCCATTTGCATGATGAGACCTTTTTTTGCAATTGTTGTAGTGCGGTGTGCCACACCTTAGTGGCCACGTGTCCGTTTCAAAACATGCCCCCGACTTCCCCTCTCCGCGTGGCATATTCTCCAAGTTTGACTTCCAAACTTCCTCTTCACTCGATGGCCACTTTTCTAACGTTAATTCGCGACCACTTGTCACTGACCCTATGGACTGTGTAATATGTATGGGCTGTGTTGGGCTGTGATAGGCTGTGTGGCACTGTGGTGGGCTGTGATGGGCTGTGATAGGCTGTGTGACACTTGTACTTCCCGCCTTGGTCATACACGCTCGGCTTAACGACAAGTGCTCCATACTCCGTTGCTATCACTGGCGCAGCCCGTGACTGCTTTTGTGTTTCAATATGCAAATCGTGCTGCAATGGTTTGTCATGGATACCACTGTACCCCTTCAACTTATTGGCATTGACTCTTCCCAGCATCTCTTTGTTAATGGTTTGTAACATGGTGGTGTTGTTATCATACATCTTCTGTATGACATAAGGTCCTTTCCATGGTGATTTAAGCTTAGAAGCTTTAATCTTCCTCTTCTTCTGCAACCATAAAACCAAATCTCCCGTATTAAAAGTCTTTAATTTGCCTTCATCAAACAATTCCTTCCTCTTCATCTGAATTTTGGTCATGTTATCAGCTGCATCAGCACGTACTTCTTCCACATGGTATAATTCATGTTTCCTGACCTTAATTGAATCTTCCAATTCCATTCTCTTTCCCTATTCAGTTCTCATGGTAGGTAACAAGAATTCCACTGGAAGTAAAGCTTCCATACCATAAACTAATTGGAATGGTGTATACTTAGTGGTGACTTTATATGAAGTCTTGTATGACCACAAAGCTGTCAGCAGCTTGTATCCCAATCCGTTCTGTTTGCATTGACTATCTTAGCCAAGATAGTACATAGTATTTTGTTGGTAGCCTCTGCCTGCCCATTACCCTGTGGGTAATATGTTGTACTCTTCCTATGCACAATCATGAACTCTTTAGTCAATAGTTCAATGGTCTCATTAATGAAGTGACTTCCCTGGTCACTGATAAATTCCAGGACAGCCAAATCGTGTAAGTATGTTCTCATACAGGAACCTTGTTGTGGACTTGGCTGTGTTGTCCCTCAGAGCTTTAGCTTCCACCCACTTCGTAGTATAATCAGTGGCTGTATTATGTACTTTTTCTGTTTATTCTTGCTGGTGGGTTATTGGTTCAACAAAGTCTAGTCCCCATTTCTGAAATGGTTCAGTAGGCATCGTAGGATGCAAAAACCATCTTCCCAGATCTTTGCAAAGGACCTAGCCTCTGACATTCATCACAACTCTGACAATACTTGTGTACATCTTTGAACAAAGTAGGCCACCAGTACCTGCAAGTAGTATCTTCCTACTGGTAGTCTCTTCTCCAAAATGACCTCCAGCCACTCCTTTATGAACTTCCTCCAAAACTTTATTTACTTCATGGTGGTACAAACATCTTTTAAGTACTCCATCAGGTCCTAGCTTATACATTCTGCCCCCTACCATAGTATAAGGTAAAGCCTTGATAGCGATTATTTCCTCTGCTCCTTACCATAACTAGGTGGGCACTGACCATGAGTAAGGTAGTATCTGATTGGCCACTGCCAATCTACCGTTTCATCTGCACTTCCCTGCACCTCCATTGCAAATAAACTCGCATCAGGTAATTGGTCGTCTACTCCTGTGGCGGGCTCTCCTGTTGTTAGGCATGACAAATGATCTGCCACAAGATGCAAATGGCCAGGCTTGTAAACAACTTCAAACTCAAACTCGTGCAAGATTATTAACCACTTTGCTATCCTTCCACTTATCAAAGGTTTGTTCACCAGATATATCAGAGCCTGGTGATCCACACATAAAACATAAACTTTCTTCCCAATAGTAATGCCTGAATTTCTTGACTACATAAATCATTGCCAGTGCTTCTCTTTCAGTTGTGCTATAGTTCCTTTCAGCACTGTTCATCAACCTGCTAGCATAGTACACAGGTGAATCTATATTTCCTGTAACTTTTGGGCTAACACCGCTCCCAACGCTTCCCCTGAGGCATCACAGTGAACATGAAATACTACATGCCAGTGAGGGTTAATCAGCACAGGTGTAGTTTTGTTACTGACAATGTAAGTTCCTCAAAGCCTTTGACATTCAGCTGTCCATGCAAAACACTGCATCTTTCTTCAGAAGCTTGCTCAATGGTGCTACTATCTGTGCATACCGTTTGACAAATCTTCTGTAATAACTGGTTTGTCCAAGGAATCTCCTTAGACTCTTACATTTACTGGTGGTGGAGAGGCTTTAATGGCCTCTGTCTTCCTGGGATCCACAGAAGTCCCCTCTTACACCAATGTGTCCAAAAGCACCCCTGAGTTCACACAGAAAGTACACTTCTCTGGATTCAGGCCCAGACCTCTCATCCTGCATCTGTCCAACATAACTGCAATTTATACAAGTGCTCATTCTTAGAGCTGTACACACTGAAATCATCCAAGAACACCTGCATGAAACATCCACATACTCATGAAAGATTCATTTATCACTCTCTGAAAGGTTGCTGGTGCATTACAAAGTCCAAAAGGCATGACTTTGTATGCATAAGCACCCCAGTCTGTGATGAAAGCTGTCTTTCCCTGGTCTTCTTCTGCCACTTGCACTTGTTATAAACCCTAAAGCCATCCATGAATGAGTACATCTCATGGCCTGCCACAGTGTCCAATACCGCTTCTGTGAATGGCAAGGGGAAAGGATTCTTTTGTGCAAGCATTCAACTTCTTATAGTTCACACAAACTCTCAGTTTACCATTTCTTCTTGGAAACTATCACAATGGGTGACAACCAAGTTGTATATACTCTATCGGGTATATAAACTTAGCCTCAGCCACTTCTTGATCTCTTCTCCAACCTTCTGTGCATAGTTGGGATTCATTCTGTACCTTGCCTGTTGATTGGTACTGACACTGGTTTCCAGTTCAATCTTATGCTGACAGATCTCAGGTGGTATCCCTTTTAGATCCTCGTAGCTCCAAGCAAATTCATCTCTGTATTTGATGAACAACTCTTAGCTTCCTCAAAGAATTCTGGCTCCAAATCAGCCCCTACCTTCACCATCCTGGGTTCCTCTTCAGTTCCCACATTCACTTCTCTCACCTGCTCATCAGCTGTGATTGTCCAACCAGTCACCACTTCATCCCGTAAACTCACAGTGGCTGGTTCCTCTAGGATTTCCATTTCTCCCTCTCTTCCTTCATAGAAATGTGGTGGGTAATTGCTTGTTTCACCTTCAATTGGTGTTGCTGTCACTACACCATAGCAAATACCTTTTAAACAACTTAGGCCTTCCAGCTGCATCTCTGCAACCTGCTCCCACTCTGGGTGTGCAGCAAACATGGTAGCTTCCTGCTCCTCATCAAGTCCTCCCCTCCAGTCATACTCCCTGACCCCTTGATGTCTTCTCGTATAGGTAATCTACTAGATTTCTTAGTGGTAATTTGTATCTTGTGCATCCCATCGTGCACAGTTAGTAACTGGGAATTCCAGTCATGGAATACCCTGGCCTGTTTCAGCCACGGACGTCCCAACAATAAGGAGTAAGCTTCCATGACTTCATCCATTTTCAACACAGTTACTGTGATCATAAATATCATCTTTTGAATCTGTATCTTAACTCCTCTTATCAATCCCAATGCCTGTACACTTCTTTGATCTGCCATTGTTACTGTAAATGGGGCTGGTTTCATGTTACTTAGACCAAGTTTCTGCCTTAATTGGTCTATCATGATATTCACTCCAGAGCCTCCATCTATCAGTACATCAGTTGTTCTGTGCTTCCAATTCTCAATTGGATTACTGGCATAGAATCATCAAAGTCCATGACTGTTTCTTCGCCCTTCGCCGCTTCCGGCTTCACATTATAACTGGTCACCTTGCTGTCTACAATAAGGTGCCACAGCCAATAGCTGTCCAATGGTAATCTCCGCTTTGGACTGGCATATTACTTCAACTTCAAAATTCCGTTCATTACTCTGCATGTCTGCAGCTTCTTTCTTCCCTTCATCCTCACTCACTTCATCTTCTCTTTCAGAATCAGAGGAATCTGCCATAGGAATATCAGTACTCTTCTGCATTTCCCTTATGGTATCTGCCACTTCCTTGTGCAGTTCTTCTTCTCATCTCTCCAAGCCTCATCACTTCAAGCACATCACTGCCATCTTCATTATCATCATCTTCCTCATCTACTGGAGGTATCAGTTTGGCTTTGCTTCTCGTTACTATCATTGTACTTACTCTGGTACAACACATGACTTACTTCTGGTACAACACATGGCCTAACCATGTGAGCTGCCACCACTGGCCCCTCATTCACAGGAGCTCTCTCTCATTCTGGTGTCTGATCCAGAATGTACCAGGCTGCCTTGCAATGGCCTGCCTGATTACAATAGTAACACAGTTCTTCCCCATTAGGTCTTCGCCCTTGGTCTGTTCTGGAATTGTTTCTGTAATCCTGATTCCCTGGCTGGTAATTCCCCCTTGGATTACCCTGATAGTTGCCTCTGGAATTTCCTTGGTAATTCCCTCTTGATTACCTCTCCCTTCCATGCCATTGTTATAAACCACCAAGCCTACCATAGTGGTCCTGATCACTGTTTCTTCTTCTTGGCTGGGGCTGCACTTGATGCTCCCTTACTTGTCCTATGTTCTCTAGCTGCTGTCCTTCTTGTTGTAGTACCATTCTCAGGTAGAAATGGTTATCCATTTTACAGATAGTACACAGTGTTTTCTCCTTCATGTGGCATGCAGTGGTGGTATGGGCCTTCATTCTGGCACTTTGCACTCCAACACCCTTCCTCCAATGTGTTGCCAAAGCCTCTGTTGCATACGTCTTCAAGATTTCTTATAATCTTTTCTCATAGTTATCTTCATCACTCTCCTACTTCCTCAGCTTCCTCTTCCTTACAACTTCTCCGTCCTCTTCACTCTCCGCTTTCTCCGCTCTGCTCGCTCTTCCTCTTTCCTCACTACTGTCACTCTCCCCACGAGTCCCTCACACATCATCCCTATTCTTCTCTCCTGCCAGCACTCCTCCCAATTGCTCAATTCCTGTTCCCTATTTCTCTCACTTCCACAATGCCTCTCCTCCACTGTATTATGGGGTAACATATCCCTTTCTTTTTGCAACTCTGGTCTTAGTCCCCTCACAAACCAAGTCTTCTGTAAACCTGGTGCTGGTACAGCAGCAGCTTTTTCATCATCAATTCCATCTTTTTTTTCCATATACTCCTCAACCGTTTCATGCTTCTTTTGCTTTAACTGTTGTAAACTTCCATACACTTCATCCTTAGTTTTACTTGTCCTGAACCTATTTCGGAATGTTGTATTCAAGCCATTCCAGGTTAGGTTGGGAAATGATTATCAAGGAATCTGGCAGATACCATTCACTTGCTTCTTGATAAGTGAAACAAGGACAGTCTCATCTTGGCATCATTCGCCATTCTCATTGTTTCACATACCCATTGCTCAATTGGCTAATGTGGTACATCAGGATCCCTTTTCCTGAATCTTGGAAAAGGTGGTTTTGGCCCGTGTTTGGTTGTAACGCCATCTGTGGCCCTACCTTCTGCCCAGTGACCATGCTGGCCCCCTTGCTGGTGCTGGTCCTTGAGGACCTATTGTAGTTGTGGTGGAACTTCCACCAGTGGTGGCCCCGGCACTCCCTGCTACTGGCCCCACTATATTCACAGTATTCCCACTCGAGTTGCACTACTTGCCACACTCCCTGTCCCCCAGAGCCAATCCAGGCTGCTCGCTTGATCCCCCCCTGAGCCGACACCTTCGTTGGCCTTGATCCAAGTGCTCCACTTGATCCAGGTCCAACGGGTTGGGATTCCTGGTTGTAGTCTCAACCTCAGCTGTTGGGTCTAACTTCTTAATACTCTTCCTCTTCCAATTTCTTCTCTCTGTTTTCATCCTCCAAGTTCTGCCCTTGGGTTCTTCTTCACTCATGTAACTCAACTGCAATGGTGTTGAGAAGTCTGAACTTTCCATTGGCTCTGCCACATCCTCTTCCTCCTTCTTCATCTTCCCTCAGAAACTGGAGTTTCCCCTGCTTTTGATGTTCCATGCCAACTCTTATCAAAGATTTCTGTCAAATCTTTTAATCCATGGATGTACCTCAGATCTTTCACCTCGTGGTTGATCTTCTTCCAGTACCAATTCCCTTAATCTTTCTTGCAAAGAAAAGGAGTGGCATCCAACTCTAGTTCTTCCGGTATGGGTGATGTACTCTCTGATCTTAATGGTGTGAGAGGTCCAGATGATTCCCTATGTCTATTCCTCTCTCCCAAGATATGGATATTAACTTTCAGATACTTTTCTCTTTTTGCTGATATCTCTGGAGTCTAGCTTCTCTTTCATCACTCATGTCCCATGGCTTTCATTTCTTTAATGTGGCAATCACCATACTCTCTTCTGTAGTATCTCTCGTATATGTCTGGGTTTCTTTCAAGCTTCAATGCACCTTGGCATACTAGAAGTCTCCGCTACCATATAACCATATGCAAACAAGTTTGGAAAGCTGTTTTGTTTTTGTGTGTGTGAGTTTGATCCACAGAATATCCTTTGGAATCCAATTCTTTACCAGTACAAGCTCTTCATGCATATGAGTATAAACATTCACCTTCCTTTCCTCCCAGCCTTCAAACTCTACTCGCTTAATGGATAGCAATGCTATCACATAAACCAGTGTTGGTAACCAACTGCTCTTCCTCTACAGGCCACCTGATAAATCTTAATCACCCCTTTCTCCAGACCCCACTCAGGGTCATCATCATGCACTCTCTTAAGAATGTTTTCTTTACAACCGTCTGGCAATTCCAAGAACCTCTGAAAAAATTGTTTGGACAATCTTTCCTTCTCAGTTTCACAGAATTTTGATTCACATCAAATTCTTTAATTCTCCAACACCATGATCCCACCAGATGCCTGTCACATCTGGCTGTTCATGACCCAGATCCCCAGTATGGTCGCCAAATGTCGAACGGCTTTTGCTCACCCATCCCTTCGCTATCCGAGGTGGAAACTCCAAGATAGAAGAGTTGGATATCTCTAAGCACTCAGCCCGCTCAGTACTATTAGTCATGACCTGCAGCTAGTGAATCATGGTTGTGCTTCCCATTTGTATTCTTTCTTGCCTTCATGTTATCAATTTACCTTATCTGATACTGAAGCATCATATTGCTTTAGTATCTACTTAGTTCCAGTTAATCATGCATTCATTTCACAACTTCACTCATGTCTCTCTACACAGTGTGATTGTATCGAATAAGTATCAGATTATGATTTATCATGTATCAGGCCAATGCCATGGTGACTCTAATCCGCCCTACAGTATCACTACAACTCTGCATGTAATAAGCATCTACTGTTCATCTTCTTCCTTCTCTGTGCTCTCGTTCTTGCTCTCCGCCTGATCTTCTCTTCCCATTACCCAGAAGTGCTCCACGTGAAAGTGTCCTCCTCTTTCCGTTGCCGCTCTGCTTATCCGCCTGCAAGCTGTTCTAACCACCTAACTAACTAACCGTCATCCCTGAAGTAACACGTTCCCTCTGCAGATGTCGTTCCCTGTCAATGATAACTATTCCCCATGTACTGTGACAAGCTGTGTCAAGCTGTGCCGAGCTGTGACTGGCTGTGTCGGGCTATGTCGGGCTGTGCGAAGCTGTGGCGGGCTATGACTGGCTGTGTAAAGCTGTGTCGGGCTGTGTCGGGCTGTGCAAAGTTGTGGTGGCTGTGACTGGCTGTGTAAAGCTGTGTCGGGCTGTATAACCCCCCTAAAGCCTGCTGCTGCCACCCCTAAGGCTCCTGTTGGTCTCAGTCTGCGCAAAAAATAAGGGTACCCCACAGAACCCGTAAAAGCGTCTAAGTCCCAAGCAGCCCTCTAACATTCCAACACACAAAAATACATGCACGTGGAAACACAAGTGAATGACATAGTATTATCTTAGTTCGAGCAAAACAGGTTACTGGTAGGCAAGACATAAGTCGGACTTTTCTGTGGCCAGAGTCAAAGGTACTTGCAGCAGTACAGTTCTACTATCCGAAAAGGATGGGCGTACCATTTTTGTGGGGACCGCAAGCCAAGCTCACTAGTCCCCTGGATCCATATTCAGAAGAGTGTGCACCTCTTGGGGGCTCACCCCTGGTGCATGTATGAAATGATAAGTTGTGGAATTACACCGGAGTCTCTTTAGGTACACGTAGTACATATGCTTGCAAGGGCAGTATGATGCCCCCTTGTTCGCCATGATCTGGAAGTCGTGCAATTGCAGGTGGTAATTCTGAAATGGTGATGGTGTACACCTCATTGCGAACAGCTGAGCCTGCCGTGGCCATCTGATACACACGCTCGAAACCTGGTGGGGGCACTTTTGTCGAGCTCTAGATTGTACAGTTCATCCCGAAGTGCATTCCCCATCCTTGTCCTCGGTCACTTTTGAGGGAGGTCGCCGCCTCTTCGGTTTCCCCCAACGGTGTGTAGGATGCTTAGAGCTGTCGGGTCCCATTGTTCTTGCGCTCACATGGGTCGGTGGTGAGGCTGTGGAAGCGGAAATGGTTGTCTGGGGACGTCAGTGCGCTGCACCATCCGAAATCTAGCGGCGGTAAGGGCGTCGGCCTCAACCTGGCTCAGATTGCAGCCTGTTTCCACCGGCCACACCGGGGGAGCCTATGCCATTGTTTGTATGCCGTACTTGGGCTTTCCATACATGCAAGTCATAATGTCGTGCCTGCAAAACCAGAACTGGGTGGTTGTCGCCTCCGCAAACTTTGCATAGACAAATCTTCCTGTAAAAAAGGAGCAGGACAGCCCATCTGGATTCCTCCTTATCATCTCTAAACAACGTTGCCGTGTATCCACTAGAATTGCGGAATACCTCCCTCAAAACGACGGCTTTGTGCGACGCAATTCTCCACTGTGACGCAGACACAGTCGTCTCCACAATGGTTTGGCCATACTGCATAACAGCGGGCGGAATCTGGGCAAGCGAGCGGTGGGAATTTCTCGCACGGAATCCCCACTTGAAGACGATGGCGATCTGGAATTTCTTGGGCTTCCACTGCTGGAAGACACATTGTGCGGCAACATGACGAGACCTCGAGGTGTTGTCCATGTTCCTGTCGGATCTCCAGGAATCCTCTTCACACCCGGGTTCCTCTTCAATCCTCCGCCTCACAGGGCGAGTACGGACGTCCCTCTCTAGGTGTTCACCTCTGCGGTGCATAGGCGTCCCTTTGATCTTCTCTCGCAATTTGTCGCCCATTTCAGTGGATTCTTCGACCTCGAAGCTGTTCGTACCAACAATTCCTCCCTGTCCGGCCCAAAGCCCATTGTTTCCCGCTCAGGAACTTGTAGTACGTGGCTTGCTGCATGATTGCTTTGTCGATGTCCTCCGTTGTGGCCGTCACTACGTCCACCAGATGTGCGGCAGAAGACACTCGCCAGGGGGAGTGGACTGATTCTATGTCCGTGTCGGAATCCAAGCACCGCTCCTACAAGGACACAAACAATGGTGAGGGACCAATGGAAAGGTCCGTAATAGAAAGACAATTGCACAAAAATGACACATCATACCTCCCGCATGTACTGTCCAAACTGTCGATACCGGAAATGGCACCACCCCAACGTGCTGTGCAAGGCTCCCAGATTGGTTGTCTCCACTGCACCTGACGTGTTCCACCAAGCCTCGATGATAGCAAACTTAACCTCAACAGGTCACACATCTCCTCTTCGTTCAAGGGCACTCGGTCTGAACCATCTTCAGACATGATTTTGCCAAGAGCAATCTTGTGGGCTGCCTTCAACTGAATTTGCTTTGGTCTGGCTTCGGGGCTCAATTTCACTCGTGTGCTTCCTGCACAGCCTCACGCATGTTGCCTCTCGCCAAGGGGTGGCAGTGGACCCCAACGTGTATGCAAGCTCTAGTCAAGTCCGGGAGCAAATGGATTACGTACTATTGCTTGGCTCTGCACATGGATATGCACGTCGGTGGTTCTTTGCAATGTGCGCACTTGAAAGTACCCGCAGGAGCTTGGCTGGAGACAATGAATGGATGATGGGTTGTGCCAGTCCAATCCGTCTCGTTTCTCTTCTCTCCTCTCTCTTCCGCCCTCCTTTGGAGAGAAAGTGGAAGCAGGCGGGATTGAGGCACCACAGCTTCCCCGCACAGAGGACGTATCGTACACGAACACCATCAGCAATTTTCGTGTTGCTGGTCTTCGTCACACACCAGGGGTGTCCGTCATGCTTTCGATCCATGTCTGTTAACATCCCTGAGGCTTTGTTTGACAAAGTAACAGGTGGACACTCGAAGATGACATTGCCGTCGACTTCGGGAGGCAGATACGTTACCTTCCTGACGGGAAATTTGGCTTAGTCAAGAGCAGCCAGCTCGGAGCGAGAACCATCGAGGTGATGTTGCCGTAGGAGCTGCACAATGACCGGGTTGGAGTTATGCTCGAGGGTACATGCGTATCACCTGCAGAGACGTCCATGTCAGATTTGAATGACCGTGTGGAGGACATGGGGACCTCAATGCAGTCATCTGCCTCGTCGGAAATGTCAAATACGTCCACACGAGAAGCTATGGAGGGTCTTGACGGTCCAGGTTGGGAATGATTATCGTTGCATACCTCTCTATTGGCAGTGGCCGCCTGCCGGTTTCCCGACTCCTTTGTGGATGGTGTCGGCAGCGACTGATTCGGAAAGGGAATGGGCATTCCCACAGCTCAGTACAGGATGGTGTCTGATGGGGGTACGTGCCATTCGATTCCGCAACGTCCGTCGTTACCTAGCACGACAATGGTCTCGTCAACCTGTCAGGAACATCCTTCCTTTCTTCTTCCAAATAAACTGTGCCCGGTTTGTGCCCGGTTTCAGTCACTCTGCAAAGTCCTCCCTCGTTTTGGATCCAGGCTCTCCCAAGTTGCCGAGGACAGCAAACTATAGCGTAGGAATTCGGAGCCATCGAAGACCGCACGAAGTTGGCAAGTGCGAGGTTCAGTATAGCGACAGACCAAGGCTCACAGGCACCATCTAAGTGGATCTGCGGAGTCCATTGACGATTGGAAGTCGCACATTGAAGTGGAAAGTATTGTTTCAAGCTACTTGCATGAAGGTGGGAGGTGTGATTCCATATCCAGTAAGTATGACAATGATGGCCGATTCGGCGACGAAATAACATCTCCTGACAGTTTCTCCTGAGGGTGGATCCAACAGTATTCTCGGTGCAGACATGAACGTTCGCACTGACAAGTGCTAGGACTATTAGTTAAAACGGTTAGACAACCAAGTTGTGCTCATTAAGACAGGCCGCAATTGTGTTGTTTCGGAACAATGCAACCCATTGAGGTTCCATATGCGGAAATGAGGTTCCGCATTGCCGTCCGGAGTTATGCTTTCGATTGTTGTTAAACAGAAATACGGCGCCGCATTTTCGTTTTACATCCTACTCATGCACCAGTGCGACGGAAATGCGGCACCCAGTTTCCGTCCGGGGGAAACCTTTCTACTTTCCAGAACGGAAATGCGGTGCCGCAATTCCATCCAACAAGTACGATATGTGGCAGTGGAACGGAAATGCGGTACCCCTTTTCCGTTCTGATTGAAAATCATGAACCACAGGAATTGAAATGCGGCGACGCATTTCCGCTTTGTATCTGAGGCATGGAGCTGAGGAACGGAAATGCGGCACAGCATTTCCGTCCGAGTCGCACCTTCCGACATTCCAGAATGGAAATGCGGCGCCGCATTTCGGTTTTGTATGTGAGGCATGGGGCTGTGGGACGGAAATGCGGCACCGTATTTCCATCCGGGTGAGACCTTCATACTCTCCAAAACGGAAATGCGTTACCGCATTTCCGTTCTGACTGAAAATCGTGAACCATCGGAACTGAAATGCGGCACTGCATTTCCGTCCGTGTCACACCTTCCGACATTCCAGAACGGAAATGCGGCGCCGCATTTCCGTTTTGTATCTGAGGCATGGAGCTGAGGGACGGAAATGCGGCACCGCATTTCCCTCCGGTTGAGACCTTCATACTCTCCAGAACGGAAATGCGGTACCGCATTTCCGTTCTGACTGAAAATCGTGAACCATCGGAACTGAAATGCGGCACCGCATTTCCGTCCGAGTCGCACCTTCCGACATTCTAGAACGGAAATACGGCGCCGCATTTCCGTTTTGTATCTGAGGCATGGAGCTGAGGGACGGAAATGCGGCACCGCATTTCCGTTCTGACTCAAAATCGTGAACCATCGGAACAAAAATGCGGCACCGCATTTCCGTCTGAGTCGCACCTTCCGACATTCCAGAACGGAAATGCGGCGCCCCATTTCCCTTTTGTATCGGAGGCATGGAGCTGAGGGACGGAAATGCGGCACCGCATTGCCGTCCGGTTGAGACCTTTATACTCTCCAGAACGGAAACGCGGTACCGCATTTCTGTTCTGACTGAAAATCGTGAACCATCGGAACTGAAATGCGGCACCGCATTTCCGTCCGAGTCGCACCTTCCGACATTCCAGAACGGAAATGCGGCGCCGCATTTCCGCTTTGTATCTGAGGCTTGGAGCTGAGGGACGGAAATGCGACACCGCATTTCCGTCCGGTTGAGACCTTCATACTATCCAGAACGGAAATAAAATCGTGAACCATCGGAACTGAAATGCGGCACCGCATTTCCGTCCGAGTCGCACCTTCCGACATTCTAGAACAGAAATGCGGCGCCGCATTTCCGTTTTGTATCTGAGGCATGGAGCTGAGGGACGGAAATGCGTCACCGCATTTCCATCCGGTTGAGACCTTCATACTCTCTAGAACGGAAATGCAGTACCGCATTTCCGTTCTGATTGAAAATCGTGAACCATCGGAACTGAAATGCGGCGCCGCATTTCCGTTTTGTATGAGAGGCATGGGGCTGTGGGACGGAAATGCGGCACTGTATTTCCATCCGGGTGAGACCTTCATACTCTCCAAAACGGAAATGCGGTAACGCATTTCCGTTCTGACTGAAAATCGTGAACCATCGGAACTGAAATGCGGCACCGCATTTCCGTCCGAGTCGCACCTTCCGACATTCCAGAAAGGAATTACGGCGCCGCATTTCCGTTTTATATCTGAGGCATGGAGCTGAGGGACGGAAATGCGGCACCGCATTTTCGTCTGGTTGAGACCTTCATACTCTGCTGAACAGAAATGCGGTACCGCATTTCCGTTCTGACTGAAACTCGTGAACCATCGGAATTGAAATGCGGCACCGCATTTCCGTCTGAGTCGCACCTTCTGACATTCCAGAACGGAAATGCGGCGCTGCATTTCCGTTTTTTATCTTAGGCATGGAGCTGAGGGACGGAAATGCGTCACCGCATTTCCGTCCGATTGAGACCTTCGTACTCTCCAGAACGGAAATGCGGTACCGCATTTCCGTTCCGACTGAAAATCGTGAACCATCGGAACTAAAATGTGGCACCGCATTTCTGTCCGAGTCGCACCTTCCGACATTCCAGAACGGAAATGCGGCGCCGCATTTCCCTTTTGTATCTCAGGCATGGAGCTGTGGGAGGGAAATGCGGTGCCGCATTTCCATCCGTGTGAGACCTTTATACTCTCCAGACCGGAAATGCGGCACGGCATTTCCGTTCAACAACTAAGGTTTGTGAAGGTGGAACGGAAATGCGGTGCTACATTTTCGTCCAACAAGTACGGTATGTGTAGCTTCGGGATGGTACTTAATGGAAATGCGGCGCCGCATTTGCATTTTCACTCTAACTCATCAGACGTTGGGACGGAAATGCCATAATATGTGATCACGTGGACCAACGAAATTGGGGCACATGTCTGCACTCTATCTGACTGAAGTGGCAGGAGGCGGCACAGCCTGACCGTTGGATAATGATGTTGTTTTTCGGACGGCAGGCGTACCCTTGACGATTCGAATTTCGTAATGACGCATAGTCCACGAGGAGACACTTTCGTCCAAGCCTTTCGAACCCAAGTGGTGCATCACCGCCGTTTCATCTTCTTTTGTCGTGTCTACTCAGTCACCCCTCTCGCGCCCTTTCTATCTGCACTCTTCGCCCTTTTCCCTGTCTCTGTTCTTCTTATGCTCGAACCTGAGAGGGAGGGAGTGCGTGCACCAGAGAAGAGACATCGTCGCAAGCTCCGAAAATTGTACTTCGGACGTAGGCCAATGCCGAAGGGGAGGAAGCAGATGCGTCTACAGGAAGAGATTGCCATCTCGTAGCAGCAGGCCACGCAGGCAACCCAGCCACCAGTGAGAGGTCCATGCTATCGAGATTCGCGCAACTGATCGAGCACCGAAACCCCCCTTATTTTTCTTCTGCAATTCTTAGACTGTATGCTAGGAGACTTGAATGCAGAAGATGTTTGCATGCCTAACCGGAGCGGTGGACGGGCTGGAGGGATTGCAGGAATTTGAAGAGCCGCAGGAAGAGTCCGTGGAGCTAGCTGCAGCACGCACACCCAGCCGATCCACAAGCACGGGTCTTCCTGCCGGGCCTAGCCCTGTGCGTTTCAAGGACGCGGCTTTGAAGTCTTTGCAGTTCAAAGCCCCAGAGAGCGACTCGCGTTCGAAGGTCATGGAGAATCGCCGGCAGGGGTCGGGCCCTTCTCCAGCAAAGACGAAGAAGAAGCAGCCCGTCCTACAACTGGTTTCTGAACCGGACCAGGCCATTTCCCCCCCACCCAGGCGAATGAAGCAGATTCAATTGCAGCAGACATCTTCACCTGCAAGAATGAGGAAGCACAAGGCAATCAGGGGGAGGGCGGAGCAGTCTCCCGCAAAACCGATTCCACGAGCTGAAGCCCAATTCCTGCTTGATTTCCAGCCTGGTGATGTTGGGGGCGTCTCTGCTGCAGCGAAGGCAATGGGATCGACCGATTTCGTCGATCTGGTACCGGAGGAGGGTGCTGCCGCTCAACGTTCGCAGCAAGACCTGACCACCGTTGAGGAAGATCTTCAGAATACTGCAGGCCCGAAGGAGGCCTCTACAATTGCAGAATTGCTCGCAAAGATTCCCCAGAGTGCAGCTCCAGTTGGGGATGCTCCAACTGCTCAGCCCCTACCGCCACCTGCAGAAATGTCTCCGGAGGTATTCCAAAGTGCAGCGGATACAATGTTGGAGGAGACACACAGTAGCATTGGCAGAGTTATGGGCAGCAGGGTATTCCAGCGAACTCTTTGAATCCCACTCTGTCGCATGGTCTCCCTTCCCATCGTCAGGCAGACACTTCCCGGAGATGTGGATAAGCTCAAGTTCGCATTTCGAGAAGGGTACCGTCTAGGTTTGCCAGCCTTCTACGTTTCCCTTGAGAATGAGGACGGCGAATCTCGTGGACCCACTGCGGATGAATTGTCAATATGGGGGATACCCACTGGCACACTCGCAACGACAAATTTGAGGCAACGCTGAAGGGTGATCCAGACTTCGGCCATGTGTCGGGTAAAATGTTCTTTGTGTGGGACGGGAATCACCGACTTCTTGCCTGGTGGGAGTACATCAAGTAGAACCATGCCAAGCACATTGGCTGGCATTACATGGTGGAGTGTGTCATCCTCAAGGTGAAGGCGGCAGACTCCTCCCTGCTCAAGAATGCCATGGCGGACCTCAACTCGTAAGATACTCATACCCTCCCAAGCACGTTCGAAATGCGGTGCCGCATTTTGGTTTCCAATCTGTTTTGTTTCCGTGCTTCCGTGGACTGAACTGGAGAGTGTGCCTTGCAGGGTCACTGAAAATGCGTACGTGCATACCCACATGGCACATATGTTGTACATGGTGAGGAAAATTGGTCTCACTGATCCGCACATGTTTGCGGAAATGCTGGAGCCCGAGCTCATTCAGAAAGCCGTGGCAAAAACTGACCGGACATGGTATCGTCTCACTATGGATGGAATGGTGGAGGTGATATATGAAGTAAGTCGTCCTCCCATTTCCCTCTGCTCATCCTTCCCCAATTTTCAGTAATCTTTCCACATGAATCGAATGTAACGCTTCTGCATGTTTTTTGGCAGTCAAACATCAAGCTGGATTTGGCCCATGCCAAACGCTTCTTCATGGAAAGTGAGGGGCAGGTCAAAACGTTGCAGTCATTGATTGAGCACTTGAAAGAAGCCGGGGTCAAGTCTAGAACGAAATACAAGTCAAAGCTTGTGAAGCTGGTCGCCATTGCAGATCCGGCACTTGGAAAAGACTTCATCCCCGAGATTGCAAAACACTATTCTCGGGCCATGCAGCCAACCATGCAGTTGGAGAAACTGCATCACCTCTCAACGGCATGTGTTGAGGCGAAAGAGAAGGTGAGGTTTCAATGCACTGAAGTTCCTTCCTAGCAATAGCCACTCTTTTTCCTGCTCCTGACATTGGATCGGAAATGGCAGACACGGTGGCTGTCGATCTGGAATGCATCGGAGAGTATAAGGACAATGTGGTCTTTTCCACTCGAAGTTTCCGACCCTGCAGTGGATGTGTGGCTCAACCGCATGACTTGGTGGTTCCAGGTAATTCAAGGTACTTCCCCAGATTTGCTTTTCTGAAATGAATTCCCTGAACTGCTACGTGACAATGCATGTGGGAATCGCAGGTAATGACGAATGCGAAGGAGCAAATCGTAATGCATACAAATTCGTTCGGCTTGTACGTCAAATGGGGAAGACTACGTGACACGTTTCAGATGTGCATACAAGGACAACCTCTTCGCTAGGGAGCTGCAGACAGCAAGAAGGAGCGTGGAGTTTACAAATCAGGAGGGAGCGGGAAAAGCTGCAATGCAAAGTTTACAGGTGAAGCCCAGCTGTCCTTGTATGCGAAGCCTGGTTATGAGGTTTGTCTGGGAAATGCGGCACCGCATTCGCATTTTATGTTTTCGGTTGCACTCTGCGAGTACGTTGGTCTCAACTTTTGCTCACGCATGCTGACTGCCCTGCAGGTATATGAAATACGTGCTTCTTCAGACAGGGGCCCTGGCTCAAGAGCCCCCGTTCTTCATGGCTTGGACCGTGGCGGACCCAAGCTGTGTCTACACACCCGAGATGCAGAAACAATGGCATGTCGCGCATCTCGTTGGATGCCCGTGGTACCTGGACATGTCTGGCGGAATTGTTGACGAGTTTGAGAAAGATCTGCATGCGAAAGCAGAAGAGAAGAGAAAGGAAAGACGTGTCCCTGCTGGGCCAGAGTCGGCAAATGAAGCTGCTGCTCTGGAACAATCCAGAAAGGCAGCTGAGATGGCACAGAAGACGGTGGATGCAGCTGTGCAGGCTCAACAGAAGGGGTCGAAGAAGAGAACTCGCCAGCAAGGAGCAGCAGTTGTGACACCCAAGAAAACGAAGAAGCAGAAACAGATAGTGTAGGAAGAGGGTGACAAAGAGGACTCCGATGGAGACTTTGCAACCAGCCCACCCCCCGAAACGCAGCCGAAATCCCCTGTGCCCACCGTTGTCACAAGAAGGACGAGAACAGGCTTGGCAAATAAGGCACTCTTCAACCCCCCGGGGGGGTACCCTTTCGAGCCGGTGGAAATGGATCCCGATACAGTAGTCCAGTGTGTAAATGAGAGTTTCTTGGCGGCTTTGGATGGACGGGCAGCCAAGTTGGCATACATGAAGACCATGGAGGGTCTGAAGGGCAGAGCACTAAAGAAGGCGGCTGCCGAAGAGCCTTCCGACACCCCTGGGTTTCTGAAGATGGTCTCGTTCTTTGAGAGGGTGTGATTGTACTAGGCTGCTTGTTTCATTGCACGGTATCACATTGAGCAGCAGAAGATGCAGTCAAGATTTCTGAGTTATTCCAGTGGAGATCATTGGGTCTTACCTTCAGTTCCACCTCATATGTATCTATATGATGCGAAAATCATGATGCAGAAGGATTCCCAGCTTCGTTCATGGTTTAATTTGGCTTGGAATAGCTTGGCCAAAGAAAAATTGGGCCCTGATGATATTTTCTATAAGGGACATGAAGCCTGGAAATACTTACACTGTTCCAAGGTCATTGGCACACCTCTCACCAGAAATCCAAACATTTGGCACAGTTAAAACTTTGCCTACAAGCCTGTAGAAACAATGGAGTAAGTCTCAACCCGGAAAAATGTACATTATGTGTGAATTCAGGATTATTATTGGGACACATTGTGTGCCAACAGGGAATTCTGGTAGATCCAAAGAAAATGGAGGTCATCCAGAATATACCACCACCAGAAAATCCCAAGAAACTCAAGAGATTTCTGGGACAGACGAGCTATTACAGAAGGTACATGGACAAATATGCTCACAGAGCGGCACCAGTCTATAGACTACTGAAGCAAGATGCCGAATACAGATGGTCTCCAGCTTGCCAAGAATCATTTGATTCACTAAAAAGGGCACTCACAACAGCACCAATTCTGATAAATCCAAGATGGGATTTACCATTTCATGTACACAGTGATGCATCAGGCATTGCCTTGGGAGCGGTTCTAGCTCAGAATGTGACAGGCACAATAGATTCACCAATCTATTATGCAAGCAGATTGTTAAAAGCAGCAGAAAAGAACTATAACACCACAGAGAGAGAAGCATTGGCAATGATTTATGCTGTTCAAAAATTTCGGCATTATTTACTTGGCAATCGCTTTAAGTTTATTGTTGATCATCAGGCTCTAGTTCATTTAGCAAATCGACCACTAGCTAGTGGCAGGGTTGCTCGATGGTTATTACTTCTTCATGAGTATGACTTTGAAGTTGTTCATAAACCAGGGAGATTACATGTTACAGCAGATCATCTGTCAAGGATTACTACAGGAGAACCAGCCACGGGGGTAGAGGATCAACTTCCCGATGCATTTCTGTTTGATGTTCAATCAGAAGCACCAGATGAAGATACAAATCCTATAAATGCTCTGGGAATGTTTCAAGGAGACTATGACCTTCCAGATGCTCTCAAATTCATGGACGACACGGATGAAGAAGAGGATTCATCCGATGAAGATGAACCTCTTGATGAAGGATTTATTATTGAAGAAGAGCCAGATCCAGAAGAAGAAGTTGACAAGGAAAACAAAGAAACAAACAATCAAGAATTGGCCAATATCAGTATTGGAGCTTATACAGTCACCAAAGAAGAATAAGAAGATATTCAGGATCAAGATCAAGATGATTGGCAATGGCCAATCGAATACCATCTGAACACAAATTTCCTGAAGATTACACCAAAGATGACAGGAGGAAGCTTTCAACGAAAAGCAAGCCATACACATTAATCAAAGGGATTATGTACAAAAGAGGAATTGACTCCATAATGAGAAGATGTGTAAACAAAGACCAAGCCAAAACAGTAATGCAAGAACTACACGAAGGAATTGCAGGAGGACTGTGTATACTGAAGCATCAGATTGCTTCAGTATCTATTAAGTTCCATTCACTCATCCATTCATTCCACAGCTTCACTCATGTCTCTCTACTCAGTGTGATTGTATCGAATAAGTATCAGATTATGATTTATCAGGTATCAGGCCAATGCCATGGTGACTCTAATCTGCCCTATAATATCACTACAGTTTTGCATGTAACAAGCATCTACTGTTCATCTTTCCTCCTTCACCGTACTCTCCATCATTGCTCCCGTTCTTGCTCTCCGCCTGATCTCCTCCCATGCATGACCAAGAAGCGCTCCCCGTGAAGTGATCCCCTACCTGGTGCTGCTCTGCCTAATCTACCTGCAAGCTGTTCCAACCGCCTAACTAACTAATTGTCACCCCTGAAGTAACACGTTCCCTCTGCAGATGTCGTTCCTACACAATAGTTCCCTGCTAATGATAACCGTTCCCTCCGTGCACTGTGACGGGCTGTGCCAAACTGTGTTGGGCTGTGACTGTGCCGAGCTGTGACTAGCTGTGTAAAGCTGTGTCGGGCTGTGTCGGACTGTGTCGGGCTGTGACTGGCTGTGCAAAGCTGTGTCGGGCTGTGCTGCCTTGGTGTCCTCCAACTCTTTCTGTAACTCGGGGTTGGCCTCTACATCCACCTTATTTGCACACTCAGTGGCAATTCTAGCCTCAAACTCCTGCTTGAGTTCCTCCCGCAAAGCTGCCAATTGTGTAGATGGAACATGGGATTTCACATAAGTGCCCAACAAATTGAGTGTCGTGCTTATGGAACTCATAAGCATGGCCTGCTGTGGATCTTCATGGTGAACTTGCTGCTGTTCTCCCTGAACCTCCACAATGTGATGTTTCACCAACCATTCAGGCCACGTTCCCACAAGATCTTCTTCCTGAACGACCTCATTCTCCACAAGCGCTGCAGTGCCCTGACATTCTACCTCTGGAACCTCCGCCACAGGTTTGGGTATTACATGCACAGCAGGGATTGCCTTGGTCAAAGTCTGCACCTCTGGTACCACTGGTTCCCTGACCAAGCCAAAGTTTTCATAGAGAAGGTCACCCTTCTCAATTTCTGCCACGACCTACTCTGTAGTGGGAATATCCAACCTTTCTCCTTCCAGAGCAATAGGCTCTGGTGCAACAACATGTACTAACTAAGGGACCTCTGAAACAACCAAGTCAACTGGCTGTGATGGCTGTGGTACCGAAGTGACTTCTTCTTCCCTCTCCAAAGGTCGTGCTTCCAGTAATAACAGCCCTCTGTGCGGCTGTTCCCCATCTTGCACAAGAGCTATGGAAACATCATCATTTCGCGGTTCCCTTGAAGCTAGTGGATCGGCCACTATAGGCGTGTTCCTCTTTTGTCTCTTGGACTAGTGCCGCCCTTCCAATCCACGTTCACCATGTGAAGAGCCCTGCTTCTCAATTGCAGTGGTTGCTGCCTCAAACACTCCCATCTCCTTACGTTCTTGCGCATCAAGTATGCAAGAATCAAGAATAATTTGCGCAATCACTGGGCCAGACACAACGATTGGAGACTTAGCACCAGTGCCTTGTAACCGCTTCATCTCTTCCACCAAACCATTGTACATTAAGTCCGCCCAAGCCACATGTTCCCCCCTCAAGGCTTTCAGTATCTCCTCCGTGAATGATCTGCTAAGGTATTGTTGGTTCTGTTTCATGGCAAACAGAACGTTCAAAACCTGACCAACTTCTTTTAACCCTGGGTACTCGGCCTTGGTGCAAGTGTATCCCTGAGTCTTAAAGAAACTCCCTTCTTGGAACAAATTGCCTGTCTGCAATCTTGCCCTGTGCTCATCGACATTTACACGGCCTGATGGCAATTCAAACAATTGCTGCAAGTATTGGGGAGTAATCTCTATATCTACTCCCCTCACTTGTGTAACTCCCGTCTGAGGTTCAAAATTCTGAATGAATTGTATCATGAACGCCCTATGATGCAATGACCATTCTTTGCGTAGCAGTCCCTCCAATCGCAACACCTTCCACAGCTGCACTGCCTGAGGTGTAGCTATTGTCTGCCTCTGCAAAATCGTGGTACTCTTCACCATGACATCCTCCATTCCCCGAATTCTCTTCATTCCAGACAAACAAGATGGCCTTGTTTGAAATAGCTTTAAGAAAGCTTGCAAGGCGTAGAGCATAAAAGTATGGTTGGCACAGAATGGAACGGGTAAGTGCGTGTAAGCATGTGGGGCTTGCACGTATCGAGTGAGAGAGAATGTACTCTCAACCCGTCCGTCCTTGCATCACTGCGTAAGAAGTAAAGCGAGCGTATAATATGTAATATCCGCCATAGCTACAAAGCTATAGCTTTGATTGCCCCTCCCGTCGAGACACTGGTTATTCGGAGTCACCCCGACTCTTCCGCTCATAACTCTTCTAATTTCTTGTTCTTGTTTCTTGGATGGAATCACCTGCATGAAATTATCGCTCCTGATTGGCTGTTGCCTCCTTGGGTAACTTCTTAATTTTACCTCCCTCAGTGGACATTCCCACCTGGAATGTCCACTAAGACAGCACATGTGGCAAAAGTCCCCCTTTTCTATACTCGTGAAGGGTTCCATTATTTTTGCCCTGAATGCATTAATGGGCCCACAAATAGTTTTGGCTGATGTACCGGTTAGGTACTTTGACGGCCCAGTTTGTCCTCTTGCATGATGACACCTACTTTTGCAATATATGCACCACGGTGTGCTTCGCCCTAGTGGCCACGTGTTCGTTTTTAGTCATGCCTCCGTCTTCCCCTGTCTGCGTAGCACATTCTCCGAGTTTGACTTCCAAGCTGTCTTTTCACCCGCCGACCACTTTTCTGACGTTAACCCGCATCCACCTGTCACTAACCCTATGGACTGTGCAACCCGCGTGGGCTGTGTTAGGCTGTGACTGGCTGTGTCAGACTGTGACAAGCTGTGATAGGCTGTGTGATGTTGTGATGGGCTGTGATAGACTGTGTGACACTGTGGTGGGCTGTGATAGACTGTGTCACAATGTGGTAGGCTGTGGTATAGCGTGTCCACACTGTGGTGGGCTGTGATTGCTATGCAAACACCTGTACCTTCCTTAATGACAAGTGCTCAATATTCCGTTGGTATCACCGGTGCAGCCCGTGACTGTTTCTGTGTTTCAACATGCACATCGTGCCGCAATGGTTTGTCATGGATACCACTGTATCCCTTCAACTTATTGGCATTGACTCTTCCCAGCATTTCTTTGTTAATGGTTTGTAACATGGTTGTGTTGTTATCATACATCTTCTGTATGACATAAGGTCCTTTCCATGGTGATTTAAGCTTAAAAGCTTTAACCTTTCCCTTCTTCTACAACCACAATACCAAATCTCCCGTCTTAAAAGTCTTTAATTTACCTTCATCAAACTGATCCTTTATCTTCATCTGAATTCTAGTCATGTAGTCTGCTGCATCAGCACGTACTTCTTCCACATGGTATAATTCATGTTTCCTGACCTTAATTGAATCTTTCAATTCCATTCTCCTTCCCCATTCAGTTCTCATGGTAGGTAACAAGAACTCCACTGGAAGTAAAGCTTCCATACCATACACTAATTGGAATGGTGTATACTTAGTGGTGACTTTATATGAAGTCCTGTATGACCACAAAACTATCAGCAGCTTTGTATCCCAATCTGTTCTGTTTGCATTGACTATCTTAGCCAAGATAGTACATAGTATTTTGTTGGTGGCCTCTGCCTATCCATTACCCTATGGTAATAGGTTGTACTCTTCTTATGCACAATCATGAACTCTTTACTCAATAGTTCTATGGTCTCATTAATGAAGTGACTTCCCTGGTCACTGATAAATTCCAGGGGACAACCAAATCTTGTAAGTATGTTCATAGTGTTATGCATTATAACCACACGATCATGATATCATCATGATTTTAACAAATATTACAGTTTTCTATTGGCACATTCGTGCAAGCTGGGTTTGCATATTCACACGACAACATCATTGAAAATGTGTTCCCCACGTGTTCATGGTATTTATACTAAATTGATATCGTAGTTGTGGACAACGGAAGACATGTTAATTTCGTGTGGCACTTGGCTAGCATTATATCTGGAGTGTTATTGTAATAGCTTTATATGAAGACTGTTGATAAATTTGAATTGATAAATAATCCATATGATTTATTTACACAATTTTGATCCAACAAATTGAAATAAAAGATAAATTCAAAGATGTTGGCATTCATATTTAGAAGCACGCAGCTGAGTACAAAGTAAGCCAAAGAGAACTAAATCTCTCAAAAGAGCTCTCAATTTTGGAATGTTTTTTTCTGAATGTTATAAGCTCAAATTAGAGATGTGAAGCATACCAAAAAGAAGAAAATGGGTCGGTCAAGCATGGGGGCAAGCACCGTGAGGGTGAGCTAGAGCTGAAAAACTTCATAATAACTAACCTCACCTAATCTCCAGCCCTGGCCACTACTATGCTTATGGTACGACTGCAGTCTCGCATTGAATCAGCAGAGATTGGAAGCACGCGGCCACAGCAAGAGCATGAAACTAGGCTACTTCTGGGAAGCATAAAATGACTGTAAATGATTGCTGTTGGCGATGCTCATCATCCTATCATTACCAGTACTAAAACCAACCAAAATTTGACATCCCTGTTCCTCAAAACCTGTTTGGATTCGGAGGAACAGTCAATGCAAAGGTTCAATGGGAGACAAGACCAACACTCGCCACTCGCATCCACCGTATGTGTATTCCTGCAGAAAGTTCAGCCACTCAGCCCCACTCAGCCCTGTAGAAGTCAGCCACCTCCATCTTCAACATATCACTGGTGAAACCACAACATCAAGTCAGCCATTTGGGTTGAAATGCAAAACTCATAACGACACTAAAGCTACAAGGATACAGACATTTTTTGGAAGGTGTTAATTGTTATTCTACATACTACTGACTTAAATAAGTCAACTGGAGAAACAGAAGTGCAGTTGACATACCCATAGCAATCCGAAGCCTTGTTCCACAGTTGAGTGCTGTTTTCAATTGAGATGTGAAGAGACAGATCTCTCACTTCCCAATTGTATCCTCCGTTTGACAGGATCTACACTAAAGGTAACTCCCTATGATGGTAATCCCATTCATGGTTCACCCGGCTAGGTAGGGCTTGCCATATTGAATACCTTGGGGCTTCAGGTCTGTAAGAGAAAAACACTGGTAAACAAGCTTGCCCCAGTCACAAAGTGGCAGTACAAAGAGCCCACCTATCAACAGACAGTAGCCTTCACGAGTGAAGCCTCCTTCATACCCTAGAGCTCCAGTCACCATTGTCTTCCTCAAAGGGCCGACACCAATGGTCTAGAACCAGATAAGCTACTGGTTAAAGAGTGCAACTGACAAATTATGTACCCTGATTCTATTTATTGATGATAATGGTGCTCTTGAGCATGGAGCTGGTTAGCCATAACTCTAAGGGAGGCCATCCAAAGAAGGCACCTGTCGCTGGCAATTTACCCGCAGAGTACACCTGCAGGCAAATTGTCAACACTAGAAGTTTCTCGGGTATGTGAAGTTTGTGTGGCTGGGATGAAGTTGGGGCAGTGCCTTCCACTATCCTTAGTAGGTCTATTGTTAGGTGGTGCAACTCTCCACCTATGACCTGTTGGATGGCTATAGAAAGAGGCTATGCTGGTAGTGGCTAAGTTCACAAAGATAAATCTGCCAGCGAAGTTGTGTAGGAGAGTTTAAGCAAGATGTGCGATCTAAAGAGTGGAGATATGAACAGGTTTAGACCAGCAGAGGCCTGAAAAATCCACACTTGACTGACTCATGATTAGACTGCTCTGTTCTCCTGAAAGATGGGGAAAAGAACTCATCTCACCAAAACAATGGCTTCATCTTCTATTGTGTTCTTCACTGCTCTTAATCCATCGCGGAAGGCATCCTTGATTTGTGCAATTGTGTGGTCATTTGGTCTTGTCATCCCACCTCAGCTACCAAGTCAAAGTTACAGCCTCTCCGCCACAGGCAAGTACTAGCCTCTCCATGTTCCTCCGCTTTGCCCTCCTCAAAGCAACAATCTGCAAATGGTCTGAGCTGAGATTTGGAAATAAATGGACATAGCCTGCTTTTGTAATTTTTCCCATCCATGTTAGAACTCTACTTGGTTCATTGGCAAAGGTGGACATCTGCTTGAGAGCTCCAGAGACTTCTGTTGGATTGACCACCATAGATGCAATGGACCAGTGTCAGTAACAAGATACGAGGAAGTGACAGCATTGGAAGAGAGAAACTACCCCTTGTCTAGCAAGCAAGTCAAGTGAGATTGGTCAATACCCTTCTGGTTGATTACCACAAGATTGTTGTCTGTTCCATCACACACCTGCACCAACAAACGTCACCACTCTAAAAGGAAAACTGACACCAATACAAACACACAAGCGTGAAATCTAAGAGCATAAAATCTGCCTGGAAGGTCGATTTTGATTAGTCAAGATGGCCAGTCAGTTTGACTTTGCAAAAGACAGTCAAAACTGCATAAGACATAATGCTTACCTTCTTCTTCAGCTCAATGATCTTTGCAACCTTTTCATCCACCTCGTTCAGCTGCAACCATCTTCTCTCGCTGCTTGGCATCGTGATAGAGGAACCCCGCATTCACCTCACTAGCAGCCAAATAAGATGGATGAGACAAGGGACCGAGACAGACATACATTCAGATGGTGAGGGAGTAAAAGGGAACGAGACAGACAGTCCTAAACTTGACCTCAGACAATCAACCTATGAATGCTGAAGTCCTGAAACGAAAGTCTTGCAATATCCACTTCCCAGTCATTAAGAATGTACTCATAAGACATTTGCCCTTAGCCTTCTGGCCATAGACCCCGTACTCAGTTTGGACGGAACAAAAGGGAACAGACAATACCTTTGTGAGGGGCTCACTCCAGTAATGGGACTTACTTGATATAAACAATTTGTTCAAGTTTTCCAGTTTCCTCTAGAAAGCTCTTCACACAAGCATCAATTTGCTGGGTGTGATCTGCTGTTCACCATTAGGGAGGCCTGCCAGTTCATCCTTTTTGTCTCCTGTCTGTGCTGTAGCTCCCAGCTACAGTTCCATCCCCCTTCAGCTCCACCTCCTACCACAGGTCATCTCTGCAGCTCTCTTTTAGCTGCACATGATCTCTTACAAATAGGGGAGCCCCATGGCCATTCTGAATTCTATCCCTTTCTGCTCTTTTACAGTGTGGACATTGTCACTTCCACCTATTTTATTTGTCTCGACTATGGCAAGCAGTGTCTGAGCCTCCTGTACAATATGTGATCCATGCCTTGTGTTTTCAACAATCTTAGTTAGAAGCCATAGATCAAGGCAGAATTAAGACTTGAACTTCATTGAACATTGACAGACAGAAAAAGAGCTTGTAAACATGATTGAAACGTCTATCAACGAGTTCAATTGTTCAAACATTAACAGTCACATGTTCTTACCTTGCAATGCAACAAAACAAACCTTGAATGTTTAGTATCTACTTTACTTCTATTTTCCATCCAAAAAATGTTAGTACAAGCTACAAAAGAATATGCAGCAGATGCTATCCCTCCATGGCAAATGTTGGTCTTCTCCATCCTATTCAACAATCATGACTCTTCTCATTTCCACTGGATCGAGCAAGAAAGTCTAAATTAGATGGACTCCAAATGACCATGTGATAACTGCAATCTCAATATTCTTGGCTGGAATGACATGTATATGCAGAACTGGACTGGACTGAACTCTACTAATTGCACGTACATCTGGAATCGCTTGAGGGCTGTGAGCTTGGAACTGATTAGTAACCAATCTCCTTGCCGCACCTCCACCATTCGGGCAGGCAGTCGACACGGCGCCGTTACTTTAGCGCTCTACAGCTTCGGCCACAATGGCAACGCCTTTCCTTACCATTTCTTAGGGATATGTAATCTGTTGCTCCTCAAATTCTACGGTAATTCAAACAACCCCAACATCCGATAACAGCTTCAGATGCCTTTATCCCTCCTACAACCATTCATCATTCCACAGTTTTAGACAAGGTTACCCGCTCTATCCTTCCTCTACTCTAATCTGAACCTCGGAAAGCAAGAATTCACAACACTGTATTCTCATTGTGTGTAAGATTGTCAGTGCCCACTGCTTAGAGCGCTGCACCTCTCTAGGGGTTTCTAGATTCTTGCCTGCTAGTTGCTACCCGTTTTCCATCTAACTACATATGAATATTTAAAGATGGAACATATCTTCATCCAAATGTAACTTTCTACATCCATATTATACATGGTTCAACGTTCCAACGTGCCCTAATTGACTCGCTTCTCTCTCGTCGTCTTCTCCTTCTCCAAGCCCTTGATGAAGAACTAAACCTCTCGTCTTTCTGGTTGGGGATGCAAGCGGAAGATTAATTTTTTTTTGCCCCATCCACTCGGGACATCGGTGTAGTATTCCGAGAAGTAGTGTTTCATATTTGTTTTGTTTGCATTGGAATCACTTTGAGGTGAATTGCAACCATTGCAGCCCTTGCAGCCTTGTTTTTTGTGTGCAGAATGCTTTAGGTGGCTTACGTCCGGCAGTTACGCAAGGCCTTCGCTGGCGAGTCTTGATGCAAAGGGACAAGACTATCGTTTTTGAACCCGAACAGTGTCCGGATATCAGCATACTTTTGAGTTCCGATAGGCTAGTGCAATCATTGGATTCATTCAGTCTCTCCTACAGATATACATTCTCACTGTGCGTTTGCCTTTGATCTCATGATGTCTCATAATTGTTATTTGCAATTCCAAATTGCCGGGAGAGAGAGAGAGAGAGAGAGAGAGAGCAGTTCCCTGTAAACATTCATAGTGGCCTATCCATGAGTGTGCAGTACCCTTCTAGGAAACTTCAGTCCACCATGGTTCTTGAGAATCAACCAGTGCACACCACCGACGAATCCAGCTTCGTGCATTGACATTGACGTTATTAGAAAACATGAGGTTAGAACGCAGACAGGAAGAGAGAGGATCTGACCATTTTGAGGGCAGGAGCAAGCAGCAGGGTAGATGTCAAGTTCTTGCCAATGGCCCCTGGTTTGCACATTTTGAAAGCTGAGTTGGTGAGCAGGTGTTGGGGAGGCTGGCATCACAGCTATCAATAGTGTTGCAGGGCAAGACTCTACCTATATATCTATATTTATTCCTTTGAGATTTCCCTGATGACCTTTATTTGTTCTTGAATTTACTTGCTTAGGTAATTGCGTCTCCAGCCTTGGCCGCCTGGTTTGCTAAGATTGGGGAGAGATATAACAACAGGCCATCACAACTGGCTGTAATGCAATGACTGGAAGGAAGATTCACTGTTTTGTAACTGTAAACTGTAAATTTTGTTTGACTGGGAATTGTATGAACAGAGGATGTGGGACGGGCATCACTACAACTTTCAGAAAGTTTAGTTGAAGCTCTTGGTTCCCTAATCAGTTGTCAATTTTTTATTGCTGGAATTTCTGCCGGGCACCAAATCTGGTCGGCCCCTTTCTTTGAACTTTTAAAAATAAGTTGGATTAATAAAACCTTCCAGATTTTCGCATATTGACTGGACTGGCTTATGATTTCAGATATGAACCGTTGTGGAAGGACCTGCAGACTTTTACTCAGGACGGGTGACAATAAAAGAACGCAAGGAAACATTTGCGGACGAACATCTTGCAAAAAACAGCCCCAAATCCTACAGGTATACAACTCCAGATGGAAATCATGTGGGTAATTCATCATGAAATATCACAAGTAATTTTTTTGCTGTTTGGGAAACTCGGTTTGCAATGCCTAATAGACCAGATGCACTGACCTGCATGTTTACATGGTACACAGAACCTACCAGGCTTCTTGCTATCACTGTCAGGTGGCAAGCTCTATAGGAGCTGGTTATGGCCATCAATGGCTTTCTGAGTTGGCTATGTAACTTGCTGGCTGTGTCAAAACTCATAGCTAGTCTTAAGGATTCCTGGCTACGCTTCTCACACTTGAAACTAACGAAACTGGACAAAATGCCCAGAGCTGAACAAGCACTACTTGCAAACTCTCTGTGCAGCATCTGACTTTTTGGTGCCTTCACATAATCGTAGCAATTTAGCCACTGATGTCACTTGCCATATTTGTTCCTCTACAGTGAGGTACACCACATTCTCTTTGCAGGTGCTCATATGATTGGCAAGGCTTTCCTCATGCTTTTGGGCTTGCCAGGAGTTTGTCAGTCTTCTGAGTGAGGAGGAGATTAAAACAAATTACTTGCGTTCACTATAAATTTAGTTTCTGGGAATCCATTTGGTATGTGGCTGTGCAATTGCAGTCAGTTCCATTAGCTTGGGGAGCTGTAAGTCCTGTTGATGAGCAATGGAAGATCAAGGAAGGAAGGTTTACTGCCAAGATGATACCAGGTAGCAGTGGCCCCCTTTCTTTCCTCAATGCTGTTGGCAAGACATTCTGCAGAGTTATAAGTACTCGTCTCGAGGTTGATCTGGAGTCTAGAGGTTGTTTCCACGAAGGCCAAGCTGGCTTTCGGCGAAACAGGGGCTGTGTGGATCATATCTTCACTCTAAGCCAGATTATCCAGGGAAGGAAAAAAGAAGGGAAACCCACTTACGTCTTTTTCCTGGATGTCAAAAAGGCTTGACAAAGCATGGTTTTCTTAACCTCAGAGTTGACCCCTCTGCAGTGGAAAAATTTAGTGAGCCCCAGAGCTTTGCCCTTGCCAGTTTGAACAACTTTTCGGATATGTGCATCCCAATTACAATTGGAGGAGAACTCAACGCCCAGGTAAGTGTAGGAAGGGAGGACCGGGATCTCTTGGCTACCCCACTGCCACTTAAGATCACTTCCTCCCTCTCCTCTGTCGTTGAATGCTACCACTGCACATTTGCTGACATTAGCCTCTAGCCCCCAAAGATCAAAGTATCTCTTCGCGCAATCAATCAACTCCTGGAGATTGGTTGGAGTCTCCCCTATGCCTGCAAAGTCATCCGCAAACATAAGGGCTGGTATGGTGGTATCTCCCACCCTTAACCCAAATCCCTCACTTTCCACATCCTCGAGGAGTTGATTGATGAAAACATTGAAGAGCAGAGGGGAGAGAGTACATCCTTGAGCTACACCTTGGTCTATGTCAAAGAAGTTGGACTTCTGTCCGTTAACAGTGACACAGCTTTTGGTGTGAGCATACAAGTTGTGGACAACTCTCCACATCTTTCCCTTGATCCCAAGAGACCAGAGGCGGAACCATAGGCCATCTCTCCACACTGTGAGAGGGGATTTTGAATTTTGCCTTTGTTGATTTGGTTTAGCTGTGCTGGTGCTATATGGG
Source organism: Takakia lepidozioides (assembly GCA_030704615.1). Lineage (NCBI taxonomy): Eukaryota > Viridiplantae > Streptophyta > Takakiopsida > Takakiales > Takakiaceae > Takakia > Takakia lepidozioides. The sequence goes on from CM060732.1 coordinate 15,256,350, forward strand.
TTGATAACTCCAACCAGGCTAAGTCTCTAGAATCCATTCAAGTGGGGGTGCTTAAGGAGTGTATGTCAGCATGCTCCAAAACAGCCAATGTGGCTGTTCGGGGTGAGTTTGGCATTCCGTCCTTAAGCTCCCGACGAGATGAATTCAAGGTCAGATGGTGGGGTCAGCTGCAACATATGCCCAACACCAGATATCCTAAATTAATCGACTCTATATCTTGGAAACAGGACCGCCCTGTCAAACAGGCTAAGTCCTGGCAGAAGAGAGTAGAAGAGATCCTCAAGGACCTGGACCTGGATCCGCAAGTCTTGACCCTGCTGGATAAATCTGACTTAGAGGCTGTAGTGTCTTCAGCCATGTCTGTTGCCATGAGATTGTCTGATGAAAATGAAGTTAGGCAGAAAACTTCCCTGAACTTGTTTCCAGTCTGTGACATGGGGGAGGACATCTTGGATGACCTCAAGGGTCTACCCACTCTCGGCACTAGACTGAAATTTAAACTCAGGGCAGGAAGCCTACCTTTGAACAGCAAACAGAAGCAGAGAGGAAAGGGAGAGTGCAATGGCCCGTTGTGTGGGCAATCTGAAGACAGTATTCATTTTCTGATACACTGTCTGGGGTTCTCTCACCAAAGAGACGCTCTCTTCAAATCTATTAAGGGAATTGTGCCTGTACCCCTGTTTACCAACTTTGAAAGTCTCGAGGCTGAGCCAAAAGCCCAGGCCCTCCTGAGGCCTAGTTTTTGGGCAAATCACACACAGCAGATTGATGCTTGTGTGAAGGGATTTCTAGAGGATATCTGGAAAACCCGGATTAAGGTAAGTCTTACTACCAACGTCAGCCCCTGACAGAGGTAGGTTCTGTCCCTTTTGTTCCCGCTCAAACTGGGCGCGGGGTCAATGGCCACAAGGCTACGGCAAACAACGTCTTATGAGTACAATCTTTATTCTTTGTTGTATTGTCAGTGGTGGCATTGTGCGTAAGGGCAGCTGTATGATATACATATGCTTTGGAGTCATACTGTGGGCATCACAAGGAAGTTACAGGTCTGATGGCCCTCTTCTCTCTCTTTGCTCATTTTTACTGCAAACATCTTGTGGGAGCTGTGATGGCAGCATTATCTACTGGCTTGTCGGGTAATTACCTCTCCACTTGGACTCATGTCTAAAATAATTGTCATTGTTAGACGCTTCTTTATCTGAGTCACTACCGAGGACTTGTATCAGTCTGTTTTGTTAAATTTTGACCGTGGTCTGCAGTCACAGCAAGCAGGGCGTGATTAGGAAGCGTTTGTACAAGAAGGGGGGTTAGGCGTGAAGGACCACAAGCGGAAGTGGCCAATGCACATGAACACAACGTGTGGGATCTGGCGTGGCATCCCATAGGGCATATTCTCTACAAGTATTTTTCAAGGATCCCCACTATATTGGCAAGACTCCTGAAGGTAGTGCATCTTTGCAAATTCCTGTTACTGTCTCATTCTGGAATCATTCACATTCTAAGAGATGTTGACAACAGTGGAGGTGGGGAAGGATTATAGAGTTCACCAAGTATCCATACAGCCTAGAGGATTCTTCCTCAGTCTTCAAATTCCAAATTTTGTACTAGTTAGTTGATAATATCTGGATAATATATTGGGTGACTGCAATCAGTTTCTGGTCCTTCAAGATTGGGTGTGGCAATTATTGATTGGCTGTAGACCTTGAGTTCTGTACCTAGTGACATAAGTGGCAGCGGATACGTATGATGTGAACGGTGGGAGCAACGACCACACGACCAAGTTCTGGTGTAGAAATCGTCCTGGAGAGACTCTTCGAGATAATCGTCATAGCAACCTCCATTTACAAAGTGAGGTTTTCACCACATATTTGAATTTTTGAAGGTTTGTAATTGAATTTTTTTTGGGAGTGCAGGACCCTTAAATAGCACCTGAGCTTCCTTACTTGCATGCCAAGTTGGGTCTCTGGTGCTGCATTCCAACTTTCTGAAAATTGCTCCTGAGATGAGTGTGGACTTTTTCCCACTTCTCATACTCCTGCAACTTGTTGTCATTGTTCAAAGGAGTTGAGTTGGAGGAGAGGCAAGTGATGCTTGATACGGCTATTTGTTAATGATGCGATGGACATTTGTTGGACTGGGAGTAGGAGCCAGTGCGACTAAGTCACAGGCAGTGGGGACTAACAATTTGGGGAGTTTTGTGGGAGGCGGGCCAGGCTCCATACCAGGTGTTGGCATGGCTGGATCCAGGTGTGGCTGCTAGGCCACCAGTGCAAGGTATGATGTCAGCTTCAAATCACCTTGTACAGGGCCATATCAGCAGCAGCCGCCACCACGACCCGTGGGACCACCACAACCTCCACCTGGGCCATAGATAATTTATTTTGAGATTTTTTGAATTAAGCTGGCATTTTTCCCAAAGACACCAATTGCAACAGTGTACGAGAGTCCATGTTGATCAGCTTGGGACCTTCAAAAGAGAAATGTGAAGTTGAGACATGAACTACATTGATTTCATACTTTTCAAGGTCCAATTGGCCTTTGAGTCATTATAAATGGACGATAGTTGAATTGGGTAAAATTCATAGGCTTCACATCAAATGAAAATCCTGCAAGGACGTCAATGTAGTTTTGAGAGCTACAAATGTGTGAATGGATTTGAATAGTGATCCTTAAGCACCATATTTGTGCTTGGGATTGAGATCAATCAAGCATGCACGGAGATAATATGAGTATGTTTCAAGCCATCACTTTCGTGTGAAGAATTCACTTAAAATGATATGTGTTGCACCGTCACTTACTTTGCGTTGTAATAATTTGCATTGATAAGACATGAAATTCGTAGAGATGCAGTTAAACATGATTTTGGCATGGAAGTAGTATCCCATCAGTTTGTATCAAAATTAACACGTAATCCATGTCGTAATAGAGCAAACGTAATTAATGTCATTCTCATGCCATCAAAGTGACGTATATCACATGGATGATTTGTTTGACGACATCCGTACCACAATCGGTAGGTATTCGTGGCCTAGCAAATTAGAGATGTATATAGAGCAGACTGGTATGGAAGTTTTGTGATGGGGCTGGTACCAGGACCAGTTTGGTATGTCCTAAACCTGATACCAGACCAACACTGGTGCCGACTTATCTCCGATTATGAACACAAAAAATCAGTTTGGGTTTAAGTTCATCAATAAATTAGAAGTCGGTGCCGACTCATCTTCGACTAGGAATATACAAATCAGTTTGGGTTAAAGTTGATCAAAGGGAGGGAAAGAAAGAAGGAAAGAAAGATAGAGAAAAACCTATAAGTCGGCGCCGACTTATCTTCGACTATGAACACAAAAAATCAGTGTGGGTTTAAAGTCGGCACCGACTTTAACGATCGGAGAAAAAAAAACCAAAAAAAAAAAACAAACAAACTATAAATCGGCGCCGACTTATTCGAGTTTGAACACAAAAAATCAGTATTTTCATTTTTCTTAAGAAAAACCTATAAGTCGGCGTCAAGATTCTAGAGCAAATACTACATTTCATCCAAATAGTATTCCAAATACTGTATTTCATCCAAATAATGTTGTTTTTATCTTTGCTCATGCTCATGGTGGCTTGAGTGGTGGGTAGCAGTGGTGGGTAGCAGTTTGACAGCTAGGATCTCCAACAATGTCAAGTGAAATATGGTGTATTGAACAATTGGTATCGAATAACCAAAATACATCAACTAGTGTACACATGATTTTGTACATGTGACTTGCAAAGTGGTACAATAATCGACATGCTTCTCGAGTAACAGTTCTACAATTTGTCCAAACTGGTTTTCTTAAAGATTCACATAACATGGACGTCATAAAACCACGATTTGTCTCATCTGCCATGTAAGTTATGTAATTTCCATTTTTTTCTATAGACAATATTTGGGGAGCTTGCAGTTGTTCAGGGGTGGAAGTAGTAAACGTGGCTTAAGACTTAAAGGTCCTAGTTGAGACTTAATTTGAACATGAGGCAAGCAGGTGTGGTGATCAATGCACAGCTCGATTGTGGGCTGCTTGTTGCTTGGCGGGCCCGTCCTTGTGATCTTGTACACTTATGTGTTGGCAGCAGCCATCTCTCACCTCCGACCGTGTCCTATGTTCCTGAATGATCTGAGAAAGAGAGGAAACATAGAGGAGAAAGTTATAATAGTGGAGTCTTAAAAAGAATGAGGGCCAGAGACACCAAATTCAGAATCAAAGGGCTCTAGAATTAGAGTAATCATAGCGCTCGAGACTTCTTATTATTAAGGTTCAAAGAGCCGAGTCCGCACACAAAGGATAGTAGATGAGTGTTTCCTAGTCACCTCACCACTAAAATCTCTGCCTAAGCCAAATCAAGCTGCAGCACGTACCTTCAATGACCACTGGAAAATACCTGGTGAGCATATAGCTTGTCTGTTGTCCGATCTCAATTTCTCCGTTCTTTTACTTGGGGTACTCCAGAGTTGAGTAATCCACGCTCATTTGACTGTATGAAATGGGGGTCGGTCTGTGCAGATGTTATACTGAGTGGTCTGAGCTGGGAATTAGAGCTGATCTTTATTTCGTACATATACATCAAAATTGAAATCCACATTTAATTACTCTTGAGATCATAGATGTCCAACAATATGGAAGCTGGGGGTCCATAAATGATACCAGTGAACATCCCAGCGAAGTCAACAGAGGAGGAAGGTGAGGAGGATTAACCTTGAGTCTCTTATGCCTCAAGTAGATCCTCTTAAATTCCTTACCATTGTGTCCTACATTTTGATTTTCACTGATACCATCCCTTATCAACCATTTAGGCGATAATTAATTCAAATTGAAAGTGCCTAATGCGTTTTGGGAATTTTTCAAAATTTGGCCTAATTGCACGGAAACCAGTGTTCTTTTTCTGGAATTTGAAAAAAAGCGTGAGTGGCTACAGAGTTTGGCAAAAAATAGCCATACATTCTGTTCATCCATTGAAATTAGGACAGAATCATCCATGTCCGTACATAAATCCATTTATATCATCCATATTTGGTGAATTCATCCATAATTTATTTTTCATTTGGAGAAATTTGACTATTTCATCCATGAAAAAACAGGGAATTTGCAACAGAAAATTTCATAGCATGAAGATGCCTAATGTGAGAAATGGTTTGAGAAACGTGCCTAAACGACTCGTTTGGTTTTTAATAATTATTAGGCACAAAAATGCCTAAACGGTTGATAAGGGACGGTATCTAACGTGATAAGTAATGCTTCCAACCAGATTTGTGCTCAACGTTTGTGAGGTTCTCCAGCCATTAGTACACATAATCCTCCTTAGCCCAGTTACCCTGATGCTGATCTCTCTCTCTTTCCGTGCACAACTTTGCACGTTATTGTCTTTACAGGCCAAGCTGGATTGGAGCAAGTTAACCTAGAGAACCCATCCAAAAGGCTAAAATCGTTCATTACTAAACTCAAACAATGGCTTGGAGGGAGAACTTGGTTTCACCGGCGCTAGTCGTGGGGACGGTTGTTGCCACCCTTTTGGGCCGATTCTACTTTGTGGGAGGCGGTTCGAGGTTATGGCTTTATTCTGCGATTGTCACAGCGGCATGGCCACTTGGAGGAGTAGTTCTTGTCGCACTCTACTGGCAGGAGGGGATCTGGCTGACGCACCTCAAAAGTCTGAAGCTTATGGGGATCTATGTAGCCCTCGGTTTCGTCTTTGGAGTCGATAATCTCTTCTACACCTAGGGAATGTCATACTTGTCAGTGTCAACGTCGACAGTTCTGAGTTCCAGTCATCTCGTCTTCAATGCAGTCTTCGCATATGCTTTGGTGGGTGAAAAGATCAATGCTTTCACTTATAACACAATACTGGTCGTTACCTCAAGTGCCATTGTTTTGGGTCTCGATTCGGCGTTTGACAAACCCCCTGGAGCGTCCCCAACACAACATGTAGTGGGCTTTGCAATGATGATCGCAGCGTCGGCTCTCTACGGGTTAGTTCTTCCTTTGCAGGAGCTGGTTCTTCGCAAATTCCCCCGGGAGAACACCTCACTGGGGCTTGCGCTCGAAATACAGACCATGGTAGGACTCTTTGCTACTTTGTTTGTCGTTATTGGGATGTGTTTCACAGGTGACTTTCCAGCGATGTTACGAGAAGCGAAAACATTTCAGGGAGGGGAGACAGTGACCGTAGTTGGGGGCGCAGTGGGTTGGGAGGTTGCGCTGGTGGGTACAATTGGAGTCATCTTCCTCATCTCGTCGTTGTGTGCGGCGGTGCTCGCAGCAGCTATAATCCCGCTCCTGTCTCTATTGGCAGTCATTTTCTTCCACGACAAGTTCGGGGGCATCAAAGCTATGTGCATGGTGCTCGCACTTTGGAGCTTTGTTTTATACATCTATGGTGGGTATGTTTCATCCAGGAACCAGATGCAACGCATTGCTCCTGACTGCAATCCCCCAGATGCATTTGAACATTTTCCTAAGAGACAGGATTCAGGCTTGTCTGCCTTGCTGATTGCTCCGCAGTAATTCCCCCTGGGGCAAGCGAGGTTGGGTAGCATGTGAGCCGCGGGCGTGAGCACAGAGGCATATTCTGAATATTCCAAAAGATTTTGGAGAATATGCGATTGCAAAACCAAAATGCACGCACGTGGTAAGAAATACGAAACTATCTGAAAACCGTGCTCACGCAAAAACATTCATGAAATTAATTGTCCAAAGCTTAACTTCTGCTCAAGCTTAAGTTCTGGCAGATATATTGTGGGTTGTGTAAGCTTTGGACAATTAATTTCATGAATTTTTTTGCGTGAGCACGGTTTTCAGATAGTTTCGTATTTCTTACCACGTGAGTGCATTTTGGTTTTGCAATCGCATATTCTCCAAAATCTTTCACCTATCTGCACCCATATATCCAGAACCCATATATTGTGGGTTGTGTATTTGAAGATGGCCGTCTGTTAGGAATTCATGAAGTTGTATTTAAGCAGGTTCAGGCTCAAGAGTTAATAGGCATGGCTACTCCGAGTCGTCAATGGTGTAATTTAACAAAATTTTGGTCTGAAGCAAGCATAACTTATGGTGTCACTTCCCCACCAGCCTAACGGCCGTAACCGGAGCACGCGGGTGCCTTTGGAAGCCCCCCATACTTGCACATTAAGTGTAGGGTAAAGAACCAGGGCAAGGGGGTTCACCAGTTTAAGCCCCCTATAGAGATGAGGGTAGAGCCCGAGTCTTAGGGGGCAAAAACTGATGAACCCCCGCGCCCCGATTCTTTACCGAGCATGTAAAGCACTGCCAAAAAAATTTGTTTGTATTTATCGTGCTGTTAAAAAGCAGAATCCATCGGGGTGCCAGAATGCACCCCATCAACTCCCTCGAGTGCATTCCAAAATGCTGAATGCACTGGCCATTAGATTTTTTCTAAAAAAGTTGGCATTTCTTTACGCAGGGTAATGCCCCTCGCGTCAGTAATGCCCTCCACTCAGGCCATTACCCTATACAAAAAACGTTGTCGTGCTCCCCGTAACACACTCGCCAGCCTAGCACGGGCGTTCCCAGCTGTAACTCACTCAGGGTCCTAACGAGTTAGGATTCACCAATATAAGCGGCTCAGAATTTTGTGTGGCCTCGTCCTAATGAGGCTGTCAGGTGATGGGGCCCACCATCTCTAACGTAGGAGCAAACTACCTTCATGCTTTGATGACTTAGAATTTTTTTGGCATATGAAATTTACAACTACCTCCATGGAGGAGTTTTAGGATTTTCTACATGAAGGTAGTTGCAAAACCAAAGCTGAACAAGAAAGCTGAACTACCCTGGTATGAGAGTAGTTACAAACTACCTCCATGGAGGTATTAGTCAGCGCCAGCCACCGAACCACGTTTGGGGAGTAGTACCCGAAACGTACATCGCTACCATCACCATCAACCTATACCAACAGACCACAACCTCCACGATGCCAACAAATTGTAGTTTTTTTTATATATAAGAGAAACAGGGCAATAGGGATCGTTTTAATGTAGTGGGGGCCCGCTGTCAGGTCCCTATCCCCTCTGTGCGGCCTCGCTTCGACGAGGCCACACAAAATTCAGAGGCAATATAAGCCCACACAACGTACACATGAAATATTTGAGGCGTTGTTTCTGCAACCCATTGAAGTCCCCCATACTTGCACATTAAGCGACCCACTGACCCAGTTACCCTTTTACAACTCGGTTGGCTGTAAAGGAATGATTATATATTTCAATCCGACCTTGTGTAGTTTCAGATTTCTTACCCCACACACGTAATAATAATAGTAATAATTAAACAAAAAAAAATTGGTGCAAAAGGCGCCTGAGAAGCATCGATTGAACGATCCATTAGGTGGCAAGTGGGCTAGGTGACCCCTTTGTAAATGAACATACACATACTTGTCTTGAGCCCACAACCACTCGCAGTTTCAGGACACTATAGTTCAGCTGCACACAGTTTAAGATCATTGGAACAACAGTACTTCATGTCTTTTTGTTGGCGCCAGAGATGTACAGGGGATTGCTGACTATGGTTATCTTTTGGGACTTGAAATATTGAATTAAAAATCTACACTCACATTCAAGGTCTGCTCAACATCATTACACATATCTCATGTAAAATGCAATATTCCAGGGGCAGGACATCATCCAGCAACGTGATATCAGGCCATGTAGGAGTAATCTGAGTGAGGAATGATTGGTAAGGCAGCCATGGCAGAGTGCTAAACCTCCCATTTCTTTGAGAGGGGCAACGTATGAAGGATATCTCCAAAATGTTGTAGAAATCCATACGGAATAAGGTGGGTGTGATGGAAACAGCTGCAAACCCCTGGCCATCATAATAAAATTGAAGCCCATAAATTGCTGTTGCATTTGCTGTGGCACCTGTGCCTGCCCAAGCCTTGGAGCCTCCTCCACTGGTTAGGAAGTGTAATGAGCTGCTCAAATCAAAATCACATACTCAGATTCAAAACTGGAAGGGCACTGAGAGTAGGATCTTCAGGTGCAGCAGCTCACAGCATGGACTCGAGCCAGTTGGATGGACCACAGGGGATGAAGCTTTGTTGGTTTAAGTCCAAAAGCCAAAGAATTGCACATCAGGTCTCAGGTCCAAGCACAACATGTGTAAAGGTTGGACTAGAAATCAACAACATACGGGGCTATATTCTGCACTGCTTGCATTTGCTACAAGATCTTTTCTTCATGCTGTTGTTGAGTCGTCTATAAGAAGTGGTAGGCCCCAGTTAACTTGTGGATGCAGCACAAATCAGACCTGATTTCACGGGCACAAGACAGAGTGCAGTAGGGGAACTCCAAGAATACATTGTTCCGTTGCAAATAAAGTCAACAAAGAAGGGACTGGTATTTGGTCGGGGAAGAAGTGATGTGCACGAGTACCTGTCTGTGCGCTTGATGTGTTGTAGGCAGTGCTCATGGCCATTAATGTACACGTCCACACCATAGGCCTATTATTTCCCCCACAATTTTGGTCATTCGCATTCACCAGTGTTCAAGCAACTCTAGTCATTTATATCTTGCAGAATGAGGATGTCCATGATGGTGTTAGAACAAGGGAAAATGCTCACCTCAAGAATGGGGAGAATGTGTGCAACAAGCTGATTTGTATCACCATGGCTGCCTATGCTGCGCATAGTATGGTGAGCAACAACAATCTTCCATCTGGCCTTTGAAGCCCCAAGAGCATCTGTCAAGTTCTGAATCACACAGAGAACGACCCTCAAATTCCATTTGTGACCTTCTGTTTCACCACATCTTTCATCTCTAATAGTTTTTCTCTTTGATTTAAGGCTTATGACACAGTGTGGAGAGATGGTCTATGGCTCTTTGTCTGCATCAGCACTAAGGGTCTGTGCTTCGTTCCTTGCCAAAGGTCAGGTGATTTTATTGGGTGACTTCAATGCCCGGGTGGGTAAAGGTCTCCATCAGGATGATATCATTGGGCCTTTTGGTGAGGACGAGCTGAACTCTAATGGCAGACGGTTAATTAACTGTCTGGAAGAGCTTCAGCTTCTGTCCTTGAACAATAGGGCAAAAGGTGACCAAGTGCAGTGGACTCGTGAGAAAGCCCAAACTGGGGAACGTTCCATTGTGGATTATATCATAATGGACAAAAATTTGTTTTCCCAGAGTGCCAATGTGTTGATCGACAGAACTGATATTGGTACCTCTGACCACTTCCTGGTTTGGACTGAGATCAAAAGGTGTTTTCCCAACACCAAGAGATCTGTGAAACGTTCGATTCGGAAGTGGCGCATAGAAAAATTCCATAATGAAGAGGTCAAGGCTGAGTATGTCCAGGCCTTGCAAGAGGCTCTCCCTCATTTTGTCCACTTGCTCCAAGACCTTCAGTCTTGCGCTGACAATGCAAGAAATGAAGTCGAAAGAGCAGTGGATTCTTGGGAGAGTTTCATCTCCTCTGCGGCTGACAAGATCATTGGGAGGAAACTAATTGTCTGCGGTAGAGCTGTTAATTGGTGGACCAATGAGATTAAACTCAAGATAGCTGAGAGACGAGTCCTTTATAAAGAGTGCTGCAATTTGAAAACCAACAAAGAATTGTGGGCGAGGTACTACCAGATCCGTAAAGATATCAATCAGCTTGTAAGGGCTCAGAAGAAATTATACTGGGACAAGTTATACAATGAAATAAACTCAAACCACCATGGTGGTAATGACAAGAGATTCTGGTTGGCCCTTCAACGTTTGTACAAGCCGAAAAGCTGTCAGCAAGTACAAGCGCTGAAGACTACTAAGGGTGCAGTGGTAACTTCATCGGTTGACATTGTCAAAACCTTTGAAACCCACTACAGTATCCTTGGCAGAACTTCTAGGTCTAACAGTGAGGGGTCCTCTGATGAATGAAAGGACACAGTTGGTAAAACTGTTCCTATGATTCAAAACAGCCCTGATGAACTGGAGTATATTTCAAAAGCCTACAACGCTCCCATTAGTTCTTCTGAGATTGTGGAAGCAATTGAACATCTCAATGGATATAAAGCAGGTGGTCCTGATGGCATAGTCAACGAGCTTATCAAGCACGGTGGCGATCCCATGATAGGGGATCGATAGAGGCCCTAGTTCTCCTCTTTAACCTTATCTGGAAGACTGAAATGATCCCCTTTCGCTGGTGACAGGGGGTCATTGTCAATCTATATAAGAAGGGTGACAGAGAAGACCCAGCGAACTATCGTGGCATCACGCTTCTCAATACTGCTGGCAAGATATTTTGCAGAGTTATAAGTACCCATCTCATAGAGGTTGTTTTCACGAAGGAAAAAGGAAGGGAAACCCACTTATATTTTTTTCTTGGATGTCAAAAAGGCTTATGACACAGTGTGGAGAGATGGTCTATGGCTCCGACTCTGGTCTTGCGGAATCAAGGGAAAAATGTGGAGAGTTGTCCATAACTTGTATGCCCACACCAAAAGCTGTGTCACTGTTAATGGACAGAAGTCTAACTTCTTTGACATAGACCAAGGTGTAGCTCAAGGATGTACCCTCTCCCCTCTGCTCTTCAATGTTTTCATCAATCAACTCCTCGAGGATGTGGAACGTGAGGGATTTGGGTTAAGGGTGGGTGATGCCACCATTCCAGCCCTTATGTTTGCGGATGACTTCGCAGGCATAGGGGAGACTCCTTTCAACCTCCAGGAATTGATTGATTGCGCGAAGAGATACTTTAATCTTTGGGGGCTAGAGGCTAATGTCAGTAAATGTGCAGTGGTGGCATTCAACGACAGAGGAGAGGGAGGAAGTGATCTTAAGTGGCAGTGGGGTAGCCAAGAGATTCCAGTCCTCTCTTTCTACACATACCTGGGCGTTGAGTTTTCCTCCAACTGTAACTGGGATGCACATATCCAGAAAGTTGTTCAAACTGGCAAGGGCAAAGCGCTGAGTCTCACTAAATTTTTCCACTGCAGAGGGATTAACTCTGAGGTCAAGAAAACCTTGCTTTGCCCCGTTATTAGACCTGCCTTGGAGTACGGATCTGCTATATGGGTTGATAACTCCAACCAGGCTAAGTCTCTAGAATCATTCAAGTGGGGGTGCTTAAGGAGTGCATGTCAGCATGCTCCAAAACAGCCAATGTGGCTGTTCGGGGTGAGTTTGGCATCCCTTCCTTAAGCTCCCGACGAGATGAATTCAAGGTCAGATGGTGGGGTCAGTTGCAACACATGTCCAACACCAGATATCCTAAGTTAATCGACTCTATATCTTGGAAACAGGACCGCCCTGTCAAACAGGCTAAGTCCTGGCAGAAGAGAGTAGAAGAGATTCTCAGGGATCTGAATCTGGACCCGCAAGTCTTGACCTTGCTGGATAAATCTGACTTAGAGACTGTAGTGTCCAAAGCCATGTCTGTTACCAGAAAATTGTCCGATGAAAATGAAGTTAGGCAGAAAACTTCCCTGAACCTGTTTCCAGTCTGTGACATGGGGGAGGATATCATGGATGACCTCAAGGGTCTACCCACTCTCAGCACCAGACTGAAATTTAAACTCAGGGCAGGAAGCCTACCTTTGAACAGTAAACAGAAGCAGAGAGGAGAGGGAGAGTGCAATTGAACGTTGTGTGGGCAACCCGAAGACAATATTCATTTTCTGTTCACTGTCCGGGGTACTCTCACCAGAGAGAAGCTCTCCTCCAATCTATCAAGAGGATTGTGCCTGTACCTATGTTTACCAACTTTGAAAGTCTCGAGGCTGAGCCAAAAGCCCAGGCCCTTCTGAGGCCTAGTTACTGGACAAACCACACACAGCAGATTGATGCTTGTGTGAAAGGATTTCTAGAGGATATCTGGAAAACCCGAATCAATGTCCTTATGAAGGTAAGTCTTACTACCGACGTCAGCCGCTGACTGAGGTAGGTTCTGTCCCTTTATGTTCCGTTCAAACTTGACGCGGGGTCAATGGCCACAAGGCTACGGCAAACAACGTCTTATGAGTACATTCTTTGATTTAAATCATGTGGGGCATTGATGCTGCGATTAAAATGTGTGAAAGATGATTGCACTGAAACAAGCTTGCCAATGTTTTTTAGGATCAGAGTGATCATCTCTGATGGGCCATACCGTCTACACCACGGAAAGCCTAAGAATACCCTAGCCATGCTCACACCCTTGCTTTCACCTTTATAATACAATATGCTAAAGAGAATAGCAGACATGGTGCTTTCATTAAAAAGCACTCAACAACAGTACTGGAAGCATAACCAAGAACAAGAAAAAGAGTGACAAGGTAAACAACATCATGCATCACTCTTGGCTTAACTTGTGCAATATCAGAAAACTGATGTAACTGAGAGAGTCTGACCACACCGTGACCTGACAAGTAATGCTACAGATACAAGCATTACGGTGGTCCCTATGCAGCATCCAATAGGCCCAAGGCCGCCGTACAAGCAGTCGTGGGTTCAAAGCCACATAATTGTATGTTGGATGTCACCCATAATGTCCATAAAAAGGGGGTTGCTGGGTCAACCAGCCACTTAATGTGTGCCTACCTGGGGACGTTCGAGTCCTTGGGGGAGGTTTGGGCAACCACATTGGCCTGGTTACGGTCGTTAGAAGGTGTCCACCTTCCAAATGGAAGGCAGTAGCCCCTCGGGGTGACGTGACACCCTGATTTACACTTGCTTCGTCAGGAGTCGACCCTCTTTTTTTGGTCCCTATGACAACCATGGTCATGATAGTAATAAAAAACCTCAGGAATCCATGCGGAGGAGTTCTCTTTGTTACAAGGAGCAGGAAATGCCGAGTCAAATATATTGTATCTTAATCTTCATTCAATGTAACCATCCGAGTCAAATGTGCAAAGTTACCTGAACCTGTTGAGCAATGTAATCATCCCTAGTGATATGGCCTCGCCTCCATGTGTAGTCTTTGTTTGACTCTGTCCAGTAATCTTCTACAAATGGGCTGGTGTCAAAAAAGAAGAGCTCCACTTCATGCGGTGTTCCTGCTTCATTGATAAAACACATACAAATTTGAGCCACTCGTACAAATACAGGAAGCTTGAGGGCAATCTAACCAGTCACAGACAGCACTTGGCCTATGTTGGAGAGGCAATCCCTAAGAATCCTGGTTAGTTTCTTCTCCTCCGCTTTGTGATATACTTCAACTCAGAGGTAGTCCTGCCTGATCTGGTAACCTGGACTCACGCTGCACGTCACATACCCAAGCTTTTGCACGTATAAATTCTAGAGATTTCATATTGGTGACAACTTGTAAGTTTACGTTCAATGGGGCTACAAAACAGCAGTAAAATCCAGCCACTATCAAAAGCATTAAAGTTTACCATCACCAGATGAGATAATTTTCTACAGCCACTTCACCATGATTCTTTTACCAAATGGGGCCCTAAGGGCTCCAGCATTGGTGGCCGCCCCGAGCAACAGATCTGAAATACTGACTGCATTCAAGTCAGGGGCTTGCAGCCAACAAGTGAGAGCTTCTACCAATTACAGAGCTGCTATTTCCAAAATCTTTCAATTGAGTCACCAGTTATAGATTTACTTATCTGGTCACGTTACAATCAGATTATTGCCACAATCTGGAAGCAAGAAGCTCCTGCCAGGATTTCATAACAAACAATCTATGAGCCTTGAATGCGTAGATGTGTAAGTGCAGAAATGCATACCTTCAGGTGTAACCCCAATCCCATGAGTAAGCTGAAATTGACTATGGCAAGACCAGCAAGAATCACGGAGTGTCATTTTCCTGTCCAGTTGAGCTTCCACATTGCCACGGTAGTCATGATTTCCCAGGACTAATCAATCCACCATAACAGTCTGTCAGACGCAGAATCAAGTAATTCAAAAAATCAAACCAAGAAGTTCAAGTGGACTTTTCTTGGGAGGGCTTGCTCACCTTCTGAGAGAAAAGCCGACACATGGCTGCAAACATACACATACTGATCACAGCTACCCCAAATAGTACCCAGCCATGACATACTCTGCTGGTTGCTGTTAGATGGGCCTGCAAACAGGACAAGAGGATAAGAAGGTCGCACTCTTCCCTTTGGGAAAAATCAATTTGGATACCGACCAATTTGTGCTTGAATCATCCGCTTAAGAGCCCCAAAGCACCATATTCCATGCGAGACAAAACTCATAACATCTGACGATTTCCGGAAAAGGTGAACAATCCTAGATGACTCGCAATTGGCCAACCGAGGAAGTCTATGAATCCAGACAAAAGCATTGGGCAATTTTGACAGCTAGTGTATGTCTGATATATTCACCTGGCTTTCATGCCCGGCCCACCTACAGAGAACAGTTGCTGGACCCACGGTTGAGCCCTCACTTCCATTGGGGGCCCTGATGGGTTGTTCAATGCTCAAGTGCACTCTTTGCGTTTCCTGCCTCCCGAGTTAGTTGAGTTCCATGGTTCGTCAAGCAGATTTTTGACAAAAATGAAAAACAAACCACTATTGACTTATTTCCACTACTGTCTTATAGATGTCACTAAATCGTCAAACAACTCCAAGCCGGGAACTGTTTGCAAAATCCATAGCATCTCTACTCCAATTGCTGCACACTACACACTTGAGAAGCCCCTCAAAAGACAAACAGAGAACTTTAAGAGAGAAGAGAGGAATCTTGAGAGTGGAGAGATCGCTGGATTTGATGGGTTTGTTTGTTGCCATCCATATATATATATATGATGCCAGCCGGAGGCAGCATAAATAAGAGCGTTGCCATCCACTCAGGTGACAAACGGATACACCGGAACGAACAACATTGTACCATTGATTTCAACAACGACAAACATGGGAGCTACCATACCAAAAACCAATCTTCATTCTCTTATTATTGCGAACTTCTGAGCATGTAAGAAGTTAAATCATGGGCAATACCTTCCAAGAGAGCAGCCCAGTTTCCACATCCTCAGCATTGGCAGGATCCTCCATTGCTCCATGTTGCTCACCATTCAAATTTCAAAAGAAGTGAATTCAACAATGAGGGACTGCTTTTCCCCTAGGCAAAGAACTAGCTCCCGCACAGAGATAAATAAACTGGTTACCAGGAGTGCGTAGACCCCATGCTAGAAAAGCAATGTTGATCCACAGCCTGGTGCTGTAGGCCCTTAATTGGCCACACTTCTGATACTGCAAGTCATGCTGTATATGTCCAAAGCTAGAGAGCGATCAGAGAGAGAGAGGACCAATCAAGTCATGGGTTTGCATAGCATCTCCCGCTTCCGGACTGTGAGGACAGGAGTGGGGGAAGGCGGGTGCGGTGGGTGGAGGTACAAAAACCAAGGCACACATTGTTCAGCTACACATATACACCTGGTCAACATGGATGTTCGAAAACCCCATCTCTGTTCGACTCTTTCATGCATTTTTCTGTCTTCTCCACAAGAAACTCTCCATGTTGATTGAATTGAGCATTTAAGAAACTCCTTACATGAAATGCTTTAGCAATGCTCAGAACAGATTTGATGTCGTGATGACAAGACAGCCTCGCTCATACACGGTCGGATTCCCCCCTACAAATGGGATCGTGTGACCGGCCACGATGTCTCACGCTGAAGTACGAATTGCTGGAGCTGCAGTGCATATCCCTGTTATTCAGAGCACCTTCCAATCACCAACTTCTTCTACCAAAGCTAAAATCCAGACAGAAAGTATCTGCCAGGACACTCCGCGAAAACCCGGCGCACCGATGAATACCCCGCACCTTCTAATCCTGAAGAGTTTTTCTCTGAAAAGTTGGTCCAAAACGGTCAAGTTTACAGAGCGTGCTACTAAGGACACCCTCGGTCACGGATGGAGGCGACCAGGATCTGCACGCCAGCTCTCTGTCGGTGTCTTCGACTCTGGTTATGACTCATGGGGTACCTTCGATCACACATGTATGGGTTGCAGGCAAAATCTTGGCTCATCCTCTCAACTCTCTGAACAACGAGTGCGCTACAGTACTGCAGTGGGTCCCACCCATTAACTAGGCCTTAGTTCATGGAGTACCTTCTGAAGACACCGAGAGACTCGCTCTAGGCCTACCTGTTTCCTTCTAAAGCTACTGTTTGAGGCAATGATACTGCAGGCTGTGAGACAATAGATGCTCCCTCTGCAACAGATTCTGAGTCATCCCTATAAGATGGGCAAATACATACATTGAGTAGGTAGGTCACATTCCTTGTACACCTCCGCATACCGATCCTTCTCTGTCCAGGTACAGTAGCCACCACGTGCCTCAAGGCTTGAGGCACCGGGGGTGTGGAATGTGAAGTTACGTAGTATTTGCGATAGAATGCCGCGGATCGGTGTGGCAATTTGACAAACAGGTTCGGGGGAAGAAAGGTGATGTTTAACAGCTCAGAATCAATCTGTGGAAGGAAACTAGGAAGTAAGTGGTGCCATATGTCGCAAATGGTCAATGCAAAGTGAAGCGAGCTCATGCAAGTGCGTGTGCCCAACGCTCGATGACCCTGAGAGTGTTTACAGTAGTCCCTCGCTGAAGGTTGTACAGTAACCTGGCTATGGCTTTGCCGGCATACTCTGGGCGCCTGGCTCGCCACTCGGCAATGCCACCTTCGTATGTTAACAACCTGTCCTTGATATCTTCCTCGTCTCACTCCTGTTTTCCTTGGGATCGTCAGACACCTCTTGACTCTTCAGGATGCTGTTGGACTTCCTTCTCTATCAACTCTGCATTAACTGTTTCTCAAGCCACACCGTCTTTTTCTCAATCTTTCTGGTCGCCTTCATCATGCACACACAAGAGCAAAGTATGCCTTCATCGTTCGAATGCTTTCCGAATTGTCCCAAGTGTTTCCTCTAACTCTCGATCAAGGAAGTTTAGGATCTCTAGTGATGGAGCACGGCAAGCTGCTGACGGCATGGATGGTGATAGTAACACGGTCGAACGCAATATCGAAAGAGACGTAAAGGAAGACCAGTCGTCAGAAAGAGCGGTGACAGTAATGAAGGAGAAGGGGTGGGAAAGAAAAGTTGAAGCCTTTGGACAGATGCTTTCTTCAGCATTTCCTTTGTGGGTAGGGTTGGCGTGTGTGGCAGCATTGATAAAACCACAAGCTTTCTTCTGGATCACTGGTCGATTCCAAATTATCGGTCTCACCATCACTATGCTCGGTATCTCTCTTTCTCTCTCTGGACAGTTTCAATGGAAAATTGCAATGCTTCTTTTCGCGACCCATGTGAATATTCTCATTCATCAGCTCCAATCATGGTGCCTGAAAAGTAACCATTTCTAACCAGAAGGTGCATGTAGCATTTGACGGAGAGTATTCGATTTTTGCTGGAGTTGGTAGTATGAGGTAGTGTGGTGGATGTGAACAGGCATGGGCATGACAATTTCCTCGAAGGATTTCCAGGAGGCACTAGCATTGCCCAAGGAGTTAGTTGTGGGCGTTGTCCTTCAGTACACGGTATGCTTCATTGTCAATCTGGTGTGCAACGTGGGCAGCTTTTGCGGTACCTCATTGAAAAATTCACATGAAGGAGCTTATGCCAAACTACTATTCAACAAATGCAGGGTTTAGGTCTAGTACCTGACACCAGATCATTGTAGGACTGTGTCTGCATTATGAAACGATGAGGCTTCTTTTGATTGGAGTCCTAACGCTCTGCTATTCCCCTCCCGCAGGTTATGCCTGCAGCAGGGGTAATTTGGGGCCGGGTTTTGCATCTCCCATCCCACTATGCTGCTGGCCTTGTCTTGGTTGCATGCTGCCCTGGAGGTATTATTTCACCTTAACTAAAACTCCGCAATTACGAACTATCTTTTGTGTCCATGGCCTCATTTTCTGTGTTTTTTCTTTTGCCATGGAGCTTTTGGGTCCTTTGCAGACAGATTGTAGAGAACAAGATTGGGTGTTACTAAAAGAAGCCATTTCAGAGGGAATTGCTTTTTTTTTTTATGTCTGGAGGAAGAAAGGAAGCTGGGAAAGGACGATTGGGAGACTGCCTAGAAGTGGAAAGCTTTCGCATTACAAGGCATTATGAAATTCGAAAGCTAAATCCATCAATACAGTTTACTCAATGATGCAAAATGTGGTTTGTGTGGTGTAGGGACAGCTAGCAATGTGGTGACCTATCTTGCCCGGTGTGTGCCTCTGTTCTATTTTCCACATCACCCTTGTTCGATAATACCTGTTCTATTTACACTGGAAGTTACTTGCTTCTCCACAAACACCTTTTTTGGCCACACATATATCCCTCACCATACTGCCCTCTATGCAGACTTTCCCCACCAGCCAGGGATCTCAGGCTTAGAGGCAAGAGATGGACCCTTTCGTATGTAGAGCAGAACAGAGAGAGAGGGGGGTGTGAGAGAGAGAAAAGAGGAAGGGATTTCAACAGACCCCAACGCAAACCAATGTAGGTCTTGTAAACTGTAAAATACGGGTCTCTTAACCTGTTGAGCACATACCCATATTGGAAGACCATTGCCTTGTCAGCCAACACAGTACGTATGGGGATCTATAGAGCATGCAAATGGCTTAGGATTGTCTTTTGAGGAGTTTTTTTGAGGACAAACAGAGATAAGTTCATTAGTTCAACTCTGACTGGAACCGACAACCTTTCGGGGGTGGGTGGGATGATTTGCAGAGGGAATGTAGCTCTGTCAGTGCTCATGACAGCTGCCAGCACCTTCTTGGCTGCCGTTCGTTCTCTCTCTCTCTCTCTGGATAAATCTGACTTGAAGGTTGTAGTGTCCTCAGCCATGTCTGTTGCCATGAGATTGTCTGATGAAAATGAAGTTAGGCAGAAAACTTCCCTGAACTTGTTTCCAGTCAGTGACATGGGGGAGGACATCTTGGATGACCTCAAGGGTCTACCCACTCTCGGCACTAGACTGAAATTTAAACTCAGGGCAGGAAGCCTACCTTTGAACAGCAAACAGAAGCAGAGAGGAAAGGGAGAGTGCAATTGCCCGCTGTGTGGGCAATCTGAAGACAGTATTCACTTTCTGATACACTGTCCGGGGTTCTCTCACCAAAGAGACGCTCTCTTCAATTCTGTCAAGGGAATTGTGCCTGTACCCCTGTTTAACAACTTTGAAAGTCTCGAGGCTGAGCCAAAAGCCCAGGCCCTCCTGAGGCCTAGTTTTTGGGCAAATCACACACAGCAGATTGATGCTTGTGTGAAGGGATTTCTAGAGGATATCTGGAAAACCCGGATTAATTCTATATATGATGGTAAGTCACACTACCAACGTCAGCCCCTGACAGAGGTAGGTTCTGTCCCTTTTGTTCCCGCTCAAACTGGGCGCGGGGTCAATGGCCACAAGGCTACGGCAAACAACGTCTTATGAGTACACTCTCTCTCTCTCTCTCTCTCTCTCTCTTTTTGAATGTGGATATGTTCTTTGTAACAACACTCAAGAACTCCCTGATCCCTTTGGCTCTTTCTCCATCCTTGTGCTAGGCCATGTAGCAGCAGCATAATAGAGTATATGTGTACACCTTCTACATGATCCGGTCAATGTACATTGCTCTCTTGGCTGGTCTACTGTAGCCAATGCCTTCTATCAGCATGAGAAACCTGAAAATGAAAGGCTTGAGGATTTTTTTTCTCTCTCTCTCTTTCCTTTGTTGCTAAGATCTTTATAGACAGCATTCAAGAATTGCCTGATCCCGTTATTCTGTTCAGATTTTTTTGTCTAGAACGGAACAGGAAATTGGATAATGACTCATTAGGGTTCACCCTTGAGGTCTTAACCTAAAGCTGCTGCCCTATATGGTTAGTAAGCTTGGCCACTCTTCTCATTTGGACTACACTATGGCTACAAGCAAGGTATCCATTCAGACTCCTTCAACACTGTGATGGGCTGCTTAGTATGGCAACACAAAGAGAGTTGACACTATGAGGAACTTACATGGACTTGACTAAGCTCTACTCTGAGTCTAGGAACACTTGTGCAAAACCAAGGGCCTCTATATGGGTCCTTGCTTGAGTACTTAGTCTCCCTTTTTGGGAATAGGTGCTTGTTGTCACGCATACTTACATGGATTTGATTAAGCTCTACTTTGATTCTAAGAATACTTTTGCAAACCAAAGACCTCTATGTGTCCCCTTGCTTGAGAACTTGGCTCTAGTGACACCTTCCTTTTGGGAATGGGTGCTTACTGACATGAGACCACCCCCCCTCCCTCTGGAGCATGGGCTGAAATAGGTGCTACTGATCTGTGTACCTATGTTGACTGAAATGACTGAAGGACCTCCCTTACCTCTCCTCTCTTTGCTAGTATGACCTGTTGCAGGGATGACATTGATAATAAATGTGAAGGGGTTTAAGCCTGGGGGTCCACAGGGATCACTAACCTGTTGGTTGGTTGGTTGGCTGTGATGGATCCAGGTGATGCCATTTCACCTTCTTTTGTTGCAGGAAATGCTATTATGGGCAAGAGACTAAGGGAGTGAGGCTTTGAGCTCTCTCAAACCTCAAATATGTTTGTATGTGTTGATTATGTACACATACTGTACACGGTCTGTTTGGTTTGATGGATCTACCTACATGGAAAGGAGTTGTGTTTAATGGGACACTTGTGCTCTTCCTACTACTACTGTCGCTTCTTATAGTATGAAAATGAGGAGGCAGATCTGCTCCTTAGAAGGGCCTACCTGGTGTCCATCCGATTGCCACTTTGTAGATGACACAGTGTGGAGAGACGGTCTATGGCTCCGACTCTGGTCATGTGGGATCAAGGGAAAGACGTGGAGAGTTGTCCATAACTTGTATCTCACACCAAAAGTTTTGTCACTGTTAATGGACAGAAGTCTAACTTCTTTGAGTTAGACCAAGGTGTAGCTCAAGGATGTACCTGTGGGTGATGCCACCATACCAGCCCTTATGTTTGCGGATGACTTGGCAGGCATAGGGGAGACTCCTTCCAATCTCCAGGAGTTGATTGATTGCGCGAAGAGATACTTTACCTTTGGGTGCTAGAGGCTAACGTCAGTAAATGTGCAGTGGTGGCATTCAACGACCAAGGAGAGGGAGGAGGTGATCTCAAGTGGCAGTGGGGAAGCCAAGAGATTCTGGTCCTCCCTTCCTACACATACCTCAGCGTTGAGTTTTCCTCCCAACTGTAATTGGGATGCACATATTCAGAAAGTTGTTCAAACTGGCAAGCGCAAAGCACTGGCCCCTCACTAACTGCAGAGGGATCAACTCTGAGGTAAAAAAAACCATGCTTTGTCGCGTTATGAGACCTGCCTTGGAGTACGCGTCTGCAATATGGGTTGATAACTCCAACCAGGCTTAGTCTCTAGAATCCATTCAAGTGGGGGTGCTTAAGGAGGTCAGCATGCTCCAAAACAGCGAGTTTGGCATCCCTTCCTTAAGCTCCCGACGAGATGAATTCAAGGTCAGATGGTGGGGTCAGCTGCAATATTTCTCAACATCAGACATCCTAAGTTAATCGACTCTATATCTTGGAAGCAGGATTGCCCTGTCAAACAGGCTAAGTCCTGGCAGAAGAGAGTAGAAGAGATTCTCAAGGATCTGAATCTTAGCCTGCAAGTCTTGACCCTGCTGGATAAATCTGACTTAGAGGCTGTAGTGTCCAAAGCCATGTCTGTTACCAGGAAATTGTCTGATGAAATGGAGTTAGGCAGAAAACTCCCCTGAACTTGTTTCCAGTCTGTGACATGGGGTAGGACATTACGGATGACCTCAAGGGTCTCGGCAGTAGACTGAAATTTAAACTCAGGGCGGGAAGCCTACCTTTGAACAGCAAACAGAAGCAGAGAGGAACAGGAGAGTGCAATTGCCCGTTGTGTGGGCAACCTGAAGACAATATTCATTTTCTGATTCATTGTCCGTGGTTCTCTCACCAGAGAGACGCTCTCTTCAAATATATCAAGGGAATTGTGCCTGTACCTCTCTTTACCAACTTTGAAAGTCTCGAGGCTGAGCCAAAAGCCCAGGCCCTTTTGGGGCCTAGTTATGGGCAAACCACACACAGCAGGTTGATGCTTGTGTAAAGGGATTTCTAGAGGATATCTGGAAAACCCGATCAATTGTTTATTCCACGGTAAGTCTTACGACCGGCGTCAGCCCCTGACAAAGGTAGGTTCTGTCCCTTTGTGTTCTGCTCAAACTGGGCGCGGGGTCAATGGCCACAAGGCTACGGCATATAACGTCTTATGTACATTCTCTCTCTCTCTCTCTCACCTTCTGGGTGTCTTTTCTGCTGCTCTATTCTGGGGTGTTTGTCCCTAATCTCCTATGCTACGTATTCTCAGCAACGTCATGATTGTTAAAGTGTGGCAGTAAAAAGTCGAGGGAAGGTTGTCCTAATTCTTGGCAGGATGCATTGGGGGCGTTATGCTGTAAATATGGACACAAAAAATCAAAGTGCTCTACGCATCCATGGAGACTTTTAGGTGGGCACGGAAGAGTTTTGCTGTGCTCACAAAGGCTCTCCATACATCTTTACTGTCGGAAGTCTCCAGGTTGATTTGGCGAGGAAATGTTGTATTGGCATGTCTGCAGTTCTCTAAGCCATGACCTTTTGTGTGGGCAGTTCTTCCTGGCCAGCACTCCAAATGATGGGTACAAGAGAGAAGAAGTGTTGCATGTGTGTGTGAGAGAGAGAAAGCTAGTCCTTCAGGAAATGAACTAAATCAATTGATTGTTTCATGGGGAGAGCTTGGAGCAGGTGATGACTCCTTTGTTGACAGCTAAGCTGGCAGGACAGTTTGTTGCCGTTGACGCTTCTGCTCTTCTTTCATCTACACTGCAGGTCAGCAAGGAAGGTTTTCTCTCTCCCTCTTCATCTCTCTTTCAGGCCAGCATGCCTGTTAATATCTTCCTTTCTGTGGCTGGGGAACAGTCAAGAGCTCAAGATAAGCTGTATGTATGAGTACAGCTTGTGCGTTGAAACTCATGCTAGCTACTTGGTGTCCTGACTGTTAGTTTTCTGCTCCAGTTGCCTGTAGATTCCTTCTAAGTCATCCATGTTGAGCTACTGCCAATTTCTAGCAAACTTAAGCCTCAAATTCTGGAGGTTGCAGTGTATTTGTGGCAGTATCCTGTCAACTATCTACTCTCTGATATATGCATGACCACTTTGATGCAGGTGGTTCTCCTGCCTGTTCTGGGAGGGGCACTAATGGCTCAATACTTACCAGGCGTGGTAAGTCGGGTGTCCCCATTTGCACCCTCCATAGCTGTCCTGACCGTGGCCATGATATGTGGGGGGGCCATTGCCCAGAATGCCTCAGCTATTCTGTCCTCTGGAGGGCAAGTTTTTTTGGCAGTGGTTGCTCTCCACACCACAGGGTTTTTTGGGGGATACATGCTTTCACGAGTGCTTGGTTTCGAGGAGTCCACATCACGCACCATCTCCATTGAAGTCGGCATGCAGGCATGCTCCATTGTCTGTTCTGGCTTGTGTATTTGTGGTTCTTTTCGAAATTGACTGGAAGGTTATTCCTGGAAGAAATTGTATGCTTTTTAATATCTGAACGTTTCATGAGCTGCAATTCTAGTGTACATGTTGGTAAGGTTCTTCTTTTTATATTTGTGTGATCATCGGTTATCCTTCTAAAGCCATAATAGACTGTCTACATGACAGTTGAGCATTTGCCTTTCTGACACAAGGCGTTTAGAAGTTGCAGCTATTGAATTCCACATGGCAATAGTAGGTATATTTCTCTTCTCTCAAGGGGTCCACTAAGTTACAATCACTTCTGGTGGATGCCTGCAGAATTCAGTGCTGGGAGTAGTCCTTGCTGGGCAGCATTTTGGAAACCCCTTAACAGCTGTTCCATGTGCAGTCTCGAGTGCGTGTCATTCCATGATTGGAAGTGTACTAGCTGGGCTATGGCGATTTCGCCCAGCCAAGTCCAAAGCAGGTGACAATGGCATCTGGCCAAGCAACTTCGACTTCTGCTGATGCTATCATGAAAATTATGCAGAATTCAATGCCTTTTGCCTATGATGTAGTATCAACCTGCCATCTCTATGTTCTTGGCTATCAAAGCTGTCGAAGGCCGGCAGGCGATGCATTATGATACCATGTCCACAGCAGTAACTCTGAAGCCAACTGTGGAACCAACTCTGAAGCGATGTCCGCGTGAATTATAGCTACTAGGATCATTTTATGGGGGACACGTCCCATTCTACTGTCAGGTGAGACCTCCAGTTTCTGTTGTGTTTAAGATTGTAGAGATATTCTGAAGCATGGTTCAGAAACAGTTCAAAACGGCATAATATTGCACCCGAAAGCCAATACATGAAATAAAATATGCCAAATGAAAAGTGTTTTAAAGTCAAGAATCTTATTCTTAAACAAATATATATGACTGAAAGATAAAGGAAACCTTTGTGCAGACCTCTGTTCACCTTTGCTTTGCGACATTGACTTAGTTATTTGCTGACGGGGAGGTTTCCCCTTGCCTCCAGGGCGCGTGTGGTTATTTTTCCCACGCTCTTTCAATTTATTGTTGGGTTCATGTTGTAAAGCCAGATTCTCGCACAAGAGGTTATTCCCCTTCCTCTACGATTTCGAGCTTGAATAGGGATGATAGCTCAGTAGAGCGGGCTAGCGAGGAAGAAAGGATCTATCAATGAGGACTCCAAAATCTCACATAAAACATTCCAGTTCATCCGCCTTGATCACGTTCATCCACAGTACATGCACATATGATTAACATCAAAGTACACTGGTCGCTTTAGGCTTCCAGCTTGCTGCTTTATATAATCCCTGACCGTAATCACAATAGCCAGCTTGGCTTCCTTTGATTGGTTTCCCAAATCTTATCCAAGTGCCCATCCAGTTCAGATGGCATGCTGTTTGATTATAGATAAGCTAGTTGTTTATGTGAGGACAATTTATTTCATTCATCACTGCGGGTATAATGCTTGGCCTGAACCACCTACGCAATCTGAACATTATGTTTAGCAGTTTCTAGCAAACTACACCTATGAGTAGTGAGTTGAGCAAGAAAGACATCCCACACCACGGGTTCTTGTACCTGAGCCTAAAGAACTGGAACATGCAAAGGTGTATGAGGCTTGCAGCCATAGAGTAGTTCAAATGGAGAGAGGCGAGTGCTAGCAATGACAAAGGTTCTGTAAGCAAAGATTAGTATAGGCATCGTAATATCCCACTCCTCGGTCAAGGCACCATTCTTCTCCATGAGCTGGCACATAGTATTGCATTGGGCGTTGTATGGGGCAGTCAATCAATGCTTGATGCCCATGTTCAAACATACAACCTCCTTGATTGCAGAATTCGGTACCTTGGTCAATGAGGGTTTCAGCAGGGCAACCATGGCGTAGGATGATTCCATCAAAAAAGAACTGAACCACTTCATCGTTCTCCTTAGCGACCAATGGTCGAATTTCAACCCACAGGTAGTCAGTAGCCATAGTGTAACTATTGCCCTTGGTCGTGGGGCTCAAAGGTCCAACTAAATCAAGACCAACCCCGGCAAAAGGTTCAGTGACAGGGATTGGCTGTAAGGGAAGAGGAGCTTGGGTTCTAGGCAGCGAAGTTTTCAACTTACAGGGAACACACTTATCAATGAAATCGGATACTTCTTTGTCAGGCTTTTCCAGTGATACTTCTCTTGCAATCGCATGACAGTTTTAGAGACTCCCAAATGACCAGCTCCGAAGTAACCCATGAAACATCTTTGTAGCTAGAGGAAGAGAAAGCAAAAGCAATTTTCGTAGTAGCGGCGAGCGGAAATGGGAGTAGCCTAAACTGTGAGGATGGGGTTGTGGGAGAGCGATACGCGAAAGGCATATGCCACCACATGCTCATTCCCGTCATGCTTTTGACACATGATAGCTGACACAGCCAAATCAGAGGCATCAGTTTGCAAGATGAAGGACTGGGTAAAATCCGGAAAGATCTGGATAGGAGCACTCGTCAGGGCAATCTTAAGTTTCTCAAAAGTAGAAGCTTCTGGGGCCCCCCATATGAACCTTACATCTTTGCACAACAACCTTTTCAAAGCAATAGCGATTTTGGCAAAGTGCTTAATGAACCAACGATAGTAAGAGGCCAAACCAAGAAAGGCACGAACACAGTTTTTGTCCCTGGGAGGGAGATGCTCCCAGACTACCTTTACCTTAGCATGGTCAAGACTGATGCCAGCAGCAGATAACACATGACCCAGAAAGTGAAGCTTTGTTATACAGAGATCACATTTCTTCGCTTCACTTTGAGCCCAGCACCTTTCAGTCCGCACAGAACTTGCTTAAGATCCAGCATGTGAGAATCAAAATTAGGGGAATAAACATTGATATCATCCACATACACCAAGGCACAGTCCTAGTGTAAGTTTCCTAGTACAACATCCATGAGACGTTAAAAGGTAGCAGTAGCATTACAGAGACCAAAATGCATGGTTTTGAACTGAAAGAGGCTCATTTTACACATGAAGGCTGTTTTCTGTTTGGCAAAATCAGTAAGTTGGACCGGGGAATGCTAGACCGTGAGTAGCTCACATAAGCAAAATATTCCATGAGCAAAAAAATGCTCACGTTTCCAGGGTGACCTTGAAAGCATAGGGCCTATTATCGCGGATACTACAGCTACAGAGGGCCTATTATCGCGGATAGTAGTTGTGAAAAGCAGGCCAAAGTCCAAATTACTGGCTGCAGAAGAAGTCCATAAATGGGACCCTAAACCCTAAGACCCTAAAATCCTAAACCCAAAATCCCAAAACCCTCAATGGAAGTAGAGTACATGAAGACTTTGTGCACGGCATGGACATTCAACAAACGTCAAAATTGACACTGGGTGCGGATGTTGCATGAGCGGTGAGCATGAGCATGAGCGGATTTTAGCATGAGCAGAGCACATTCCAGAGAATATTCCCTGATTTTGGACTTAAAAAATGTACAATTCGCCCGCTTTTCATGCAAAAAAGTGCTCGTGCGTGAACATACTAGTGGGTAAACATTAGGTTCGGATTCGATACGATAGGTTCGGCAGTTGCCGAACCTATATAGTCGGTGCCGATTACAGGATGCCGGAATTTCCATCGCGGAAATAGGTCGTGGGGAATTGGGCCGCAGGAATAGGCAGTCATATGAATAAAAAACCATTTTTTGAACGAGCTGTGGCCCGATAGGAAAGCGATGACGTGGAGATTAAAGGCACGTGTGGTTTTTCATTCCCTTGGACCATTTGCTTTGGTGGTGAAGGTGAAGTCGGGACCGACTACACCATTTCGGGGATTTACGTTTAGTGGTGACCGAGGACTATGGACAATGATGTAGGAACCAACAATGATCCCGTGCAACAATCGGACAGCGAAAGGCCTCCATCCCCTGAGCAGCGGCAAATTCCCAACGATGATGTGGCTCCGAAGACGGACAATGCTGCAGGGGAAACTAGCAGC
Source organism: Takakia lepidozioides (assembly GCA_030704615.1). Lineage (NCBI taxonomy): Eukaryota > Viridiplantae > Streptophyta > Takakiopsida > Takakiales > Takakiaceae > Takakia > Takakia lepidozioides. The sequence continues at coordinate 15,284,718 of CM060732.1, forward strand.
GCACCGGTGGAATCTGACGACGACAGGCCTCAGTCCCCTCAGTTGCTTTGTTTTTCGCATTTCGACGAAGCTATCAGCGATAGCCTTGTATTTTATGCAAATGGAGTTTCTTGGTGGGTTTTTATGGATTCGGACTCGTCGAAGCATCCGAGGACGAAGATGCAGGTGCAGAGTATCGTATACATGCCTTTGAGGAACCGGACATTGCCGGGGATGACGAATTGCATTGGATTGCTGCTTCCATGGAGGTCTTCAACATAGAAGCTCCAGAGTTTGTTGTGCCGCCGGGAGCACACGCAATAGAGTCGTGCAGTATCTGCCTCCAATGTGTCCAAGCTAGAGAATGTATGCGCACGGTGACAATCTGCGCACACTGATTCCATAGTGCATGCATTCAGACTTGGGTTCAACACAATGGCACATGCCCGCTTTGCCGCCACAGGTTCTAAGAGAAAACATGGGCATTTTGATTTTCAATCTTCTTTCCGCATGCCTGTTTGTGGACTAAGTAAACTGCTTCCCATTTCCGCAATAAAGTTTGGCATCACGTTTTTTCTCCCCTGGATTTGTTCTTTTCTCCAAAGTACCATCTGATTTCATTTCTGTGCATAATATTCATTTTCTTCTACAAGGTCGAACACCTTTCCCCTAACGGTGTATCTACAAATGATCACCACGAGGAACATCATTGGGAGATACTCAAATCGATCATCTTTCACGAAGACTTAAACAAATTGCCGCATACGCAATGTAAATGCATAACATTACGAAGTCCGCATCGACTTCAACTTCTCCATGTGATAGTACAAATGATTTTTCGTTACAGTGTCAAGGGCGAACAAAATGTGACGTTAGATTTTTTACGTTTCATTATACCTTGAAGTCGGTGCCGACTTTACGGTTTCAAATGCATGACATGCTGCATCTCATATTAAACAGTAAATCGTAAAGGAACAGCTTTGCTGGATCATACAATGTCAACGGTCAAGTGAGTATATCCAGTGAGCATGTAGAAAGTATACGTCGAACAGTGCATAATCGGCATCGACTTCAACCTCAAAGAGACATATGGTCCCATGTTCAGCTGTAATAGAAGCAATTGTATACGTCGAACAATATACGGCCATGCGAGTACCGGGTGAACCCTAAATATAACGTTGCACAATGCATGGATATGGCATTAAAGAAACGTTGTTAAACATTTTCAACTCGTACGGGCTCTACGGTTTTCTCAAGAAAGGTAATGCACAGATGCAAAATAGACATTGGAAATTGCGTAGCAATCACCGGCTTCATTCGCAAATTCACATCTTGGGTGAAGTGCGTGAAGGATGTCAAAATCCTCAATATGGAGGTCGCCCACTGTATAGTCGGCACCGACTACAACCAGGTAATGTGGATGAAATAAACATTATTTGAGGCACTTCGAAGCATATCAATTGTACACATAAGTTCTTCCTTTAAATGACAAAAAGTCCACTCACATGAGCTACTGGTGTGCACTTACTCCATATTTAATGGAAAGTCAATGGGAAGTGCTTTTAAACGTACGTTACGTCTTCAGATCATGCTCAACGAAGGTATTGTTCAAATTTGGAACCCATAACAAAAACAATGCATATTCCGGAATGACCTCAACGGTTGCAAGTATTTGAACTTGATTCTTAATTGTCAAAAATCAAAAATACGGAATGACAATCATTGTGGTTGTATGCCAAAACCATGTGTTGTGGTCATGTGATATGCTCGTAAGCGGAACAAGTACACTTATAGGACATGGTCATGTTTCCCAAAAGCAATTCAAAGAAACGTAGAATAATCGTTAAAGGCGATCATGTGGAAGGCTCAATAGTTATACGGTCATGCCGAGTATGCGAATGTCCTCATAGAGTACTGATTTCCAAATGTCTTTATAAGTAAAGCTACTCTTCCATCGGTTGCCCGACCTCATCAGCATATTCCATAGCTATATGATTTAATACCCTGGTAGAATTGTCCACATAGGTATACCCAGGGGTTCGTGAATACGATTGTCTCGGGTGGGAGTCCAATCCTCAGTGCTCTCCTCGTCACCACTCTCATTAGAGGATTCTTCCTCAATGGTTGGATCCTCACTTCTTAAACCCTCCTCCACCTTAGCATCCACATATGGTTGGACCCGAACGCGTTGTAAATAGTCCCTTTTCTACGGTGGCCATTATTACATTTGAGACACTCCTATCCATGGCTCCTACGCCCGAGCATTTGCTATTACCGCCGCATAGGGACTTAGAACGTAGCTCTTCTCCGGGGTATGTATCTCCGCAATCCGTTCCCGAAGTGTCAGACTTCGCAATTTTAACCAAAAAAACATTCTCGCAAATTGACCTATATCTCGCCCAACCTAATAGTCGGCACCGACTATTATTCCAACATATGTCACGACTCCTTCTTAATAGTCGTCACCGACTATGACTCTGGCGTTTGGGGCAAGCACAGGTAGTCGGCAACGACTTCTATAGTTGCAGTATCCACTCGGCGGCTTTTCTCCCGTGCCCCTCGTAGGAACGACCCATCTTGGCATTTGTGAAGCCTATCCGCTCTCACCATGTTCCGAACGAGGTCTTCACTGATCACATCGTGGTCGGTATCGAGCTTGCCACCAACATCCCGGAAGTTGAAATTCCCCTCCAAAGTCTTCAAAAGGCAGAAGGCGTATAATATGACAGTCTGCATTATTCAATGTTAAATACAATGCAAATATTCCGTACAGTCTGTAAGTTGGCCTCTTGTAGTCGGTGCACACTATGCCTGCTCTGTGGAGGTAACGCCTAAAGATTAACTTCTCAATTATCAAAGTCGTTACCGACTATGATAATAGCACTAATGTAAGCACGTTGCAGCAGAACCCTTGTCACTTGCAACTCCTGCACGAGGACCACTCACCGACCACTCCAAGCATGCAACATAGTCGCCACCGACTATGTTTCCCACCGGGGCCACCGTAGAACTGGACGGCACCGACAACATGAATGGCCCCACCACTATTGGTAATAGTCGTTACCGACTATGACTGGGCGACGTTGGAAGGTGGTGTTCTCTGAAAGACATACCGTGGGCTTACACTTATCATTTTAATCCTTTGCGAACATTTTAAGCACAAACTTCATGACATGCGTTTCAATTGAAGAGGGTAAACCCACCTGTGGTTTGCCAACATCTCCAGTTTGCAATGGAATTCGATTGAGGCAAGTCCACTTTTTTTTAATAAATTTGAATGGCCCGGCCGGCCCAACGCATCTCCGGATTTCAATTTTTGTCTTCGCATCCCCCTTGTAGAACATCACAAAGCACCCTTTCTCTTTCAATATGGAGGATGCCAGTGCTAATGCATGAGGAACTGTATCCTTGCTCTTGTTGTTCCAACTTGCAACAACATTGTCTCGGCCACTACCTTTGACGACTTGCCCATCGGGGAGGTCAATTAAAACCAAGTCCGCCCTTGCTTTCGTCACCCTTGGCAAACGGTGTGAAGGGTTAGTTGGTACATGCCTTTGAAGAAACGCGTCAATTTCCCCCCTCGGCTGCGGCCAGCTGGTGGACGAACCTTTTGTGGCCAATCTGCGGATGACTAATTGAAACCAATCGCACTTTAAGCATTTGACCTCAGTGTTTGCAACCCCCTCTCGCAAGGCTACTGCTTCGTACAGCAGCACAGATGCAAGCTGCAGCACCCTGCCCTCATTGCCTCCTGCCCCGAATGTTAACGTGCGAGCAGACCTGTTCCTCAGCTCCACTTGGAAATTATGCAAGGCTTGGGTAAAATGTCCGTAAGTTGGGTTCTCATGCCTGTTTGCACCGTCTGTCTCATCAACACCCTCCAGACCCGTGTTGCCTCCATGCCTTGTGCCTGGGGGGGTGTCTTCTACTATGGCAGTATTGTTTTTGGGTTTCTGCTTCATTTTCCTCTGTTTTTTCGTTGCGACTGCTGCCTGTAGAGCCGTGTTCGCTTCTTCAATTTGGGCTGCAGCAACATCGGCAGCCTCCTCGGCACCTTCCTCCGTCAAGGGCTCCATATTTATTGGTGCAGGCAGTTTGTGGTTCGTGTACTTCTTGTACAATTCAGCCTCCTCGTCAAGAGTAAAATTTGGTGGCAAGTCGTCGGGAACGACTATACCACTTCAAATGAACATGGGCTTCAAAAGTAGTTTATGACGGCAAAATTCAGCGCAGTCTGCCATAGTTGGTCCCGACTATAAAGATACTCCTGCATGGGCAATGCGTTCTGCTGTTATTGACAACTACGTAGTTGTTTAAGGGGGTATGGAAATGACACACGATTAACATAATAAAAAAGTTGTGTGGGCTTCGACAATGCTCTTTTACAAACCACCGTTATTTCTCAATTCCGCGATGCACAAGTGCCCTCCCGTCCCTATGGAAACAGTTATAGTCGTTCCCGACTATAACTTCCGAAGCATATATATGGAGATATACCGTACACCGTGACCCATGCTCATGCAGAAATTTCAATTTTGCTCATGTGAGCACAAATGCACGGACATACTTACACATTCATTCTGTTCATTGCACGCCGTATGAGGCCCAGATTGGAACTCCTGACATCGAGAATGTTTGCGTTCACACGGTAGTGCTAGCTTGCATCGTGAGCGTGCTGCTCCGAAATGACCTCCATCCACGCGTACCACCTGTGATTGCCGTCGTAAATGTGTAGCCATTTGTTCGAAAGGAACTCCCACTCTGTATGTCATCCTCAAATGCAGCATCGGCTGATTGCCAATGCGGTGACCAATTTTCACGGTCTGTCGGTTGTATGTCCTGAGCTTGCCCACTGTCGTCATTTATAGAAAGCAACAATGAAGCGAGGGCGTTCGTTGTACCGATCTGCCTCAAAGTACAGCTTCAGCTTATTGATGTTGGGTCGTTCGGCCATTCGCACAGCGGGGAGAGGCTTCATCCTACACAATGGGATTCGTGGAGGGGCCCCACTCTTCAGCAAGTGCGCAATGGAGCTCATAGTGTGGTTCATCGCACTAGTCGTCAATGACAAAAGTGCTTGCTTGCACATACTGTGGAGTAACGAAAAAGAGATGGGCGTAACATTGTCTTGTGCCCCGCAAGCCAAGCTCACTGGTCCCCTGGATCCATATTCAGAAGAGTGTACATCTCGTCGGGGCTCAACGCTTGTGCATGTATGAAGTGATGAGTTGTGGAATTACACCGGAGTCTCTTTAGGTACACGTAGTACAAATGCTTGCAAAGGCAGTATGATGCCCCCTTCTTTGCCATGATCTGGAAGTCGGTGCAATTGCAGGTGGGTAATTCTGAAATGGTGATGGTGTACACCTCATTGCGGACAACTAAGCCAGTCGTGGCCATCTGATACACACGCCCGAAGCCTGGTGGGGGCACTTCTGTTGAGCTTTGGATTGTATAGTTAATCCCAAGTGCATTCCCCATCCTTGTCTCGTTCACTTTTGAGGGAGGTCGCCGTCTCTTTGGTTTTCCCCAACGGTGTGTAGGATGCTTAGAGTTGTCACGTACGTTTGTTCTTGCTCTCATAGGGGTTGGTGGTGGAGGCTGTGGAACTGGAAATGGTTGTTTGGGGACGTCAGTGCGCTGCACCATCCAAAATCCTGATGCAGTAAGGGCGTCGGCCTCAACCTGACTTAAATTGTATCCCGGTTCCACCGGCCACACCGGGGGAGCCTCTGGCATTGCTTGTATGCCGTACTTGGGCTTTCCATAGACACAAGTCATAATGTCATGCCTACAGAACCAGAACTGGGTCGTCGTTGCCTCCGCAAACTTTACATGGACAAATCTTCCCGTGAAAGTAGGAGCAGGGACAGCCCCAACTGGGTTCCTTATTATCATCTATCCACAATGTTGTCGTGTATCACTTGAATTGCAGAACACTTGCCTCACATGGGGTGCCGCAGACTGACACCGAATTTGATCCACCGAGGAGCGAGTATGGGTGGATGTCAAGGGGATGGAACTACGACGATGCATTTTCGTCCAAGCTGCCATCAACATGTACCCCTTCAGTGGATTTTGGGGAAGTGAGGTGGGCGGACTGCCATTCGAGCTTGCGGTGGGGACGGTCGTCCCCACTACCACTTACCGTGGCCTTCATGACAATGGGACAGAAATGCCGCACCGCATATCCGTTCGGACAGCCATACACCCTTGCCTTCATGACAGAGGGGACGGAAATGTGGTGCCGCATTTCCGTCCGGACTGCCATTAGACCTCGCCTTCATGACAGTGGGGACGGATATGCGGTGCCGCATTTCAGTTCCCACTACCAGTTACCCTTGCCTCCATAATAGTAGGACGGAAATGCGGCACCGCATTTCCGTCCCACCTACTATACACCCTTGCCTTCATGACAGTGGGGACGGAAAATCGGTTTCGCATTTCCGTCCAGACTGCCCTGAGACCCTTCCTTCATGACATTGGGGACGGAAATGCGGTGCCGCATTTCCGTCCGGACTGCCATTGGACCTTGCCTTCATGACAGTGGGGACGGACGGAAATGCGGTGTCGTATTTCCGTCCCGACTGCCATTGGACCTTGCCATCATTACAGTGGGGACGGACGGAAATGCTGCATTTCCGTCCGGACTGCCATTGGACCTTGCCTTCACTACAGTGGGGACGGAAATGCAGTGCCGCTTTTCCGTCCGGACTGCCAGAAGACCTTGCATTCATAACAATGGGGACGCAAATGCGGTACCGCATTTCGGCCGTCCCCACTACCAGTTACCCTTGCCTCCATAACAGTGGGACGGAAATGCGGTGCCGCATTTTAGTCGCCACTACCAGTTACCCTTGCCTCCATGACAGTGGGACGGAAATGCGGCACCGCATTTCCGTCCCACTTGCCATACACCCATTGCCTTCTGGAAATGTGGCGCCGCATTTCTATCCGACGACGATGACTATAGAAAGAAAAAAAATTAGGGTTCTGGTTTTTTTTACCCGCCACCCCCTGTGGTCGGAAATGCGGCACCGCATTTCCATCCAACGGGTAGAGCTAGAAAAAACAAGGAATTTTATTTTTTTTTGGATTTTTTTTCTCTACCCCCTATAGGCCGAAATGCGGCGCAGCATTTCCATCCAGCGGCGATGAGAAGAGAAAAGAAAATTTTTTACGGTTATTTTTTTTTCCCCCTCTACCCTCTGTTGTTGGAAATGCGGCATCGCATTTCGATCCTGCGGGGATGACTAGAGAGGGCAAAAAATAAAACAAAAAAACAAACTCCATTTTATTTTTATTTTTTTTGCCTTTCACCCCTACAGACGCAAATGCGGCGCCGCATTTCAATCCAGCGGCGATGACAAGAGCAAAAAAAAGGTTAGGGTTATTGTTTTTCCTCTCTATTCCCCCTGTTGTTGGAAATGCGGCGCTGCATTCCATCCAGCGGGGATGACTAGAGAACAACCAAAAAAAAAAAAAAAAACCAACATTTTATTTTATATATATATATTCCCCCCACGGCCCCCCCCACCGTATGGACTGAAATGCGGCGCCGCATTTCGATCCAGCGGCGATGACAAGAGGAAGAAAAACGGTTAGGGTTATTTTTTTCCCCCCTTCTACCCCTTGTTGTTGGAAATGCGGCACCGCATTTCCATCCAGCGGGGATGACTAAAAAGCAGGGGGGCAAAAAAAAAAACTTTTTTGTCCCCACCCCTATGGACGGAAATGCGGCACCGCACTTCAATCCAGCGGCGATGACAAGAGGAAAAAAAACGGTTAGGATTTTTTTTTTTCCCCCCCTTCTATCCCCTGTTGTTGGAAATGCGGCGCCGCATTTCCATCCAGCGGGGATGACTAAGGGCAGGGGGGGGGGACAGAAATAAAAATAAAAAAAATAAAAAAATAAAATTGTCCCCACCTATGGGCGGAAATGCGGCGCCGCATTTCAATACATCGGCGATGACAAGAGGAAAAAAAACGGTTAGGGTTTTTTTTTTTTTCCCCTTCTATCCCCTGTTGTTGGAAATGCGGCGCCGCATTTCCATCCAGCGGGGATGACTAGAGGGGGGCGGGGGAGGGGGAAAAAACAAACAAAAAAAAAACAAAAACTTTTTTTTATCCCCACCCCTATGGACGGAAATGCGGCGCCGCATTTCACTTCAGTGGCGATGACAAGAAAAAATAAAGTTAGGGTTGCTTTCCCCCCCCCCCCTCTACCTCTGTTCTTGAAATGCGGCACCACAATCCAGCGGCGATGACTAGAGGAAAAACAATCAGGGGTTATTTCCCCCCTCCCCCCCTGCGGTTGAAAATGCGGCGCCGCAATTCCATCCAGCGGGGATGACTAGAGGGAAAAAAAAAAAAAAAACACCATCAAACGACTTTCAAAGAGCACGGGTGGATGGCAGTCGAGACGGAAATGCGGCACCGCATTTCCGTCCCGACTCGCATCCCCCTTTGCACGATGATCATCATTTGGGGAAAAGAGGTGGGCGGGATGAACCTGGCAATGGAAATGCGCTGCCGCATTTTTGTCCGGACTGACACCTACCGATCACTTTATACCTAGTGGGACGGAAATGCGGCACCGTATTTCCATCCGAGTTCCCACTAGACCATGCCTTCCTACCATTGTGGATGGAAATGCGCTGCCGCATTTTTGTCCGGACTGACACCTACCGATCACTTTATACCTAGTGGGACGGAAATGCGGCACCGCATTTCCATCCGGGTTCCCACTAGACCATGCCTTCCTACCATTGTGGATGGAAATGTGGTGCCGCATTTCCGTCCTAACTGACACCTAAGCATCCTTGATACATGGTGGGATGATAATCCGGTGCCGCATTTCCGTCCGGGCTCCCATTCCACCATACATTTTTAACAGTCTGGACGGAAATGCGGTGCCGCATTCCCGTCCAGACATTGCTTTCCCGAGAGTCTGGACGGAAACGCGCCACCGTATTTCCGTCCGGACTGATAGTGGACCATCCCTTTATTTCTGGTGGGACGGAAATGCGGTGCCGCATTTCCGTCCAGAAGACCACTTCAATTTGCGAACTTTGCAGTTGAAGGGAAATGAGGCGCCGCATTTCCGTCCGGACTGTCATTGTACATTTTCTTAATGACAGCTTCGACGGAATTGCGGTGCCGCATTCCAGGCCCGCTACCACTTACTCTGGCAGACAGGACAGCGAAACGGAAGTGCGGCACCGCATTCCCGTCGAACTTGCCAAACAACCTTTTCTTCATGATAGGATGGCCGCAAATCCAGCCATCCAGCCTTATCATCCTGAGAATGGGGACGGAAATGCGGTGCCGTATTTCCGTCCCAGCTGCCCTCCACGCTTGCCTTCAGTAAAGAGGGTTCACGAAGGGGACGGAAATGCAGTACCGCATTTACCACTGACTGCCATCCTCCCTAGCATCTTTATCCTCTTTCGTGATGCAGTAGGGAGGTATCCTGATGGAACGGCCACTAATGCCGCACCGCATTCGGTCTGTTGACTCATAGAGGCTGAAATGGCAGTTGAAGGGGTCATTGCCAACACATATTCGGAGGCGGTAATGCCGGACCGTTGCATCATCACTGACTGTCCAACAGACACTAGACCTCTATTTCTTCGAATTCAATTTTCCAGCGACATAGGGGCCACCTGCCTCACGAGGAGACACGTAGGCCCCGACCTTTCGAATCCATACGATGCATCTCCGCCGTTTGATGTCATCTTTCGCTGGTGACTCTTTCACTGCTCTAACACCCCTTCCAACACCATACTTTGCCTCATTTCTTCTCTTTAGTTTCTCTTATGTTGCACAGCCTCATAGTGAGGTGGTGGAGGGATCGCAGGGCTCTGAAGACCCGCAGGACGAAAAGGAGGAAGCTACTGCAGCCCGCACATACCCTTGACCTTCTAGCATGGGTCCTCCTGTCGTGCCTAACCTTGTGCGCTTCAAGGACGTGCTTTGGAAAGGTAAAGGTTTCAAGTCGAAAGCAACAGAGAAAGAGGCAATTTGACGATGAAGATGATGGAGAGTCGCCAACAGGGGTCGTCCCCTTCTCCAGAAAATTAAAGAGCAGGAAGCATCAGGCGGTTGTTGAGGAATATACTACCCCATCGGATCAGTCCCCTTCCCCTACGAAGAGCAAGAAGTAGACGGGGGCGGTGGAGAATCGGACGAGAACAAAGGAGTCCCCTTCCCTTGCAAAGAGTAAGAAGCAGAAGGGGGGGGGAAGCAAGGGCAGAGCAGTCTCCAACAAAACCCCTTCACGAGTTGAAGCTCAGTTCTTGCAAGAGTTTCAGAAGGAAACCGGGGGCAACTCTGCAGAAGCTCAGGCAGCTGCAGCATGCAATGCAACCCTGCAGGTACCACTGCAAGGTTAAGATCTATCCTCCCATCCACATGTGGAAGGTGACATGGCGCACAATTGCGCACATGGTCCTTCCATACCATGCCATCTCGACCCTCCAGAATCAACACTCCTGAAGGCAACACCTCCCCGACCCTTAGAATCACACGTCCTGCGGTGACATCCAAGGTCGTAGGTGCTGTCTGCTGCAGATACACATAGTCCCCAGGGTGGAAACGCCGAACACTTGGCCGATATCCCCCTCCACGTATAGTGGCGTACCTCAATGTGTCTCGGTGTTGGGCAATAGCAAGGTTCTCAAAAGCCATAGGCATGACTCTTCTGAACAACTCTGCTCGTTGGGCACATGCTTGTGTCCACACATCCGGATCATCAAGGTTGAGAACTATTGCAGCCTCCCTGCAAATAGATGCAGGCAAATCCGGCTCTCGGCCAAAGAGAAGAAAGTAAGGTGAGAAGGAGGCAAGTGAAGCTTGTTTGCTGAACCTATAGCCCATAGCTAGCCAAGGCAGTCTCCTAGGTGTCCCTTCTGCAAACCGTACTTGCGCAAACCTCTCTTGACTGTCTGAACAACTCTCTCCGCCAAGCCATCAGCCTCGGGATGATCCCGAGAAGTAGTGCGGTGATCTATCAAGGTTTGCTCACACAAAGCCTGAAACTCCCCCAAGAACTCTCTCCCCTGGTCCGTGAGTACCTCGGCTGGAGCACCAAAATGGCTAAGCACTCGATCTAAGAATGCATACGCAGCCCCTTCACTTGCCTTGTCAGACAATGCCACCAGTTCAATCCATTTGGAGAAGTGTTCCACCATCACCAGCACATACTTGTTGTGGCAAATCGTCAATGACGATGGGCCTGCAAAGTCAAGACTCCAACGATAGCCCAAACCCATAATGGGTAAAGGATGCAATTGTGGAGTAGGGGCATTGAAAGAAGCCCGCACTCTATCACACACCATGCACCTTGCCACTAACTGTTGCACATCCGTGTGCCTGCCCCGCCACCAATACTGCCCTTGCAGCAAACTATGAGTGCGCCGCACCCCAAAATATCCCAACTCATCATGGGCATGGCGTACCAATCACGCTCGTTGTGTTGGATGAGGCACAATCCTCACTCGTCCATCCTCCCATACCCGGAGTAGGTGAGTCCCCTCCTACTTGAACCTCTTGGCTTGTTGTAGGACCCGATCCCTCTCCTTAGCAGTCACACTGGCTGTTGTCACTCCGGTACAAAGGTATGCCAACACTGCTGCATCTCCATGCACATCCTTAGCACCACCAAACTCCTCATTAGTCTCTGGATCATCATGCACGCTATCTTCATGACAAATCGCATGGGATGGACCAGCTTGAGCTCCCATTGCTAGAATGCACAAAAAGGCCGATGCATGCCATCCTGGCACCATCTCCTCATCCGTCTCACCATGCCACCGAGCTTGAGTATCATCATGCTCGCTCGTGCATGGATTACGACTCAATCCATCTGCATCCCGATTGACAATACCGGCTCGATGCACCACCTGGAAGTCGTACTCTTGAAGCATAAGTGCCCACCGTGCAAGCTTCCCTATAAGCTTGTCTGACTCCATCAACCACTTCAATGGCTAGTGATCTGTGACAAGGGTGAAGAGATTGTCATAGAGGTAGCATCTGAAATGTGCCACTGCCCATACCGCAGCTAGACACTCCCCTTCATAGGAACTATACTTCGCCTCGGCATCATTGTTTGAGCGGCTAGCATATGCCACTACAAACTCTCTTCCCTCATCATCGACCTGTGTGAGCACTGCTCCAATCCCCAACATACTCCAATCCGTATGTAGCTGGAAAGGCCGCCCCCGAATAGGCCGCCTCAGAATAGGTGCAGAAGTCAATTGAGCCTCGAGTTCCTCAAAGGCTTCCTCCTGCTCCTTCTCCCACTGCCACTCCTGACCCACCTTGGTCAACTTGGTAAGAGCCTTTGCAATGCTGCTAAATCCCTTGACAAACCGTCGATAGTAGTTTGTCAATCCCATGAAAGCACGAACTCTGCTCACATCCATGGGGCGTGGAATGCATGCAATGGCCTCCACCTTTGTCTGTTGAACACCCAATCCTCTAGGGTATATGGCCCAGATACTCAATCTGATTGTGGAAGAACTTGCACTTTCCGGGGTGCAGTTTCAACCCGTGCGCTCTCAAGCGCTCAAACACCACCTGAAGGTGTTTCTCATTCTCCTCAACCGTAGCACTAAAGACGATGATGTCATCAATATAGCACCGGGCGAAGTCTAGCCCCGCAAGAATCCTATCCATAACCCTCTGAAACTCTGCACGAGCATTCTTCAACCCAAACGGTAAGAACCGCCATTGGTACAAACAATCCTTCCCATGTTGGTCAATCCCCCAGAATGCCGTCTTTTGCTTGTCAGCCTCTTTGATTGGCAACTGGTGGTAACTGGATCGCAAGTCCAATGTGCTAAACACCTTTGCATGCCCAATGGCATCAAAGATCTCCTCTGGAGTTGGCATGGCATATCTATCGGACTTACTCTGACGGTTCACAGGACGGTAGTCCCCACACATCCTTCTTTCTGTCCAATTGCCATAGATATCCTTCTTAGCTGGCATCACCGTTGCCGAGGCATACTCCCCGCCTGACAACTCCACCAATCCAGCTTCGAACAACTCCATAGTCCGTGACTGGATCAATGACCTCTCCATGTCACTATATTGGTAGGGCATTCAAAAGATTGGCGTGTCAGTTGCCAAATAAATACGAATCTCCTGACCCTTCAAACTCCAATTCCTATAAGCCCTTAGAAATCGCTGGATCCTCCGTCTCTCTCCTCCGGTGACTGTAGGTCCAACATCTGGTTCCCAATTGTCCTCAATGACTGCAACCTTGGATACACCAGGCTTGGAGGTAGGAGACAAATCCTTTGGTTGCTAGATAGCAACCTTTGGGCCTTGTCCGCCCAATCTGACTGTGGCGTAGCCTCCACTTGCTCCACCATAGCCACCTTGAGAACATCCTCTGAGCAAGAAACATTCTCAACCTCTTCAAAAACCTTGGCCACCTTGGCCTCCAACTGATCCTCAGTCCATGGCTCTCCCCACTCCTCATACTGCTGCTTGAGAGATCCAATGACTCTCTTTTTGCGCATCTCATCCCACATCTGCCATGGGTGTTTGCAACCCACGATCCTGTACTCGCGCCCACTCACTGCCTCAACCGTCCCGATTGGCAGGGAGGATGCACCATCCAATGGGAGTGCAGAAGTAGCCATCAATGCTTGCAATCTCCGTTGCTCAGCCATGCACAAGCCAATTATCCATGTCAAGTAATTTAGATCCATTGCTTGACCCAACACTTGGCGGCGTGATGCCTCTGTCAGAGCTGACACATCTGTAGTGTCGGTGGCAAATCCCATTCCCCGCTCTCGCTCATCCACATTGGGCTCCACTAATTGCTGTAGCACACTGTCCCAAATCAATCCAGGACCATTGTCTCAAAAAGCATGAGACAAGGGAAAACTCATGAGCGTAGGCAAGGCCGCACGTAGCTACCCCACCGATTGACCACTGCTAGAGGTGGACGATCATCATGTCGCACTCTCTGTGGTTGCCTCCCTTGGTCCAAAATGCCCTCAACCGTGAGATTGGGTGGCCGATGAATGGAATCGTATGCTCTCTTGAGCAGCTCTGGTGGTGCAAGATTGGTCCACCACAATCGAGGTCGATGCGCGCGTGATCCCACCACTGCTGCATCCAATAGCACCGCCGATCCAATCCAAGACCGCACCTGATGCACACTGGCCATAACCCTGGCCCGAGAATCCCCCATAAGATGAACATTCTCCAAGATATAGCCTAGAGGTTGCACTTGCCTCATCTGCAAGTCTCGCAACACTCGCAACATCTCCCAAAACAAATGCGATCGTGCATCATGCAAGCCATTCCTTGCGGAAGAGTGTCCTTGGCAAAGCCATCCGGCTATCACCAAGTCAATGGAACCATGCCGGTCCAAATCGTCCGCCCCCAGCAAGGTAATGTCTGCTAGCAAGGCCTTTTGATACCCTTGAATTGCTGAGAGAGACAACAACTCAAGATAGTGGTGTGCGAGCAAGGCGATGTGGCGCATAGAAATACGCCAAGCTATCTCATCCTTCTCCACATACAAGTACTTGCGTACTTTAATCCCTGCTTGCAACACTCCTGCAAGCCCAGTGCTCATGCCTCCAAACAGGTCTAGCAAACAAATCCCTGAGTCAGATGGTTGCCAGGTAATGGGCACCGTGTCCAAATGAGCTAACTCAGGAGGTCCAGATGATGTCACTGAACTCCCCTCACTCATCAATGGAAAGGCCTCCTGCCATGCTTGGTGCACACACTCGCCTGCTACTCGATGCAAATTCCCAACATCTGCATGGCTATTGCCCTCCAAGAGCTCACCACCCCAAGCCACCACCCTTGAAAATGCAGCCAATGTGGGCATCATGTTCCTATGATCCACCGCTACATTCCCAATAAACCGCACTGGGAGCAGTGCACGTCGGCCATCTCCTGACTGCCATTCCGGACTATAGGATGTCATTTCCTCCCAAAAGTCCAAAGTGAATCCCATGGGGTATAACACCGCCCCACCAACAAGCACATCATAAGACATTAAGTCCGTAACAATGGCTTTAGCTCTCATGACTGAGCCGTCCGTAGGATGATCCGGCTGCAATCGAATAAAGAGCTCATG
The DNA here is from genome assembly GCA_030704615.1 of Takakia lepidozioides. Taxonomy (NCBI): domain Eukaryota; kingdom Viridiplantae; phylum Streptophyta; class Takakiopsida; order Takakiales; family Takakiaceae; genus Takakia; species Takakia lepidozioides. The sequence continues at coordinate 15,299,809 of CM060732.1, forward strand.
GCGTGTAATCCCTCGTGCCTTTTCTGAACCACCCAAAGATGTTTGAATTTGGAAAGGGCAAGGCTCCAAATCCGCCTCTGTAAGGCCCAAGCGTGCAATTGCTGCTCTCCCCAACATCAATGGCTGTGCTCCCGAGTCCAACAAGACCCGTAGTGGCCTATACCTCTTCCCGGCTGGGCCACCTAACTGAAACACACCATCCTGATTGTCCACCAGGACTACCCTAGGAGTCACCATACTGCGCTCAATGGCTAGCTTAGCTGGCAACTCTTGCAATCTTGCAGCTGCCGCTTGCCATGGCGCAGCTGTGGCTGTCTTCACCCTTGAGTCCAGGGCATTCATGCATTGCACCTTATCTGCTATCCCCGCAGATAGTGCCGATGCATCACCACTCTCACAGAGTCTAGCTGCTAGTCTGAACACAGCAGCTGGCCGAATCCCCGGCATTGCAATTGTCATTGCAGAAAACAATGGAGCTTGGCAAATTGCCGTAGCCGCCCCCAACAATGTACTGGCTGCACCTTGCTTTGCAGCACCACCCACTGGCATTTCCCGAGCCACACCAACTCTCCCCAATGGCACTCATGGCTCTACCTCTGACACATTGGGGCGAGCGGGTACCATCAATGGCGTAGTTGGCACTGTCTCAGCCAATGTGAAAGACTGTGGAAGCCTTGTCTGTCGACTTGCTTCCCCCTTTTGTGGATCAAAATCCACATCCGCTCCTCTTGGCTCAGGAGCACAAGTTGCTGCTCGAGTGACAGCAGCTGCAGAGTCCACATGCAATGGTCCAGCAAATGCGGCTCCACACATGAAGCCCATACCAATCTGGTCTTCCCTAGGCATAGGGGGTTGTGCAGCTGGGGCTTGAACCTCAGGCCTTGGAGCTGGCGCAACATAAGTAGCGGCCATGGTAGCAAGACGTTGCTCTAGCTGGGCAAGCCTATCCACCATGCCTTGGTCATGACCTCGACCATGACCTTGTGCTCCTTGGTTTTGGTTACGACCTCCACCGCGACCTCTGCCTCCTCTACCTCTCTGGACTACATTGCCTCGTCCTCGGCCACCATTGTTCCCTTGGAACTGGCCTGGCCGTAGCTCAGGATGCAAGTCATAACAATGGGCCTCTTCATGCCCATACTTGCCACAATGCCCACACTGTAGTTGTGTAGGTTGTGCCTGTGCCGGCCCTTTGCCTCTCTCCGGGCAATCCCTCTTAACATGGGGTCATCCACAATCCCAACATGTCACACCCGATTGTTGTTGGCCTGAGAATGAAGGAAGTGACCTCTGCAATTGAGATCCTCTCTGTCATTCCCTAGGCTTCACCTGAGCCCCCTTGTTGCCTTGAGCACGTTGGGGTAGTGGCTGTTGTTGGCTAGGAGCCCCACTTCGTTGTGTCTCCTTACCAAACCCCACCATGACCACTCGTTCCTCCACCATATTGAGCTCTATCCGCTCTGCCAGCAAAAACACGTTTGTTAAGGTGGGTTGGTCTACTTGTAGGAGAGTTGCATCCCGCACCCTTTTCCTAAGCTCCTTGTCCAATATCCCATACCAGAATTGGACAGCTTGAGCTTCCGTAATCCCTTGGGTCAGATTTATCAATCGCCTCATGCGCGTGTGAGCCTCCCTCAAACTCTCGGTAGGCTTGCGCTGGAACTCTTGTAAGCTCCGCATTTTCTCTGTCTTTATCCCCTGGTAGTTTCTCCTCAACTCCTCGAAGAACTCCACAACTGGGTTAAAGGCAAGCACGGGTGCTGGTGCTGCAGCAGAAGCTTGAGTGGATTTCCCAGCTCCATCTTTACTTGTCCCACTACTAGTGCTTGCAGTTGGGGATGTTGGTGTAGCTGCTGGTGTCGCCGCTGCCCTTGTGCCTCTAGTGATGGAGATATAGTCAGGTGACCAATATTGTCGCCACTCCTCAATCTCCACCTCATTTCCCCGCCTAAACTCATGGTAGTCATCCATAGGCGGCCCCTCAAGGTGTTGAAACAGCCCTTTCCACGCCATAAAAGGCATAAACAGTTGTGGATTGCGCATCTGCGGCAAATCAACCCAACTGTCAAAGACCTGTATGAAATCATCAAGCTCGATGGTGCCCACAGCTCCCGAGTACCGACGTGGCCCCTTGGTAGCTCCATACATTTCCTCCATCGTATCCCACAACAATGGCACGGAAATGGCTTGCACCTTCGGCAAGAATCCTCCTAACTCTGAGTCTGAACCTTCATCAGAAGACACTGAAGGTGAAGGTGGCCTAAACCGCACACCTTGTCTTGTATACCCACTAGTATCGCTGGTGCTCGTACCGGCACTCTCCTCAGCAACTGGTGGCACCTCCGTGATGAAAACTCACACTTAAACCGACTATCAATTCGTCTCTAATCCTCCTTTCCACAAGGTAACCGAGTAGAGAACCTGTTGCGGCTTATGGTTTGGAATACTAGGTTCCTATTCTGAACCTGTACCTGCACCTGCATCCACCGCATGCACTCCTATGGTCTGCTGGTCATCAACCTAGCCTCACCATAAGAGAAACAATGATGGTCTGGTGGTCATCACCCCAGCCTCACCACCGACAGCACGCTCTAGGATTGGCCGGCCACAATATTTTCGGCACAACCACCTATAAAAGCAAGCGCCCAAACCAAACTAGCATGGCGCACAGTCAAACATGCATGTGTGGGAGGAGGATCCAAACACAGGAAACTCAAACAACAACACCTCCCACAACTTAAGTCCATCGATCTCCTTGCGGCTTCAATAAACCTGCAAGATGGCCAAGTCTCTATCCAAACTAGTTCTGCCTCCGCTTACGGAAAAGCTTTGGCCTACAAGAATGATGGAAGACTATAGAGAAGGGAAGCTAAAGCAATCTCTAAGCCCAGAATGCTCTCATCCCATTACTCCCCCTATCTTCATACTCACTCTTGCTCAAACAATAGATAAGACTATCCTTAAAGGACCTCTCAAATAACTCTCAAGAGCCCTCAAATTATTGCCATGAACTTCTGAAATCTGCCCTCAATCAGCCCCTCACATAGATCCACCGAGGTTCAAGAAGTTCGCAAACTTTGATTCTAAACAGTCCACCCAAAGGCACTAGGCGCCCGCCAATTAGTGGCCTCCAAGGTCTCCAACCAGCCCTCACAATGGCTCTACAAGCCTGCCCAATATGGCCTCCAAGGACCTCCAATAGTTCTCCAAACAGCCCTTAAGAAGCTCCACAAATCTGCCAAGTATTGGCATCCAAGGACCTCCAACAGTCCTCCAACAGCCCTTAAGAAGCTCCTCAAATCTGCCAAGTATTGGCCTCCAAGGACCTCCAACAGTCCTCAAAGCAGGCCCCAGAAGGCTCCAAAAATATACATAGTCAGTCGATTTTTCATCCGTCACTGACCAAATTTCATCCAAAACCACGATTTCTCATCCGCAGGTCCGATAGTTCATCCGCCGGTGCGATATTTCATCCACTGGGCGATTTCATCTGATGGCGCAGTTTCATCTGTCGCCGCGATTTTTCATCCGATGGCACGATAGTTCATCCGCTGACACAGTTTCATCCGTCACCGCAATTTTTCATCCGATAGCGTGATAGTTCATCCGCTGCCACCATTTCATCTATTGCCACGATTTTTCATCCGATAGCACGATAGTTCATCCGCTGACGAGATTTCATCCGCTGGCGCAGTTCCATCCGTCACCGCAATTTTTCATCCGACAGCGCGATAGTTCATCCGTTGACGAGATTTCATCTGCTGGCACAGTTTCATCCATCGCCGCGATTTTTCATCCGATAGCACGATTTTCATCCATTGGCTCAATAGTTCATCCGATGGGGCAATGGTGGTGCTCCCAACTCTGGGGCAATGTTCCCACGCGTTCCCAAGCTAGGGTTTGCGCCGCTTTACCTCTGCGATTGCTGCAACGAACTATGGCTTCTATGGAGCAACCAGAGGTGTTGTTCTTGGTTTCTTGAGTATCAATAGACCAGCAAGAGTGCCTCTAACTCCCTGAGCAAGCTTATTTGCCACACAACAAGCTCTCTTTATCTATAGAACTTATTCAAGCATAGAATAAGCTATTGAGCTTTCTATGGGCCCTCTTCTAGCCATTGCATACACTCATAGTGCTTCCTTCCATGGCCATAGTGCACCTCTTAGAGCTCATAATCCAGCCCTGCACTTGCTACTTCCATAGACATGCTCTTCCCAAGCTTGGGATTGAAACCCCAACTCAAAGCATGCTCTACAAATACACTATTCTGCCCCAAAGAGAAATCAGATGTCTACCTCCACTCATAGCTCTCCTAAGCTTGAAGTTGAAGACTCCTACAAGCTGAAACCATGCTCCACACATGCACCGCTTGCTTCATTAACACCCGAGCACTTCTTGAACTCCTCAAACCCTGCAACACTTGCAGAACAAGAGCTTCTTCACAAGCTCTCAAACTTTTCAATGTGGCTCTCCTTGAAGACCTCCTCTTGTACATAAACACCACAAGGCTTTCTTCTTGCAAACCCTGCAACACCTTGTAACTTAAGAGCTATCTATCAAGCTCTCTTCCACACACAAGTGCTAACTATGCTAACACCTTGCACTCATAGATGTAAGCAGGTCTTCTTCTAGTGATATGGAAATGGTGAAAAGAGGAGAAACTACTCTATCACGTTATATAAGTCAAGCCAATGGCACCTTTGCTAAAGGACTCCATCATACAGACCTCACCCACTCTCCATCTCAAGTACTAGAGCTATGGCGGCGAGAGAGGCCTCGGGAGGCTCGACTAGAAGAAGACGAGCCTGCCTACGTCTCACGTGGAGATAACCTCCCCACGTCCCAAGTGAGGTTCGTCACCTCACTTGGCACATGGAACCAAATGAAGTTCCAATGCCAACAAAATACAAATATAAATGTATAATGTCATAATTAGTTAGAAATAACTATTTCTAACTAATCACAAATAAAACCATGACAGGCTCTTAACACACAGCCAGCCCTCTCCACTAAGTGCAATAGCAAATGGAGTCACTTTGGTTTCTTGAATGAGAACTGGTTAGCAATCTGGTCTTCTATCTGGCTAAAAATTAGGCCGGCCAAGATCTCAACGTTTTTATGGCAAGTAGCGAGCAGAGCCCTAAAAGTGGGAGAATGGCTGCAATTCCATGAAGCTCTTCTATATCGATGCTGCTCCTCGAGTATCATTGAATCTCATGAGCACTGTCTTCTGACTTGTATAGCTCCAGCCAAAATCTGGCCCTTCATCGAGATATTCTACAGACATTGGAGTCTCTCGGCCATTGGCCCTCTGGATCTGCTACTTAATTACAACAACCAAGGGCCGATCCTTTCCATGTCCGGTCTTCGAGACTCTTCGCGCCTCTACATTATGGCACCTATGGCGTGCTAGATGTAAAAAGACCTTTAGCAAGGAGACAATTAGTACCTCAGCTTTGTTGGCTATGGTGTACAAAGATCTTTTAACAGAGTCGAAAAAAGCTTGGGCCAAATGTGTTGCAGACTGTCACAGGACTCCAAGGCAGGCGCCAGCAATCCATGCAACATTCAGGACGACGTGGGCCTGCCATGGCGTCATTTGTGAAAGCGACGAGCAGGAACACTGTATTTGGAACGCTCTCCTCCCTCAGCGCTGGAGAGACCTCAGAGCTCCACTCCACGGCCTCGCCGGAATTTGAGAGAGACGTGAACTGGAAACACGTCAAGCACCCCGCCACTACTTCCAGGCTAAATTTTCGTTAAGTGTAGTTGTAGATTAGCTCCTCGATAATCTCAGCTGCAGGCTTAACTTTTTGGAAGTCGCTCGGACAAGGCTAGGTTGCTGTGAGAGGTTCGCTCTCTTTGAGCACACTGCTGCACTTTAGCAGCAAGCAATGGATCTCCCTTCACTGACTACAGTGTGTAGCCCTCATGGTGCAAAAGGGGTTTTATTTTTTTCCCCTCAATTATGGTATAAATGCAATATTTAACATTAAAAAAATAAAATAAAACTATTAAAGATATAATTCATTAAATATTTTAGTATATTATTTAGAGAAATTATGAAAAACTAAAAATTAGAGTTTACAAAAAAAATTCAATATGACACATAGCCATTGAAGATTATAGGTTTTTATACTTCTAGAAAACAAATGACACCCAAAATCCAAAAAACAAGATGAGCTATGGACTTTTCAAAAAATGCCTATTTGTTTTACATATATCAGTCTATATGAGTCAAATGACAAATGATTTTGCCACTTCAAATCCATACCTATGATGTGGACCAAAATGGCCACCCTATGTCCAAATTTCAATGGACTTCACTAATGGCACATAGGAGAACTTGAGTCCATTGTAATTCCATTCATTGCGATAACAGTCCACAATGACGGTGTTTAAAAGTCCATAGCGGAGTCATTTCTTATCGGATTCATGATTGGAGAATTGTTATGGGTGTGTATTGAAGCTAGGAATCCAATGACATATATAGTTGTTGGTTTTAATGAGTAAATTCAATTTCAATTGATGACACCATCAATTGCAGTCATCTAAAACTGTGCCGGTAACGTCCATTTTGGTCCAGTCAACCCTGCATTCACCCTATAGTGACATGGAGAGGTCTTTGATTCAGATGAGGACTCAAGACCTCTGGGAGGCTGGTTTGGTGGAGCTCTCTGGTGGAGAGTATGCTTCAGCCACAGTGATGCCAGCCAAGAAGGATGTCTATGGCAATTGGACGGAGAGACGCATGTGCGGTGATTATCGGCCTATAAATCGTCAGACCAAGTCCGATAAGTATGCCATGCCCACACCGGAGGAGATTTTTGATGCCATTGGGCATACCAAGGTCTTTAGCACTTTGGATTTACGATCCGGATATCACCAGTTGCCGATCAAGGAGGCGGACAAGCAGAAGACGACATTTTGGGGGATCAATGAGCACGGCAAAGATTGCCTATACCAATGGCAGTTCTTATCATTCGGGCTTAAGAATGTTCCTGCAGAGTTCCAGAGAGTTATGGACAGGATTCTAGCAGGGGTAGAGTTTGCTCGGTGCTACATAGATGACATCATCATCTTCAGTGCGACAATGGAGGAGCATGAGAGACACCTTCAGATGGTATTTGAGCGCTTGAGGGCGTACGGATTCTTACCATTCGGGCTTAAGAATGCTCCTGTAGAGTTCCAGAGAGTTATGGACAGGATTCTAGCAGGGGTAGAGTTTGTTCGATGCTACATAGATGACATCATCATCTTCAGTGCGACAGTGGAGGAGCATGAGAGACACCTTCGGTGGTATTTGAGCGCTTGAGGGCGCACGGATTAAAGTTACATCCGAGGAAGTGCAAGTTTTTCCACAACCAGACTAAATATCTAGGTCACATGATATATCCTGGAGGATTGGGGGTACAGCAGACTAAGGTAGAGGCCATTGCACAGATTCCACGCCCCACGGATGTGAGCCGAGTTTGAGCTTTCATGGGATTGACAAACTATTATAGACGGTTTGTCAATGGATTAATTAGTACTATTGCAAAGGCTCTAACCAAGCTTACCAAGATGGACCAAGAGTGGCAGTGGGAAGATGAGTAGGAACAAGTTTTTCAAGAGTTCAAGGTGAGGTTGACCTCGACACCCATCTTGAGACGACCTATCAGGGGGCGTCCCTTTCAGCTGCATACGGATTGGATATGGAGTCAGACAAGCTTACGGGGAAGCTTATACGGTGGGCACTCATACTCCAAGAGTATGACTTTCAGGTGGTACATCGACCGGGTTTTCTCAATCGGGATGCGGATGGATTGAATCGCAATCCATGCACGAGCCAGTAAGATGATACTGGAGCTTGGTGGCATGGTGAGACGGATGAGGAGATGGTGTCGGGATGGCACGCATCTGCATTTCTGTGTATCTTGGCAGCGGGAGGCCAAATTGGACCTACAATAGGGATGACTGTAGACGGAGTGTCTGAGGACCCTGAGGCTGGTGACAAGCCAGGTGGTGCCAGAGATATACATGAGGATTTGGCTGTGTTGGACTACCTCCGCACAGGAGACACGGCAGCCACTGTGACTGCCAATGAGAGGGATCGAATCCTGCAACGAGCCAAGAGGTTCAAGTGGGAAGGGACACACCTGCTCCGAGTGTGGGAGGATGGTCGGGTGAGGGATTGTGCCTCACCCAACATAGCGTGCACGGTTAGTGCGACATGCCCATGAGGAGTTGGACGTGCGACGCACTCACAGTTTGCTACAGGGGCAGTATTGGTGGCGTGGTATGCATACAGAGGTGCAACAGTTCGTGGCTAGGTGCATGATGTGTGACAGGGTGCGTGCTTCATTCAACGTCCTACACCACAGTTGCATTCTTTACCCATCATGGGATTGGGCTTGATTGAATTGACCTCCACATCAATCAGTTCCAATCCTAATCCTGGACTTTCTGAAGTGCTTCTGCTTTTCAGGCACTGCATAACAATCTCCGATTGACTCTCATATGGAGATATTAAACCGTCGCTCACGGGTTTGTTATGAAACCCATGAAGATCGCCGAATGCTCCACACACTCAGTACAAGATAATAGCATCACGACAATTTCGCAAACATCAAAGGTTAAGTATAATCGACAATTCAAATTCACATCTGCAGTTCCTCGGGGCACTGCAGCTCTGTTGTTTGGTTTGTCAAGTCCAAATGTTATTCCAGGGTGGACTGTAGCCGAGCTGGTCCCGTTGTTATGTTGAATATCATCATTGTTGCAGACAAAGCCTGATTAAAGACTACTCGACAGACCTTACTATTTTGGGTGCAGGTCTGTTTAATGTTGACGGCTACATAGCAGCTATGTTTCGTATGCAGGGCCTTAGTGCTGTAAAGGTGTGAATGGGAACGATGGAAGCTGCGGTGATATCAATGGTAGGGGTTTTGTTTCTTCTCTTCATATGGTCTTTGTAAAAATGCTCTGCTTCAGGTTGGAGAATGGTTCTAAGTGTTGATTGATTGATCCAACTTAGTGGCTGATGCTTCTTGAGATAGAAATGCATTGCATGAAACAGAGTGTACTTGACGACAGTAGATAGCGATTCTGCAGCTGCGAAGGCGACGAAATTGCAGAAGCCACACTATACATTTGAAAGGCTGCCTGCTAAGCTGAGCAGGTGCTTCAAATGTTGGTTCGTTGACAAGAATTGAACATTTTTGGGTGAGGAATTCAGAGGTCTACAACAGGAAAACACCCATTATGCCGAACAACGATTCAATGCACGTGATAGAAACAAGTGTATTCAAGTTGAAGACAGTGCCAACTCACTGAATTGTGCAATGATACTATGGTTAATCCTATGATGGGATGTATCGATACTACGACTAGTTGCTTCGCGGGAAAGCACGGTAGACAATGAACATGAACTATATTATGTTCAATATTACTTCAATAGCCTTCCAGAGTAAGTTTAGCCACTCGTCTTCATCTTTTAATTCAACTAGTGATCTGCCTTCTCCCAAGTTTATATTCCACTCATTAAACAATTCTGGATAGCCATGCAATGGTCTGCACCATGTTTCTGTCGAATGATGGTTCCAATAAGCAATTATGTATAAGCCTAATATAATAGCTAGTTATACCATCCCTTGCTTGCTAATTGAAATTAGAAATATTCATGAATCACAACATCTTCTTGATCTTCATAACATCTTCTTGAATATCTGTCCACATATTTCATTCGGTATTCCATTAATGAACTATTGGGTGACAACATTACTGCCTTGTTTAATGCTCATTCTCTCAATCTCATGAAAACTTCATAATTCAGTCACTATCACACATAAATGCAATGTGCTTTGTTTTTCTCCCAAGCTTCCTCTCGTTTGATTCTCCTCAACCCAATAAGCACGATGATTTTTTGTTTTTTATTTAATTTCTTTGTCCCCATTTCTTCACCAACTTGAAATTATTGAAATGCATAACTAATCCACCGTTTGAAGAGGGATATCCTAATGTATGGGTTCCAACTTCTATTCTCTTGTGAACGGGGTACAAGCCATGAACTCAACAAAATTCTATATGTACGAAAATTAGTTTACAGTGAATATAAACATGCAAAGAATGAGCGATTTCACATCCTTTGTGGCTATAAGGAGGTTAGCTATTTCATGAGCATGAGTGGCATGAGCGGAGTAGTAAGACAATCAGTTTTCATGAGCAGAAGTTCAAAATTTGGAATTAAAAAATATTAAAAAACATTAAAAAACATTTTAATGGAATGTGTCAGAACAATAATAATATAATATTCATTGTTTGAAGCTGAAATTGAAGTTTTGGGAGCCGTGCTCATGATATTTTCTCTTGCGCTCATGGAAATTGCGAGCGACATCTGTAAAAATGGCACCGAATTTTGCGGTAATAGGTTCCGCAACCGAAGAAAATGGCGACGTATTTCGCGGTAATAGGTCCTGCGGCGAAAAATGGTGCCGAATTTCGTGGCTATAGGTCCCTGCATGTCAAGTGTGTTGGCCCAAAAATTGGAAATGTGGCGCCGAATTTCGGGAGATAGTGCCTAGGACTGCACAGATGTTGGGCAGTTTTGGGCCAGGTAACTGGAAATTCGGCGCCATTTTTGCAGACATCGTTCCTAGACATGTTGGGACTTAGCCAGTTTTTGGCCCAAAATAGGGAAATTCGGCCAGAAATGGCCCCCACAACTGCTACTATTGGAACTCAGTTTTTTGGAAAATCTGCAAATTCATCTTGCCGCCATCTTATTATGGGTACCCCACAATGGAATATGCACAGGCACATGAGGAAGCAAATCAGCCTTGTATGCCAATTGTTTGTCCTCATCAGGTGATGGCCTATAGGAGATGGCGATCTTGAACATGTAGGGCTTGCGGTGCTCGACGATACGTCCTCGGGCAACATTACGGGACCACGAGGGAGCGTGCGAATATTCTTATCAGCTCGCCAGGAATCCTCTTCTCCGCCAGGTAGCTCGTCAAGTCTTCGTCTCACTGGACAGGTGTGAACATCTTCTTCCAAGTGTTGGCCTCTTCGAAGCAATGGCGTGTCTCGAAGGCCCTCTCGCAAGGCTGTTGCCCACTTCCGAGGATTCTTGGATCTGGAGGCAGTCCGCATCAGCATTTCTTGCCTGTCCGGCCCCAAGCCCCACTGTTTCCCTTTCAAGAACTTGTTGTACCTGGATTGCTGCATAATTGACCTCACAATGTCCTCCGTTGTGGCAGTGAGGATGTCCACCAGATGCGCCGCAGAGGAGGCACGCCAGGAAGAATGTACTGATTCGGCCATGTTTGTTGTCGGCATGTCAGTGTCGGAGTCCAGACACATTTCCTGCACATGCACATTCCCAGGTTAGAAGCAAGTTACAAATAATGACTAGCATAATATTGAACGGGACGTGAAATTGTCTAACTCACCTCCCGCATATAGTCGCTGAACTGGAGGAAATGATAATGCCACCATGCTAGCCAACTGACCATTGCTCTCTCGTCTGATTTCCTTACAGCACCTGACGTTGTCCACCAAGCCTGTATACATGCAAACTGTGTCTCTGCATCATCCAAGGTGGGAGCACGCTTCCACGCAAGATATATAGAACGGTGGTCCTCACTGAATTCTGGCGCCACAAGCCTCGTTGTGTACTGCGACAAGCTCTAGAGAAAATAGAACCCACAAGATCTCTCATTGCCTTCAATTGGAACATTGGGGTCTTCCCCGTACACCCTTCGGATTGCAGCCCAATTTGCTTATGCGTTGTCCGCCATGAAACCACGGAAATTTGGCAGGGGCAATCCCGCCCTTGCCATTTGTTCATTTATTCCCTGCCAAAGAAGCATTCGATTGTGTGTCCTCCCCTTTCATCTCACAAATAACAATTGTCATTAGCATTGTGCAGTGGGGGTCGTAGACATGTGCACCCATTGTCACCTACTGGTGACTTGTAATTCGCTTGATATGGTCGAACATGACCCAACTACTTTACAAGTCTCCACTCGTCATCTGGTGGACCAGATCCACACCGTTGCTAGGCCCACACGTTGACATTTTGAATACGAACAACGATCTGCCTCAGTCCCTTGTCCTGGAAACCGACTTCCATGAATGTAGTCATATCACATCGTCGCTTCACCTCCAGAATGGAGTGCATATCCGAGCCTCGCCCAATTCTCTGTTTGCAGGAGACAATGTGGTTTCAGGCATTCGGTGAACAGACATGGGACATTGACTCCAGCAATGCCTCCATTTCCTTCTCATCGAGAGGAACTTTGTCGGAGCCATATTCCGACATTATTCTGCCCAATGCAATCTTATGGGCGACCTGCAGCTGTATCTGTTTGGGTTTGGCACTAGGTCTCAACTTAACCTCCTCTGAATGAGCTGCTCTGCCTCCTGGGCAGCCTCCCACGAGTTCCCCCTCGCCAATTTGTGACAATGCACACCAACGTGTATGTAAGCTCGTGTGAGGTCAGGGAAACGGTGGCACACATAGAACTGCTTGGCATTACAAACAGACATGCAATGTGGTGGTTCTTTGCAATGCGCACACTTAAATGTGGAGTTTGGAACCTTTTCCTGAGCTCGAAATGGTTGATGAGTTGTGCCTGTCCAATCCGTCTCATTCCTGTGACCTTCTGGATTTAAAGTGGAAGCAAGTTGGGGAGAAACACCACAGCGCGCCCGCACACCATCGAGCATCTTCATGCTGGTGATTTTGGTGACGCACCAAGGATGACCGTCATGTTTCCTATCCGTATCTGTCAACATTCCGGATGCCCTAGAATGGTCCGTTTGAGGAGGGAACTCAAAAAATATATTGTCGTCGACGTCTGCGGGAAGGCGTGTCATGGATTTGATTGTGAACTTGCTGTAGTCCAGCCCAGCCAGCTCGGAGCGGTGTCCCTATGTCTGAAGCCCTTGCAAAATATCAAGAATGGATCGAGTTGCTGAGCTCGTGCTGGGAATATGACTCCCTCGTCCGCTAATGTCCATTGAGGACTTGTCTGATCTCCAGGATGATCTTGGAACTTCCATGACCTCATATGAGTCGGACAGATTGTGAACAACCTGGTTCTCGCTCATCTTCATTGATGGGGTCGGCTCTGGATTAACTTCGTTGTGGATTTCTCTCTTTGAGGTACCAACTCTCTGATTCGCGGATTGTTTTGTGGAAGGCGGCAGGATAGAAGGCGCATTTGGCGGGCAAATGAAGTCCCCAACAACCCTGTATATGACGTTGTCCGATGGTGGAACTTGCCATTCCCTGCCGTCACCGAAATCATCGTGGAGCACAACAATACTTTTGACTACAACTCCATTTCAATCCTTCATTTCCTCCTCCAGGAATACTGACCCCAGTTTCAGGTGGTATCGGACGCAAAGATATTTCTCCATCACCCGACAGATCCCCCCTCTGCACGGAAATGTAGCTCTATGCTCGTGAGGAGTACACTATAGTGCTCGAGTTTTCAGCCATGGGAGATGTGCACACAAGACTGCGACCACGGCGTTCGGGCAAGCTCCCTGGGAGAAGCGGGATGCAGCGAGGGAAAGCAATGCAAGGCCGATCTTTCCGAGCGACGAAGCCTATTCACGAATCCGGCGAGCCCACACTCCCAAAAATCCACTGTCAGAGTTTTCATGATCCTTGTCTCGGAATGCGGCCCCTGGCCTTTGCGCAATAACGGCCAACGGTATGCAGTCAGAAGGCTGCAGACCTGTGCAGGTGCCCTGCGCAAACCAATAATTGCGGCGTCTGACGAGAAGCATGGGGGGGCGAGCGTGCAAGCACCTTCCCCATGGACAGAGGGAACTGAAAGAGGTGGCATTCCAGAGGGTCTGATTACAAGCTTGAGTGTTGGACCCTCTCACCCAAAAGTCAACATTCAACAAAATGCAACATTGCACAAAAAGTGGAACTTTGATTCAAAGGAAAACATTTATTAATAATGAACTGTGACAAGTATGCATGCCCTTACAAGCCAAGGTAAGCCAAAAGTATGCATGCAGTCCATGCTCGGCGAAGTTGGGAATTTGCTGCCGTGTTGCACTGTTCTCACCAAGAAGTTGGAACCTCGATTGGCCTCTCAACAAGCTCATGACTGACAAGGTGTCGGTAAGTGAAGACAATGGATGCAGCCCGTTCCCCTTTGGTGTAGTGGACAACGGTGTCATGTCCTCCGATATATGCACCATCGTAAATGGAGATCTTTGTTGTGGAGACTCTATGTCCATAGGACTTATCCTCGTAGCTTATGAGAATGTCCCCATAGACTGTTTACGAGGGAATCCTCTGAGGCCTATATGTACAGCCAATGCAATCCTCGTAGGCCCACTGGCAGCACCTCCAATGATATAGGAAGGTTGTGCTGCTTTTGGGGATGTTCCATGCAAGCGGATACTGCAGATCAACGATTCGTAGGCACCACAGCCGCGCAAGTCCGTCCCCGCAAGGCTGATCATGGAAGCCAAGAAGGTACTCAAGAGCGGACAGGTGGACCCGCCTCTGCTGAGACTGGTCTATCCAATCCTGCAGGAATATGAAAATGTCCCTGACTTGGGCGAGAAGTCCCACGGGGTGAGACCCTTGTTGGGGCAATTGCTGGGATCCCGGCACGCCATCGCCAAGTATTGACAGGGCTGCCAGGAAGCAAAGAGGGCGCGCAAGGAAGTGGGAGTGTGGGAGGAGAGGAAGTGAGAGGATCTCAGAGCAAGGAACTGGCGTTGCTCGCTCGGTTTGAAACGCAGTGGGTGACGGGGAAATTTGGACAAGTGGCAAACAAATGCGTAGCATTTAATATGCCCGTACCCGGGAATGAGGCGCAGCATTAACTTTGTGGTCGGTTCCATAAAACCGCGTCCCGCAAAACACCTCCCGGGGGGAGATGGCGCCAACATGTTCATCCAAGTCCATCCCCTTGATGGAAAAACGGCGCCCAATTTGCATGATGGGGGGTTTGGATGGAGTCATCTCGGGGGTAGGGATGGACAGGTGGCACTCCAAGTCCATCCCCCGGATGGAAAAACGCCGCCGAATTTCCATCCGAGGGGGCTCGGATGAAGTCGTTGGGGGCAATGACGCAATGGCGTGAGCGTTGCGCGTGAGCGCGCGAGCGTACGCTCACGCAGGAGTGACGTGGCGTGAGCGTCATGTCGGCATGCTGATGTGGTGGTAAATGATGACGTGGCACTGTCCGTCATCTGCCACGTCAGCATTAACATGCACCGCCTATAACCGTGGATGGTCCTATGACCGTGGAATTAATGCAGGGAATCTTGCCTAAATAGAATCAAGACGAGCGTTGAGGCCTACAATTGCAGCATCCAACATTGTGCAATTACAAATGCTTGTTTCACTTTTACAATTACGAGGACAAAAAATATCCTCACAAAGTGTGCACCATAAAGGCTGCCACGGGAAGACCTTCCTCCCTCCTCAAATAACAATGAGAGTTAGGATCATCTTCAAAAGATGATTGTAGTGCATAGCGACAGCAAGACATGTAGACTTCGAACGGTGCAATGACAAATGTGCACTACCTAAAAGTTGTCACTCAGAGCTCACTCCGTATAGTTGGAGGCCATATCATTGCACCGCCGACGAATTGATGTGAATTACACATTTCAAATCATGGTCGTCCACATACCACATTGCATAGTTGATGCTACCCATGTGTTGTATCCTGCTGCAAAAGAGTATCGACCTCGTTGAAACTCATAGTGGCCTGGTGAATGAAGTTGTCACGTTTGGGATCGCAAACCATCCTCTTCAAAAATATGAAATACAAATGTTTGCAGGGTATGAATTTACCTCTCTTGCCCAAACTGGTTGATAGCATATTCACAAAATCATGACATGTGCAATTGGGGAAATTGGAAACCGTGATGTCGTAGGTCCTGTCATGAACAGCAGATGTGGAAGTGATGATTGTGAATACCTGACCATATCCTGGATCGGGTACTTCCGTGGTGCTTCCAACACGAGCTTGGAGCATTCTTGCGGACTCCACTTTGCCAAAGTGTTCAGCGGTTGGAGGGAAACGCCGAACGAGCTTTCCATCTCGTTTGGTTGGCCACAAGTCAGGATTTGCCGGGGGGACCCGGGAGGACGCAGAAGTAGTAGCACATGCATGGAGTTGGGGTTGTCTCACAAGGGAAAAACCTGCCTCCTCCAGCATTTCAATCTCCTGAAAGCTGAGATGTGTTCCCACCTTCACGGGCCAAACGGTTGGAGGAGATGGCTTCATCACTACGGAAGGACGCACAGTTCCATGCACACATCTGGCACAATCATCTGCGCAGAACCAGAACTTGTGGTTCTTGGCTTCTGGTTGACCGTATGGACGCATCAAGCCCATGAAAGTCGGAGCAGGAGTTCGGGCACCACCTCTGGATATAGATGAAGTGCACTTCTCAAAATTAGTTGCCCTGATCGCTGTACATTTCACACGAGACCCTACACTTGTGCGTTCTATGTGCCAAACGTGGTCGAGGCATGCGGACTCAAGCACATCAAGGGGGTTGTTTCTCTCCTGCACCATTTCAGTGGCACTGTTTGATGCTGGAGCTTGCCGTCGTGTTGGAGGTTCCGGACATGGAGCTGTCATGCAGGGGAACACGAGGCTTCGAGAAGTTATCACGGTCTGCCCTGTAGGAATCTGAATCCGAAACAGGTGGAGTGTTCAATTTCCTCTTACAGGAGCCGAATCTCTCCTCCCCTTCAAGATGTGGAACTCTAGAAACAAGTGGCGTTCCCTGGGCATACATGCTCACCACCCGTGCTATCTTGATTGGATCCCCAGATCTGTTTGCAGCACGCAACATCAACTCCCATTTGTCCGGACCCTTGCCACCAACCCCACCTCGTAAGAAATCACGGTATCGGGTTTGTGTTGCAAGGCACGTATCAAATCATCTGTTGTTGCCACATACAAATCCCGACCTCGTTTCCCAGACTGCTGCAACCATGCGTTGTGCACAGTTTCTGCCAAATTGCAAGATGGCATATCCGCCATTTCCTCAATGGACATGTTCTGCAAAGTGCATAACCACACTTCAAAACAGTGAACAGAAAACAACATAAAGAAAGCGAGGACACAATAAAATGGAAAGCAAATGTATGAAAAAGCAATAAATATAAGCCTCGTACCAATGGCATGGCTGCTCCCCACTGTCTATACCGGAAGTGCCAAAACGCCAGCCAATCTTCCAATGCTCTCATACTCTCAAGTGATGCAGCTCCAGAAGATAACCACCAGGCACGAATTGTCTGGAACAAAGTGTCCGCCTCCTTCATTGTTCTAACATCTTTGTACTCTTTGCACAATTTACGGTGCTGAGTCTGCATCTCTGGTTTGATGTCCGACTTTGTATGTTTTTCCAGAGATTGTGTCCAATGGAATAGACATGTACGCTCTCTTCCTCGCATTGGCACTTTTGGGTCGCCCGATCCGAAGACAATACGAACAGCATTGAAATTTGCTTGAGCACTATCCGCCATGAAACCTGCAAAATTTGGAGATGGCAGCCCATGGTAGCCCATGACACGTATCAGGGAATTCCACATGAGCTTCTGGGATTCCGTATCCTCGGATTGCATGTCACAAACTGCAATTGTCATAACTCGTTGGTACACTGGATCGTAGACATGACAAGCCATTGTTGTCCAATCCTTCACTCGTTTCACATGATCAAACATAAGAAAACAGTTCTGCAAGTCCCCAGTCTTCTGCATCCGCTTCACGAGGCTAACCCCACTGCCCTCCCCAACAGTCGACATTTTGAAAAGAAAAACTTTGATGACACCTTGACCTGGGAATACATTGTCCTGGATGTAATCGTACTTGCTCACTCGTTTCAATTCCAAAATATTGTCTATGTAGCCTCTGATCCCAGAGCCCATTCTCAATGCATTGATCTGATGTCGAATGTTCGGTGAACTTAAAGTGGAGAAATGATCCATGACCAGGTCCAATGCTGCACCGTCAAGTTTAGTCCCCACAGAATCCCCTTCACTCAAAATATGGCTTTCCAAGAAGGACTTGCTTGCGCCAAGAGCAATTGCAGATGTTGTTGCGGATGGGTTTCTCCCGAACTCCTGTTTAATCAACCTCGATACTGTCTCAACACTCTCCCTGTAATCCCCCTTCGAGACAGGATGGTTATGGAATCCGAAATGCACACAAGCTCTTGTCATTGTTTTCAAACGGTGGACAACATAGTACATTCTTGCTCCGCAGAGCGCCAAGCAGGATGGCGCAAGTTTGCAGAATTTGCAGACGAAAGTGTTTGCCGGTGGAGGGGCAGTCCCAGGCTGAAATGGATTTTCCGCCAGACCCTCCCATTCGCTTTGATTATGAACCCCAGACTGAAGAAAGTGTCTGCAATTCAAATTATCACACCTAAGGTGTCCATTGCAAACTGTCCTCCTGAAAACAAGCTTGTCATCATTCTGAATATTGGATGTTTTTGTTCTGCACCACGGGTGCCCGTCGTGTTTCTTGTCCATTCCATGCATCATGATTGTTACACCTCCAACTCGCGGAGGAGGAGGCAGCTCAAATAGGATATCGCCATCAAAAGTCTCCGGCAAGAACTTCACAGGCACCTGCTTCAAAGATTCCCAATCAGTTCCCCGCAACTCACTTTTGAATCCAGCCATTCTTCCCATCGCCCGCAATTTTGGAATGACACTACAAATCTCTTCTTCATCAGCTTCTCCAACCACAGTAGGAAGGACTGGATTTGGAATTTCACTTATGTCATCATCGGAAGAATCTGAAAGCTCAACGATTGGAGTGGAGGACGTCTGTTCTTTTTTCACCACCACCTCCCTCTTGTCTTCAACGACCGAAGCAGCAGTCTCGGGCGTCACATATGACCCAAGGGACTTTCGCCGAGGCTCTCCAAGTACTCTGTATCGACCAGGGACGCACTCTCCACTGGCTGATATGAGCCGTCTCATCACGGTTTTGGAAAGAGTATTTCAACAACTTCCCTTTAAGATCGTACACATCTTTCTCCAAAAAGATGGAGCCATTCTGCAACTGAAAACGGGTAGCCAAGACATGTTCCAGAACAATTGCAAATCCATTGTCAAGGACTTCCTGGGAGAACTCCACTGGTTTGTCGTCAGAAAAGAACTCCGCTTCAGAGGAAGCCATCTTCCTTCCTCGCGTATGTTTGTACCTTGCTATCGCAGATCTAGTGTAAATCGGTTTACTGATGTCTCCAGAACACAGTTGAAGAACGAGCAGAGAATATGGCGGAGGAAGCTCAGACAACGACTGTGCATATTATGTTATTATTTCCAGATATGCAGCCATCCATTTTAATTACTTTTCTTGTGGCCCCAGTGGTCAGAGTATCCCTAGGAGCAGTGTTGGCAGCTGTTAAACCATTAACCAGAACCTCATCAATAAACCCAATAACAAAGCCGACTTCCTGGAAGCATGCCACAGGATCTGAGGATGGGATTGCAGATTAAGTAAATGTATCTTTATACTACTACCAATGATCATGCGCACCTGGAAAGTTCCAAATGTGAAACGAGTGTGGGGTTTGGCTAACAAGGATGACCGTGTATGATATTCCAAGATTTGTCATCAAACTCTCGTTCATTTACATTTATTTGTGTAAGACTGTGCGCCAAGATTTCTGGGATTCGCTATTATTTTTAAATATTGAAACCGTTCTAATAAAGAACACGCCGTTTATTGTGGGCGACACACGTCAGACATCCATAACTGAATACGAATAGCTGTACACCAATTGCTGGCATGTGCACTAATAAGGGAACGACTATGTGTAACAGTCACGCGAGAGGGAATCCAATGCTTCTATAGACAAGCAACAACGCAAGCATTACGTAAGGCGCCAGTTTCCTGATACAACTCACAAGAAAATTTGCCTTACCTTGCAAGTCCTGGCGACCACTGCTTCCACTAAGCGACTGATGGTATCTTCCGACAGCTCTGTGGTCGCCCGAGTCATGTTCAATTGCCGAGGCTTCGTGCATTTCTTAGCCATGTGCCCGGGCTCCCCGCAATTGAAACACACTCCATCAAAGGTCGCCTTCTGTCCACCATAGGCCGCTCCACCCGTTTTTCCTTTCGAAGCACCGGGTGCCGCCTTGACTTGTGATGGCCCTCCCTTCGATTTCCACGTGCCATTGTTGCCGCGTGGCCTATCCCACTTCTTTTCCGGTCGGAAGGAGTCACCTTCCCGCCGGGTCTTCTTGTGGTTTAGCTCCGTACGGCCTTGTCTTTCACCCCTAGGGACATCCGAGAAACATTCAGCCCTCTCAATTGCCTCGTTCAAAGTCTTAGGTGGCTTCTCCTCCAACTTCCGCCTGGCCCATGAGGCCAGTCCTACCACAAAGTTGAAGACCATTTCTGGTTCTGCCATGTCCGCGACTTTGAGCAACAGCACATTGAAGCCTGGACATATCCCCGAATGTCATCTGTTTGGACGCCAGCGGGCCAGGACGCGTTGAGGGGCACAAATTGCCTCTTCATCAATTCCTTGAACCCACTCCAGTTCAAGGTTTCCGGGCTTGGACCTCGGTCGTGAAGGCGTTTCTGCCACCATTGTTGAGCATAGCCCCTCAAATAGGTGGGAGCCACTTCCACCCGATCCTCGTCACTCAACTTGGCCGCCGGAAGTACTGCTCTAGCTCCAAGAGCCAGGTGTTGAGTGCCTTCCAATTTTGGACGCCCTCGAAGGTGCCGGGTTCCTTAGGCTTCATCTTAAACTTTGCCTTAGTGGAAGTGGCATTAGCCGCCTTCAACACGTCTTTCAACGTCCCGCCAAATTGCGCCAACAACCCTTCCCAAAAGGCTGCCGGCATGGGAGGCATCTGTTGGTCGGTCGGAGCTCTCAGGGATTCCTCAAGCTCCGACTCATCAGATTCCTCCCGCTCTTGAGCGGCCTCGTTTTTGGAAACATGCATCGCTTCCTCAAATGGCCGCCTCGGTAACACGTCGCCCCCATCGGGCTCACTAGGATCATCATCTTTTGGGCCGTTCCGCTTTCGCTTTGGCTTGCCCGACCCCATGATGAGGCCAATCCCAAGGACGATCGCGTACTGAACTCTAAGCTCTGATACCAAGTGTCGCGCACCTCACTTCGGTAAGCTCCCCCTCAAGTCATAGTTACTCGCTTGATGCGCACACCTAACTCCCAACCTGGCCGCCGGGCCAACTTGGAGCTCTGGCTGCTCACCGGGGCATAACGGTCCCCCTTTGATCTCCCAAAGAACCCTCCAACGGTTTGGAACCAGCGGAATTCCCTTTGGTAGTTGGCGGTCCGGAACAGCTCCCCACTCTTTGGTCGCTTTCCGGCTCGCTCGCTTACTCACTAGTTTTTGGTCACCAACGGGCTTGCACCGTTCTCGGGGTTACTACTCCCTATATATACTTCTGTAGCTGTCCGCGGGGGTTTCACAAACAACCATGCCATTTTATGGCGAACCACCACGAACACCCTCGACTCCCGGTGATGAGTCGCGGTGAGTCTTGGCCCACCCACCACGGCCCCTATGGACCGTGATGAGTCCCAAGACTCCCCACGACTCCCACCACGAGGTCTCCGCCCCAGGGTGAGTCCTATGCCACCCCCACTAAGACCCGCTAAGCTACCACCACCCCCTTGTGGAGCCACCCCCACCGCAACCCGGTGTGCGGGGCTCCACCTAGTGAGCGCCTCCGCCTCCTTGAGTGCCTTGGGCACTCAAGGGTGCTTCAGCCCCCCATACCTATCGCTGCCACTGCCCCCACCACAGGGGCAGCCCCTCTTGTGTCCCGACCCCTCTGCCCTCAAGGCAAAGGGCCACCACAGCCAGGCTTTTGAAAATCCCATCTTCACCTTGCGGAACCGACCATCTCACCTCCGTTGGCTCGTCGTCCTCCATGTCTGCATCGCTCTCATCCGCTGAATCACATATGAACTTTCGCACCCGTCTACTTGTCTCAGCTGTTGCCAACTCTTTCCTTATCCTTTTGTCCTCCCTAGCCCTCTCCAAAATCTGCTCTACTTTACTGGGATTCTCACATCGTCTAATCGCTGTATTTGCGAGTTTAGCTGCATAACTAGGAAGGGAGTAGTCCTTCACCGGGCTCGTCATGAAGTCGGCCCTCGCAAAGAACGGGACATTCTTCCTAGCAGGAAGTGTAGGCCCTACATGTTCGACCCGGATCCTGGAATCATGCACATAACAATCACCAACGAGACCAATGAGAACCACAGTCCGGAAATGCGTTTGACAAAAAATCACCCAGAAGGCTTTGCAAACTTACAATGTTTGCACTCACTCGTATTCCAGGTTCTCCTCGGCATCAATGTCCACTGTCTCTTCCTCCGACTCCGACGAATCCGAGGAGTCCTTGGCTTCGATGGGAGCCTTCACATTCCGTTGCAGCCCTTCGAGATGGGATCCCCAGACGGATGTGTCCTCCTTGTAGGCAAAGAGGTGCCGGTCAGAAAACCGCCCAGCCCACATTGAGGCACCTGTAACAATGCCATCCACTGCTGCATCTCCGAATGCACATGCTTGTCATAGTGTGTTTTGATCTGCTGAAGGAACTCAGAACCAAGTCCAGGATCTACTATTCTAAGTTGCTTTCCAAAGGCGGACATCAATTTGGTTCTTCGCATTTCAAACTCCTTCTTTATTGCAGCTTCCACACCCTTTGATGTCCTTAGTTCCTCTGGTGTAGTGCGGTAATATTCGGATTTTCCCTTCTCAGCTGCCTCTGCCAGTTCTTGCTGCATTGATTCAAGTAGTGATTAGCTCCGAATGGACTACAAACATGTATTCGAAAAGTAAACAGAGTACAGACTCGGGCTTACCGCATACATGTACTCCAGAAACGCCTCTCGTGTCAAAGAATACCAAGTGCCTGCAGCTCTTCCTGTTTTGCACTTCTTGATGATATTGGGTGGTAGTACTGTCCGAAAATCATCCAGCTTCATCAGACCAATCCTCTGAATTCGGAATAGTGTGTGAACCAAGCTTGTTGTCACATGCGATTTCTCTGTCGATCTGCAAAAACATTGGAAACATTGCATTCCTTAACACTGTTTTTTGAGGATTAATAAGACACTACAGAGGGAATGAAATCTCCTGGATGACTTACTTGTTCACGTCGTGCATAGCTGTAAGAAGCCTAGCGATGTCGTTTCCAGGATCCAAAACCATTGCCTCCACAGCAACATGCTTGTCTTTGTCTTTCGCATGGTGTTTCTGAATGTATTCCATCCATGCCAGCAATCGGTGATTGTCGTCCCAGACGTAGAACATGTGGTTGCAGAATTGCTGGGTGTTCTTTCCCATGATGAGGCCCAGCTAGAACTCCTCATTGGCATCTTTCTAGCACTCATCCCAGTTATCACTGATCTCTGGAGACACTAATGTGCTTTTCCCATTTATATCCGTCAGTGACACATAAAAAACTTGTGCACCAAGTCTATATCCATGCACAAAATCACTCTCCAATTTTGTTATGTCATGGGAAAGAGGTGGACGCACAACAAGCATTGATATCATCCGGCACAGAGGGATGTCCAGACGCCCTCCAGATACAAGCATGTCCCTTATAACCTCCTGAGAGTTTACCTTCTGGAATGACATGAGTTCTTTCACCTTGTCAAGGTAGTGCACTTCAGATTCATCTGCTTCATCTGTATTCTCTGAGTTTTTTGCGGACTCGTCCCCATCTCCAGATCCTTTCCCCTCTGATCCTGTAGGCTTCGACCTCACAGTTTTCTGCACGATGTCATTCAGTTCTGACTGAGTAATTTGCAAATAGTGAATGGCGGTAATGACCATCACTCTGTCTCAAAGAAACTCACTATGAATGGTGTGAAACAATTCAGCACAATCTACACAAGCAAAGCTGATACTGCCGTATTCAAAACAAAAGCGAGAGCGATAGCGAACGGCGTTAACGACAATCACAAAAGATAACGACCTGCCGGATCGGTGTTGTGTAATGACATCTATGTGCAAGTGATTGGCGGCAATGACATTCAGTATAGTTTAGGGCGGACAGTAAGTGCAGATTATTCAGATTGACTCCACTGTGATTACCGTCGCCAGCATGGGAAGAGGAAGGACTGCTTGTAAGGCAATCAGACAGACTGTATGGTCTGAACAACGATGATTGACGGTATGCCGACCCTCACTCTCTCTTCAAACACATAGGTACATAAATCTCATGAGGAGAATTGAATGGCGTTAACGACGCTCGCAATTCAGTAGTTCCTGCTAAAGAAGGGAAGAGGAAGGACTCCTTGAAAGGCAATCAGACAGACTGTATGATCTGAACAACAGTGAATGACGGTACCGATAGTCACCCACTCATTGTGCGGTAAACCCTTAGCAGAGGAGTAGAAAGCAAATCACCGTTGTGATGGTCGGTAGCGACAATCCCTGTCTGGGACATTCCACTCAATCTCTACGCAGATCTTCAACAATGAAATGTAAGTTAGAGAAAACTTACTGGCGCCTTCTTAGGTTTTGAAATTGGATCCCCTTCTGCAGCTTTCCTCTTCCCTCTCACATCTGTTGGAATTTCTGTCTGCTCTAGGGTTTCTGGACCTTCTCCCGGTTCGGCGTTCTTCGTGCTTCCACCTCCTTCAGTGTCCCTACGAATCATCTCTGCATCCACAGGCTGGCGCACTCTTATCGCCGTCTGTGTCACAGCCGCTGCCTCAGTCTCCGTCTGCTCTTGTGAATCAGTCTCCGCGTTCACCTGCTGCCTTGGCCCTGTGTTCTCCAACAAACGACGCCTCGTCATTTGCTCTCTTGCTCTGCGTCTCTCTCTAAGGGAAGTAAAATAAAGAGACTTTCTTCTCTTTCGTATTGTAGAAGGAACCCTCTCCAGCTTGACTACCACTCTCTCTCTAAGCGCGAAAAGTAGAAAAACGCAGTGACTCCCGATTAATACTCTTTCTTTAAGAGTGCCGCAGTGCGCTTGGCTCCGCCATGGCCCGCAAGCGGGCTATCATGGCATTCTCTCAAGAGGCTATCTCCGATCCCTCCCTTCGGTACGTAGAGACGCTTTTGCTTATACCGGAGCAGTCCATTTTGCAAGTGGAACTGCGATTTAACCCCCATCCTCAAGTCCTGCATCATGGACTTCGCCAGCTCATCCTTCCGGCAAGCCTTCCGGATCTTCCTTTGGAGCGCCGTCTCGCCCTTGTACACCAACAAGAGCTGCTGCTTTCTACTTAAAGCATCGGCCACCACGTTGTCTCGTCCCGGTTTGTACTGGATATCCACGTCGAACACCGCCAAAGTATCTTGCCACCTAATACAAGTCACATTGTCAATGGAACTTCGACTGCTCTGAGAACTAGCTCATGAGTCATTGGGCTCCTCCAGGTAACCTGGATTGCAGCCGTTGTACCGCCCCTGTTGATGTTCACCACAATGTCGTGCCCTTCAATCATACCACCATCGAATATGGAAAGCTTCACGTTTTCGTCGTCCACACCAATGCGAATGTCCCCATACAATGGAGAAGATGAGCGCACTCCTTCAGGAGTATACGTCTCTCCGATGGAGTCCACCCACGTCCACTGGCAGCAGTTCCACCGCAACAGCATAGCAGTGCGCATTCTTCTGCATGGGTGCCCGTCGTAGCTGGGAAAATCGGAATCAAGGATGCGTAGGAGCCACGGACTCCTCAGACCAAGATCGTCACCCCGCTCGAAGGTGTACTGGCTTGGGATATACTCAAAAGCGGACAATGTTTCCACATTCGAACCAGTATCTTCTGTGTAATCTGTGTACGAGATAACGATGTCTCCCGATGTAGCCAAATACATTGCATAATCGAAGCCTCCATAAGGGCAGTCGTCCCGGTTCCGGAAGCACGGCATCCTTGCAAAGGAGGACCTGAGGACGTCTTTGATGCCGATGACAATGACCTTGCGGATAGCAACGAAGCCCTTAGATTTTTGACATGATGAGAAGCGGAAGAGCAGTGCGGGCTCCAATAATGGAGCATCTGGGTCACACGTACCCACCAGTCATTGTGTAACGTGTTCATCACGCCAGCGGTGGATGAACCGATACCTCTTTCTCATCCACGGGGTATAGTTTGAAATCTGCCACCGAAGTCCATCCCCCAGAAATTTAAATGTGCCCTGGAGTGTTTGTGAGGAATTGCAGCGTTTGCTTGAATTTCTTCCAGCCACCGCGCTATTGCCTCCTCCATCCGGGAGCTGCTGTCATTGAGCGTACTCCGCTACTCTTTTTCAAGGATGTCGTGCCGCCAAAATCCTGCTGACTGCCCTTATCATGGCCACGATTATGCTATGTTCAAACCAAAATCAGGAGACATCATTGTCTGGCTCTCTGTTTTCACAGACGCTTCTGGAATCAAGCGGGAGTCTTTGCGCGCAATGGAGTATCTGGAGGGCTATTACCGCTTTGAGCGAGGTGAGGGCGAGGGTCAATGCGGTCCGTGGGTCCTGAAAATTGTTGACCTCGATATACCAAGGTGGAATGGGATGCCAGACAGATCACGCACGGCCTCACTTTGGCGCTGGAACTGCTGCCACTGGACCAGGGAGGACGGCACCGGGGAAAACTATATTCGTGGAGTTCACTCCGCTTTTCCAGTATATGGAGACATTCGGCTGCGTTGCGAAGACGAATCGCATGGGCACAGGAGGCCCACAGTGACCTTGTCAATGTATGATGGTGGTATGATTGATGGGCATGACATTGTTGCCAGCTCCACCAAGGGCACCAGATCGACCACATTGCAGTTTACCTCGAGGT
Organism: Takakia lepidozioides; assembly: GCA_030704615.1. Lineage (NCBI taxonomy): Eukaryota > Viridiplantae > Streptophyta > Takakiopsida > Takakiales > Takakiaceae > Takakia > Takakia lepidozioides. Next base: position 15,326,612 of record CM060732.1, read on the forward strand.
GCCGCATCAGTAATGAGCTTGTTTTGAGGGCTATCGAAGTTCCGTCGACTTGGTGACGCCCATGTAGAAGGAGGAAGGGCTTAGATTTCTCTGGAGTTGCTAAATGTGAGACACCGTGTTCGATCAATAAAACAACCCATCATACCTCACTTCTGTGTGCTTGTGTTTCATCGTGTTCAAGAACTGCCGTAATTGGCCCACTGTTTACAATTTGAGGTCTCATTTCTACAATGTGTCTGTCCATATGAATATACCAGAGTCAGCGTTATCAGAGTCCTGAGGTGAAGAAAATCCATCTATGAGTTAAAGGAAACATGTACACGCCGAAGCTCGGAAATTCGGCACTGCATTTCATTTTTCTCCATGCAACGATTTCTGGCAGCTCCCTTTCCTCCGTTGTCGTCGTAACGGAAATGTTGTACAACATTTCATTTCCTGACATGGCAATACCATACTTCCAATTTGAAATGCGGCGCCGCATTTCCATATTGGACCTTGAATTGTCCGAGCATGTCCAGTCGCTAATGCTTGTCCATGTCCATACTTGAAATGCGCCACCGCATTTCCATGTCCGTCAACAAAATTTTGTACCGGACAATGAAATGCGGCACTGCATTTCCGGAGAGCACAATGGAATGCGGTGCCGCATTTGCGTCGAAGGGTCTGGAATTGGACAAACAACGATGTCCGTTCTGGAAATGCGGCACCGCATTTCCATGTCCGTCATCAAAATATCGTATTGGACACTGGAATGCGGTGCCGCATTTCCATGTCCGTCATCAAAATATCGTATTGGACAATGGAATGCGGTGCCGCATTTCCGTCCAACAAGACGGAATGCCCACACGGGTCTGGAATTGGACAAACAACGATGTCTGTTTTGGAAATGCGGCGCCGCATTTTCATGTTGGGCAATCGAAAGTTTTTATAGGACAATGTAAGTTTTTATAGGACGATGGAATGCGGTGCCGCATTTCCATCAAAGGGTCTGGAATTGGACAAACAACGATGTCCGTTTTGGAAATGCGGCGCCGCATTTCCATGTACGTCATCGAAATTTCTTATTGGACAATGGAATGCGGTGCCGCATTCCCGTCTAGCATCATGGAATGGGGAGCCGCATTTCCGTCGATGGGTCTGCAGTTGGAAAAATGTCCATCTCCAAAAGGTAAATGCGGCACTGCATTTCCATGTTCGACCTCCGCATTTCCATTTACCTCCATGGAAGGAGCTGGCAATCGGCAAAACTGCCGTGTCAGAAACCGAAATGCGGCACCGCATTTCCGTTTGTCCGAACAGTTTCTGATGTCCAAACCATGAAACGGAAAATTGTTCTTGCCCCGGTTTTGGAAATGCGGTGCCGCATTTCCAAAGGAGGTTTTTGCAGTTGCCGCATTTCCATTCCACCATTGAAATGCGGTGCCGCATTTCAGATTTTGGGAGGGACCAGGTTTGGACGATGTTGTCGTTGAGAAGCAAATGGGAGAGGGGACATGAAGGACGGGGAGAATTTCCTTTATATACTTTGGAATAAAATTTAAATGTACAGAGAGGGCACAGGGCTAAAGATTTGTTTGCACAATCAGCACAGTAGACGTGCTTCAAATGCAATTCATGTGGATCAATAAAAACCCCATTATGCCCTCTTTTTGTTCTATTTTGTATCCATCGTTCCCAGAATGCATCATTCCTCATTTCGTTTGGGATTGGGAGTGTGGGTGGATTTTGCAAGTGGCTGGTAGGCTGAAATGGACCCCCATTGTACAAAGCAGTACCACCCTACCATTCGCGAAACATTGCCTTTCAATATGTAATTCTAAAAAACATTGCCGAACCTCCTTCATCAGGAGGTCCTTCTCCCCCTATGACCATGACACCCTAAACCCTATTCCCGCGGACACTCATTTCCGGAAAATAGTCATGCTCATGTTTTTTTCGACACTTACGACTCTGCTCATGGCTCATGCCGCTCATGGCTCATGGCTCATGAAATAGCAGCCCCCCAATAAGGAGAAGAAGGAAAAAAAGGGGCTACGGTGGGTTCACCGCAAGGCCTTCCACGCCAAGATGATCGCTCGGAACGACCTGTGCGCCACAAGCTCATTCCACATGCATGGCGAACACGTGTCCATCTAACCGTTATGAATATCTCTGGAAATCATATTTTTCTCATCCACCGAAATTCGTTCGGGTCCACCTCTCATCCGAAAAAGTTCATTGTTGAGTAATAGCTTTTGGGATGTTTCAGAGGAATGTGAAGTATGTACAGTTGTACAGCGGTGCAGGTGCCGTTAAAATTGAATGGAAATGGGCATCTCATCTGGAATCTCTGACATGACAGGCAAATGGCGGCTCTGTCAGTCAATCTTGTTGAGTTGGTTGTCCAATGCACTGGTGGGGCACCTGTGAGAAAATAGTTGGATTCTTTGATTAGGGCTGACATTATCCACTCCGCATTTGGGCACTCTGCGACCATCCACTTGGTTCGCATGGGGACACATTTCTATGATGTGCCGAACCGCGTTAGGAGACCTGCATGCGGGAGTGACACCTGCAATTGTGTGTAAGGACGTATTCTATACAGCCAAAAAACTTCGCTCTAGTACAATCTGCAATCAGAAGCAACGTCGGACTCTGAATTGTGTGTTTTGAAGCAACATTGACAGATGGCCTCCCAGCCCATGGGCTCCCTTGACGCGGATTTCTTCAGTGAGGACCACCCTGTCCCCTTTTCTTACGAGGTGGAAGATGACAGTTTTGCGGTGGTGCATGAACACGTGCTCGCAACGCAGTTTCGGTTGGAAAATGGAACTTTATTCCTTGAAAGGGAAGTGTACGATGCCAATGGAAAACTGCTCAAGTACGCGTTCAAGAATCCTTTGCATACTGCACCAACCACACTATGGAGAGTGACTCCAGGCAGATACAGGGTGCTCAGTGCTCCTCGGAGACAGTCTGCAGGATCGTTCGTTACTCCTGGCATGGCAGCATCAGTGGCCCAGGAGAAAACACCCGTGGTTGTCAAGAAGGAGTCAACACTGTAGTTGAGCTTTCGGACTCATCCTCCGATGACGCCTGTGAAATACCGCCCGTGGATCAGCCATGTCCACATCAGGAAGCAGATGTGGAGGAGATCACTAGTGTCATTCCTAAACTGAAAGCCATGGGTGGGATGGCAGGATTCAAGAGTGAGTTGAGGGGGATTGACTGGAGCACTTTCAATGTTCATAGGGTGGCATTCTTATCGGAATCTTTTGATGGTAATACTGTTTTCGAGCTGCCTCCTCCTGGTCGCGTGGGGGGCATTTCCAGTCTCATGGAAGGAATGGACAAAAAGCACGATGGGCACCCTTGGTGCCGCACAAAAACCTCCAATATTCACAACCACGACAACCTCATATTCAGGCGAACAGTCTATAATGGGCACGTGAAATGCGAGAACATGAAATGCAGACACTTCGCATTGTCGGGTGTGCAAAACCCAAGCAAATGGGATGGTGTCAGTGAGAATCCATTCAAGCCTGGTGTGACACCACCATACAGTAACACTTTTGTGTGCAAGTTCTGTAGGGTACCACCTTGCTGCCTTACAATGTGTGGCGCCAGAATGTACCATGTGGTGCATCGATTCAAAACCCTGACTAGAGCCTGTGTCCATTTCGGTTTTCACAACCACCCTGTGTCCAAGGGGGATTACAGGGAGAGCGTTGAGACAGTCTCGCGTCTGATAAGGCAAGAGTTGGATACCAATCCAACTGGAACCACATCTGCAATTGCCATGGGGGCAAGCAAGTCCTTTCTGGAAAGCCGTATTCTGTGTGCATCGGTTTCGGTTGGAGGAAAACTGGAGGGACCAGCTTTGGACACTGTTATGGACCATTTCTCGACTTTGATTTCTCCAAACTTTCAGGTGAACGCTTTAAGAATGGGCTCTTGGAGCCGAGGTTATATGGACAATATTATGGATTTGAAGAAAAGGAGCATGTACGACTACATCCAAGACAACGTTTTCCCAGGGCAAGGAGCCAGGAAAGTGTTCCTGTTCAAAATGTCCACAAGAGGTGAGGGCAGCGGAGTCAGCCTGGTTAAACGTATGCAAAAGGGTGGCGATCTAGGCAACTTCTTCTTTATGTTCGATCACGTTAAGAGGGTTAAAGACTGGACCACAATGGCATGTCATGTTTACGACCCTGTGTACCAGCGTGTCATGACAATTGCAGTGTGTGACATGCAATCAGAGGACCCAAATTCACAGCAGCTCATGTGGGAAGCTCTCATTCGTGTTATGGCCTCCAATGGTCTCCCATCTCCCAATTTTGCTGGTTTCATGGCCGACAGTGCTCAAGCTAACTTCAACGCTGTCCGCATTGTATTCGGGACGGGAGATCCAAAAGTGCCAATGCCTGGAAGAGAACGTACGTGTCTTTTCCATCGGACACAATCCCTGGACAAACACACAAAGGCAGACATCAAGCCAGATATGCTGAGTATGCATCGTCAACTGTGCAAACAGTACAAAGATGCCAAAACTATGGGGGAAGCGAATACATTGTTCCAGACAATTCGTGCCTGGTGGTACTCATCTGGAGCGGCATCGGAGGACAGCATGAGGGCACTGGAAGACTGGTTCGCATTTTGGCACTTCCGTTACCGACAGTGGGGAGCGGCCATGACAACGGTGAGCGGTTTGCATTCACCTTCCTTTGGGTGCTTTGGATATATCTTTCAGGGTCCCATCCTAATATCGGCTTTGTGTTTTTTTGCCTTGCAGCATATGTCCATTGAGGAGATGGCAGACATGCCGTCTTGCAATCTAGCGGAGACAATGCACAATGCGTGGTTGCAGCAATCCGGCAAAAAGGGAAGAGATTTGTGTGCGGCTACGGCCGATGACCTTATCCGTGCTCTGCAGCAGCAAACCAGATACAGGTCATTCTTGAGGGGTGGCCTTGGAGGCAAAGGCCCAGACATGAGCGAGTTGATGTTGCGGGCAGCCAGAAGATCAGGGGATCCCGGCAAAATAGCGCGGGCAGTGAGCATATGTGCAGATGGCACCCATCTCGTGGGAAGAGTTCCCCATCTGGAAGGCAAAGAGAGATTCGGGTCTTGCAAACGGAAATTGGATACCCCTCCTGGATCGGGTACAGATTCCCATAGGGCGGACCAGGTCAACTTCTTGACGCCACATGTTCCCTTGGATCAAAGATGGAATTGCGGAACATCCACAGGTGAGGGCCATTCTGCCCCAGACCGGACCCCTGCATCAAGCACTGTCACTGTGGATTGCGTGTGAAATGCGCGGCGATCAGGGCCACCGATCATGAAAAATGTACATCATTAATATCTAGAGGGAAAGAACGCACTGCAGCTCCTACATTCACTGGTTTGTTTCTCCCTTACGGCCAAAGAGAGGCAAAGAACCACAAGTTCTGGTTTTGCACTGACGATTGCGGGAGATGTCTGCATGGGACAGTGAGGCCCTCCGTGGTGATCCACCAACCATGTGGCCTGTGAAGATGGGCACAGGTCTCACTCACCAAGAGATCGCAATGCTGGAAGAGGCGGGTTTCTCCCTAGCCAGACATTCCATTACACGTGAAGGTGCTTCAAGTACAAGCGGTTCACGGGTACCTCCGCCCAACGCTCACTTGTGGCCAACCAGACGGAATGGGAAGCTGGTTCGACGATTCCCTCCAACCGCAGAACACTATGGAAAAATCGAGTCCGCGAGAATGCTTCACGCTCGTGTTGCAGGAACATTGGAAGTGCCTGATCCAGGGTATGGTCGGGTCTTCACCATGATCTCATCCGCATCTCCGCTACAGGACAAGACGTACGACATCACTGTTTCCAATTTTCCCAATTGTACCTGTCCTGATTTTGTTGGTATGCTTTCAAGTAGTTTGGGAAAGAGAGGGAAGTTCATACCGTGCAAACACCTTTACTTCCTCTTCTTGAGAAGGATGGTTTGTGATCCAAAGCGGGACTTCTTCATTCACCAAGCCACTATGAGTTTCAACGAAGTCAACATACTTCTACAGCGGGATACAAGCCCATAGAAAGCATGCACTTGACACTCCGAAATCTGTGTTTTCCTTGACTACAACTTGTAATGGAATGACTGTTCAAGTCCAGTGTCTCTCAATGTATGTCGTCTAACATCTTTGCTATGCGTGGGTCAATGCATTTGTCGCATTGGTTTGTCATTCTGTTATCATTAGCAAGCACAAGAAACTACCTTCAGATAGACAGATGATCAAATCAACCTCGTGTTAACACAAGGTTTACTTGGAGTTTTCCAAATCCCCCTTGTGCCGACACAAGGTTGATTTTAGTTCCAGGAAAACAACCTCGTGTTAACACAACGTTCATTTCAGTTCTAGGAAATGAAGCTCCTGTTAACAGAAGGTTGAACTCCAGGAAAGCCCAAAACCCTTCATCCGTTTCACCTTCATGTGGTGAAATCAGCAGTTGGGGGCCCCACGGTTACAGGCCCACCTTCTTTGTGGTGACGTGGCATGACCTGGACCAGGCTCACGCCATGTCAGCTGCGTGAGCGTAGGCTCATGCCACGTCATCGTTGTGTGAGCGTACGCTCACACGCTCACGCGGTAGCGTCGTGCCAGAGTAGGAGCAGGTTGCAGAAATGCAACTGGGAGGACGTAGTTGTTTCAAGGGTATATGCTATGGTGCAGTAATAGCAACACCAATTGAGGGGGAAACAAGCAGTTACCCACCACATTTCTATGAAGAAAAAGAGGGAGAAATAGAAATCCTAGATGAACCAGCCACTGTGAGTTTACAAGATGAAGTAGTGGCTGGATAGACAATCTCAGCTGAAGAGCAGGTGAGAGAAGTGAATGTGGGAACTAAGGAGGAACCAAGAATGGTGAAAGTTGGGGCTGACTTGGAGCCTGAATTCTTTGAAGAAGCTAAGAGCCTATTTATCAAATACAAGGATGTATTTGCATGGAGCTATGAAGACCTGAAGGGGATACCCCCTGAAATATACCAACACAAAATTGAGTTGGAACCAGGTTCTGTACCAATCAAACGGGCAAGATACAGGATGAATCCCAACCATGCACAGAAGGTTGGAGAGGAGATAAAGAAGTTGGCTGAGGCTAAGTTTATATACCTGATAGAGTATACAACTTGGCTATCATCCATCGTGATAGTTCCCAAGAAGAATGGCAAACTGAGAGTTTCTGTGAACTATAAGAAGTTGAATGATTGTACAAAGAAAAATCCATTTCCTTTGCCATTCACAGAAGCGGTACTGGACACTGTGGCAGACCATGAGATGTACTCATTCATGGATGGCTTTAGTGGGTATAACCAAGTACAAGTAGCTGAAGAGGATCAGGGAAAGACAACTTTCATTACTGACTGGGGTGCTTATGCATACAAAGTCATGCCTTTTGGACTTTGTAATGCACCAGCAAATTTCCAGAGAGTGATCAGTGAATCTTTCCATGAGTACTTGGGATAATTTTATGCAAGTGTTCTTAGATGAATTAAGTGTTTATAGCTCTAAGAACGAACACTTGCAGAAATTGGAGTTATGTTTGGCCAGATGCAGGATGAGAGGTCTTGGGCTAAATCCAGAAAATGTACTTTTTGTGTAAACTCAGGAGTTCTTTTGGGACACATTGTGTGTCAAAAAGGACTGCTTGTAGATCCTAGAAAGACAGAGGCTATAAATGCCTCACCACCACCAAGTAATGTTAAGGCTCTAAGGAGGTTCTTTGGACAAACCAGTTATTACAGAAGGTTTGTCAGACGATATGCACAGAAGGCAGCACCATTGAGCAAACTCTTGAAGAAGGATGCAATGTTTGCATGGACAGCTGAATGTCAACAGGCTTTTGATGAACTTACATTGTCAGTAACAACTACACCTGTACTGATTAACCCTCATTGGCATATGGTATTTCATGTACACTGTGATGCCTCAGGAGAAGCATTGGGGGCAGTGTTAGCCCAAAATGTCATAGGAAACATAGATTCACCTGTGTATTATGCTAGCAGACTGTTGAACAGTGCTGAAAGGAACTATAGCACCACCGAAAGAGAAGCTTTGGCAATGATTTCTTCAGTCAAGAAATTCAGGCATTATTTGCTGGGAAGGAAGTTTATGTTCTATGTGGATCATCAAGCTCTGATTTATTTGGTGAACAAGTATAGTGTGAAAAGAAGAGGGCATAAATCCCCTTCTGTCTAATTCTAATCTAGTTCTTAGTGAAAGATCTTGTTGTTATTCTGCAACTCCCACACAAGTTGGCTACATCCATGCTGTTTATGATCAAAGTTCATAAAGCCCTCATCCATGCCGCAGCGGAAGATAAGACATGGATGGGGGAAGTAAAAGTGTTTCCTGCATAGTGCAACAGGCCTGACTAGGGTTATGTCTTGCACCAGCTAAGTTTTCATGCTGATACAGTCACTCAAACAGCTCACCAGAGGGTTAATGACAGCCTATGAGTTCACCACTTGCATGTAGCATCTACTTGAACCCCCTTTGTTATCATGCAATCACCGAAAATGCAAGGCAACATGGATCTACCATACAGTGCAGGTCTGATATTTCTATGCAACTCATGGTCTTTCCTTTATCTCTCAATTGGCCCTCCCTTCATCATTCTTTTGCTGAACAGATCTCTCTTCTTCCCAATCTCTCCCTTTCTGATGCAAGTGCCATGGTTTCTTTTATCAGACCAGACAGCCCCTCTACATGCAATGCAGATATACCAAGGCACACATCCAGTGGAGACTTCTGCAGAGATCCTCTTGGAATCATAAGTACACACCACATTCTCTCTTAGCTTTTCTCTCCTCCCAAACATAATCTCTCCTCATTCTCATACCCTAATGCTGACAGTTGCAGACCCCGTCCCTCATTTCTACCTATAACAAGTGCAACAATTCCCTTGGTGAATCTCCCTATACTGTTCATTTTGCATACTTGTTTAACTCTAAACACTAATGCACAGTTTGCTCCAGATTCAGTGTACTGAACCATAAAATCAAAAGCAAGACAAACACTATGCATTCATTGATTGTAGGTGGGCTGCATCTGCCTTCTATTGTAGTGTGAAAAGAAGGGGCGTGAATCCCCTTATGTGCAATTCTAATTGTGCTCCTCCCCAGTTTTGAAGCGAAGCAAAAGAAAGGAACTCTCTTCCAGTGATCCAACCATTGTCACTCGGTTGTGGGTTTCCCTCAAGTCCTTCATGATCAGAGTTTACACAATCCTCATCCACGCCGCAGCGGAAGAGAAGACATGGATGGGGAGTCTGTATTGTTCTCACCCTTGGTTCTATTTTTACACGACATCCTTTCCATGGGGTACAGCACCAGCCATGCTACCATGTTGTCTTCAGTGATGCAACCAGCCCTACGTCAGTGATGAGCACTGCCCTTGTGGGCAGCTCCCTTGGACAATAACACGTGGAAGCCCCTTTTTGTAATAAGATCACAATTTAGAAGGAGGCAACTCAGATCTGCCATGAACTACAGGCCCACCGGTTTGGCTCTTCATGGGTTCATGCTTTCTTTATCTTACCTCCCCAATCTTCATCCCTCATCAACCCCTCTTGCTGGTCAGCTCTCTCCCTTTGTCCTTTCTCTCTCTCTCTCTCTCTCTCTCTCTCTCTCTCTCTCTCTCTCTCTCTCTCTCTCTCTCTCTCTCTCTCTCTCTCTCTCTTTCAGGGTCTGCAGATTCCTCACTTTTTCACAATAGCATGTCTAAGATGCAATGCAATGCGCATTCAGCCAGGCATCCAGTGTACCCAGCATTGAAATCAACCTTGGTCACACAAGACATAATCAGCCCCTTTATCAGTTCCTCTCTTGCCAATGACAGATGCTTCACACTCCCCTTTTCCCAGGTGTAGCCATTTGCCCAAGACACTTCTCAACCCGTCTACAGGTCTCAATTTACACACCCTGACAGCTCTCTTTTTCCCATCAACTGTGAACCTCAGTTGTTCACATGCTGAGAGCACTCTGAGAATCAGATCCAAACCCCAAACAGTGTTGGTTTTTCTGCCCCATCCACATCATCCCTTCTGCTCCTTCCAAACAGTTCTATCTAACCTTCACTGGTTTCCTCTACCTACTAAGCTAGTTCCACATTGGCTGCAATGTGTCAACATCCAAGGCCACATTGTTTTCACAGGCTCATGACACTGAAACAAAGAACAAGAATACAACAAACAGCAACCATTCTGACCCAGCGATGAGTTAACCCTGTCCCCACTCATTTCTCCTACTGTGCAATGTAACAGCAGGTGCATCCATTTCCAGCCTATCCTGGTTTGAAGTCCAGTGTCCTCATTCCATTTCCCAAAGCTCTTTTCTTCCTCACATATCTGTGTCTCTTTCTACATACAAGAGATAGTCCAAAACTTCACAAAGCGATTTCCAAGTCACCCAAAAAGGAAGCCAACACTCTTTGAACTTATCTGTCTTATACTCCAGTGAAGCGGTGGGTCTGCCTGTCAAGATGGCACCTCATCAACTCTGTCATCAGCCACATCCAACGCTTCTTCTTATCGTGATTCCAGTCCTCATTATGTCATGACGGCTTTGCTTCATCTGCTGGCAACATCCTTGTGCCTGCCAACCTCTACCCTATCCTTCTACATGTGCACTTCTTCCCTAAGAATTGATCTGGTCCTACAGCAATAAGACAGAAAGCAGCTACAAGTCTTAATTACAAATAATCTGAAGCGCCATACACACCAGCCTGCACTTCTCCTATCCCAACAGCTGTTGAGCCGCTCCATCTCCTCATAACTGTGCTCTTCAAGACCATGGCGGCAGCGGTGGTGCACCGCTCTCATCACATGCTCAGCCTTCAGAATTGATCATTACTACGAAGAAGGCGGCACCGCTTCCTCTTGCACAGAATGCCAAGCAAGAGCCTTTAACGTTGCTCTTTAAAGCAAGCTGATTCCCCTTGGGCAGGTGGAACTTTCTAAGACATACTGTGCTGCCAACACCACTGCAGCAGCTCCGAAAAGTTGCCCGCACTCTTCCCCTTCGTTTTTCACAGCCCGAGCTTCTAGGTTTAAACATCATCGATGAAAATCATTCATCCTAGGGATGAAAAAGGCGCATGTCATAACTTAGCCATATTTTGTCCTGGCAGAGCAATAGCATAGTGTTCCCATGGAATTACCTGTAGTCATGGATAATTCCTTCCCCTCATTAGCACCGGGCACTCCCTTCGTAGTAATGCCGAATCCCGATGCCAAACAAAAATTTGAATGTTTACCCCCTGCATTCACACTACACTATCACCATTCCCAAAGACATATGCATCATCTCTCATCCTCTCTACACCATTCTGGTTTGAAGCCCAGACCACCACTCCATTCCATTTTTCAAAACGTTCTCATACTCTCTCTACTAACTCCAGAGCCCTCAATCATTTCAGCGACATCTATCTAAGTAGAAGAAAAAGAAAAACCTTCGCACTTAACTGATATATACCCCTGTTCAAGCGGTGGGTTCCATGCTCAAGCTGGCACCTCACCCTCCCTGACATCAGCCGCCCTAATGCTTGTTGTTACTTGCATCCGCCGGCGCTTCTCCAAAATGAAGATCTCGCATATTAAATTCTTCATTGTCGCAGTACCCCAGTCTACATTAATCCCTAATCTTAAGAGTTCATCAAAGCCTGACAGTTCTGCTCTCTCTTGGCAGCCCCCTTACCATCTTGCCAAACAACTCTTGTTTCTCCCCTCATTACTGTTATCTTACCCTAAGATAAGATCTCCAACTTTGACAACAAGCTACTGTGGCCACAGCCCTTATGCATATCTACAGTCGTTCCCCCCACAACTCTCCTCATCTCTCAACAGGCCTAGATCTATATCCCTTCAAGGCAGTGACGGCACCGCCCTTCCTTTCTATCAACAGCACATAGTGTCAAATTGCTCATTCCACCGCAGGCCCCTATCCTCCAGCGATCCCCACTCTTTAAAGCAGCCTAATGATGATGGCATCGCCTTCCTTCATCTGGCATGAGAGCACGTTTCACCAAGCTGTTTCCTTGTAGGCTTATCCTCCAGCAAGCTCCACGTCAAGAATTCATCAAGACAGAAGCGGCACCGCTTCTCCTGCTGGATGGTGCACAGATTACCACGCCGCCCTTTTGTTTCCCCATTACTGCTCATCAGGCTTCAAGGTAAATCCAGCCAGCACAGCAGGGTTAGTCACCTTTAGCAAAACAGCTCTGCTAATCCATTGCAGCACCTGCACATCTTCCCGCAATCCTTTCCCTTGTCATCTTCCCCGTGAATCTAGGGCAACATCAGATGAATGACATCCCCTTAACGAATGAAAAATACAAGGGGTTCACATCCTTCAAACATAAATGACTTAGGAAAATTCAACTCTAGGCCTCAGATTTCTTCCCTGCACACCCATAAAATTCAGTGTGAGTGGAAAACACCCCCCACTGGTTTCACACTACATATGTAGTGTGTCTTCATTTTTAAATGTCTGGGTCCTCTCTGACCATGCCCCCTGGCTGAGTGTCCAGGCTTGGCACAAATGGTTTTAGGTCTCGTCGGCTTCTTATCCATTCCCTTCTTGCCCCATCTTTCAGTCTGCACCGTCTTCCAGCCTCTCCTGTCTTTGTTGTGCTTTCTACATCTTTGTAGCCATGAAGTCATAGGGCCCTTCCCATGGGGAGGTCATTGGAGATCGTTTTCCCGGTCTTAACATCATCACTTTACTATTTTCCAACAGTGTACAGTAGTTGTGGCCTGCTCGGTGTCTTTTCTCATAATCCCTTGCTTGCTGTTGCTGCCCCTTCTTCACACTTCTTTTCAGCTCAGCCTTCATTGCTGTAAGAAGTTGAATCTTCTTTTGCATCATAAGTGTGACCTCAGCAACAGATCCATGAAAATTTACCGCTGAAGAGATATAGTACAGTCTGTTGTCCATTCCCAGTCGTGGAGTTCTACTAGTCAGCACCTGATAAGGTGAGAATCCCGTCATAGCATGTACTCCCATCTCGTATCCAAACAAGGCTTTGTATAGATTTTCGTCCCACTCAGTGTCGTTTCCAACCCCCAACGTTGTCATACTTTGCTTGAGGGATTTAGTCACCCTTTCCACCATGCCATTGCACTGGGGCCAATAGGATGCACTGTGCTCCCTCTTTATCCTGTATTTCTGGCACGCCTCTTGGAATTCCCCTTCCCACTCCGTTCCATTGTCAGTAAGCAACGTGTGGGGGCAACTGTATCTGTCTATCACTTCCTCCACCAGAAAGCGGGCAGTGAGGGCTGCAGTGTGATCTGCTACTAGCGCAGCCTCTACCCATTTTGAGAAGTGATCTATCGCCACAAGAAAATATTGATTACCTTTGGCAGTCACAGGTAATGGTCCAGCAGTGTCAATTGCAACTCTGAAAAATAGATCCACTATTGGAATGTTGTGGAGTCTTGAGCTTCCTGATCGCAGCACTCCATTCTGCTTGGTCGACTGACACTCAACACAGCTCTTGAGCACTTGTCTGATGAGTTTTGTTCTATCATGCCAGAAAAATCGCCCACATACCTCCTCTTGCGTTCTGCGAATCCCAAAGTGACCAGTGGCCTCATGAACCTCCTTGATTAGTGCCTCTCTGTCCTTCTTTGGTGGAACTACCTTATCCTCAAAGTAAACTTTCCCTTTCAGATAGGAGTATTGTTTTGCTCGTTGCCTGGCTCTCTTCTTTTCTGCTTTTGTAAGATAATCATTGACCTCTCCAAAGCATAAAAGATGCATGACTTCCACATCCTCAAGTATGTCAAGTTCTCTCTCTTCCTTACCAGCTGTTGTTCCTTGGTTGTCTGAGCTCACTAGTGATTCCTCCCCCCACTTCTCGGCTGCATGTAATAATGACATCTGAACAGCCTTGGTAGGTGTACTCCATGGCAACCAGCCCTTCTTGAAGGCCTCCTTGCAGTGCGGAGAACCTTGCCCTGAGTGATTGGTCCCCTCACTAGTGTCTGAAGAGTAAAATATCTTGGTGAAGCACTCACCCCTCATATGGCCTCTAGCTGAGCACTCTGATGATGAGGTTACCTGAATCCTCCCTTTTGTCTCCTCCCTTGAACTGTGTTGAAGAGAAGCAGTTTCTTCAGAGTCTCCCTCTTCGTTCTGTGATCCTTCTTCCTCATGTGCATCAGCTGGCTGCTCCCTAGCTGGTTCATGGTCTCTAGTATGGTCACATTGATGGTGGGACATGAGAACATCAACTAAGTCTCTTCCCTTCCCTTGGTTGCAGTAACAACCTTCTTTCCTGCACCCACATTTTTCCAGATGCTTCCCCCAACCAGATTAATAGATACTGGTTGGCCAATGCCTTCCCGTTGTTTTATGGCTGCAAAAGTTACTTTCCTTTCTTCCCTGTCTAGCATGATGCCTGGCTCTGGCCCCCTTTTCAGGATACCATGAGCATAACCCTTGGTCAACATGCCCCCTTTGGAGAACCTATCTACCATAGGAACAAACTCAAATGAAAAGTCACCGAGCAAGTCTGTGCCACTATGGTATTCTGAACATAGCCACTAGTATGGATCCAAATCCGTTTCTAAAGAAAATGACTCCCCAGCAGTCTCTCCTTGAAATGCCAAAGACCCCAGACACATGCATAATACTCTTCTCTTTTGCAGATCATTTCCCCTCTCTCATTGTTGTAGCCAACTTGCCTATGAGCTTGTTCTCTCAACTCTTCCCTGCCCTCTTCATACTGAAATAGAGAAGCTATAATTGCACCCTTTTCCCACTCTAGCTTAAGGAGATAGGCTCCATCCCTCTTTCTCCCCTCCCTTTTTTGACTGTAGAGAGACGTAGAGTATACCTTGAGTTCCTCAGTCTCCTCTGCTGGTCCCACTGGATACATGCTTAGTGCATCTACGTTAGCATGCCTAGCACCCGCCCTATGAACAATTTTGAACTCAAAGTCTTGTAACATCATGATCCATCTACCCCTGCGTCCATAGGCGTCACTTACTGTTGCCAACCACTCAAGTGGTTTATGATCAGTTCTGATCACAAAGGGGGTTCCATACAGATACTGCCTGACATGTAAAACTCCCCACAGTAAGGCATAGCATTCTCCCTCCATAGGGTGATATTTGCGCTGAGCATCATATAATACTTCACTGGCATAAGCAATTACCCTCTCCTTCTTATACTCCTTTTGTGACAAAACTGCCCCCACCCCTTTGATGGACCAGTCTACGTCTAGGATGAATGGTCTTGAGAAATCTGGCCTGGCCAGAATGGGTGTAGTGACCAGCTTTACTTGCAGGGCAGAAAAAGCGTTTTGTGCCTCTGCATTCCAGCTAAACTTTACGTCCTTCTTGGTCAGAGTGAACAAAGGCACTGCCACTCCAGCATACCCCTTGACAGAGGGCCTATAATTCCCCGTCATCCCTAGATAACACTTGACTGCAGTATAGTTCTTAGGCAAGGGAAATCTTTCAATTGCAGCTATCTTATCTGGGTCAGGCCAGATACCCTCTTCAGAAACCACATGACCAAGAAATACCAACTGCAGGTTGGCAAAGGGTTGGTATACTGGCGGCTTCTAGTATACCAACCCCTCCTTGACAAACTATTTCATTGTCAGGGTTGAGCCTAAGATTCGCCCTCTTCAGCTTTTTCAGTACCCTTTTTATGTGCCCCATGTGATCTGCCCAATCCTTGCTATGTATGTTAACGTCATCTACAAAGACCTTAGCACAGTCTTTGATCTCTTCCTTAAGTACCCTGTTCATTGCCCTCTGAAAAGTGGCAGTGGCATTTTCCAGTCCAAATGGCATGACAAGCCATTCATACAATCCGTTCTTTGTAATTACAGCACTTTTGCTTATGTCATGGTCATCCATCTTGATCTGCCAGAAACCAGATTGCAGATCCAGTGCAGAAAACCACTTGGATTTTCCCAACTGGTTCAAAACATCTTGTATCAATGGCATAGGGTACGAGTCCCTTCTAGTCAGGCGGTTCACAGGCCTAAAATCACCACAAAAGCGTTTGGACCCATCCTTCTTGGGTGGAAGGGTGACTGGACATGACCACTCTGAACTACTCTCTCTCATCTTGCCTCGCGAGATCAAAGTCTCAATTTGCCCTTGCACTTCATTTTCCTCCCACTCTGACAGGCGACTGGGACGGCTTCTGCATGAGGAAAGCCTTGGGTGTCAATCGTGTGTTCCACTTCACTGCAATAACCCAAGTCAGCATTGCTGAGAGCAAAGCATTCTTGGTTTTCTCGCAGTTCTTGTTCCAATTCCAGCCTATGTTCCTGAGCCAGGTCTGGATTAATGCGAAGTCTGGCCTTTAGGCTTCTCCAGCGACTCTCCATTTTTTCTTCATGGCTGGGATCCCAACCCTCTCCCTCTACACTGTGCAGAGAGCTAGCTACCCTCATCTGTAGTGTGAAAAGAGGGGGGGATAAAACCCCTCTTAGTTAACCTCTAAACTATTCATTGCCCAGAGAGACTCGGGGCTGCCCTATGACTCACACCATAGTTAATTACTTCTATACTGTTCATGACCAGAGATTGATACCCTTATCTACGCCGCAGCGGAAGAGAAGACATGGACATGGTTATAGCACATAAGCATATATACTTATTCAGCCTATTTGTGTTAAAGATTAGGTAATTATGCATACACCAACCCGGTGCTTCCTGTACTGGGGGCTGCTATTTCATGAGCCATGAGCCATGAGCGGCATGAGCCATGAGCAGAGTCGTAAGTGTCGAAAAAAACATGAGCAGGACTATTTTCCGGAAATGAGTGTCCGCGGGAATAGGGTTTAGGGTGTAACGGTCATAGGGGGAGAAGGACCTCCCGATGAAGGAGGTTCGGCAATGTTTTTTAGAATTACATATTGAAAGGCAATGTTTCGCGAATGGTAGGGTGGTACTGCTCTGTACAATGGGGGCCCATTTCAGCCTACCAGCCACTTGCAAAATCCACCCACACTCCCAATCCCAAACGAAATGAGGAATGATGCATTCTGGGAACGATGGATACAAAATAGAACAAAAAGAGGGCACAATGGGGTTTTTATTGATCCACATGAATTGCATTTGAAGCACGTCTACTGTCGCGGCCCTTTGCCTTGAGGGCAGGGGGTCGGGACACATGAGGGGCTGCCCCTGTGGTGGGGGCAGCGGCAGCGATAGGTATGGGGGACTGAAGCACCCTTGAGTGCCCAAGGCACTCAAGGAGGCGGAGGCGCTCACTAGGTGGAGCCCCGCACACCGGGTTGCGGTGGGGGTGGCTCCACAAGGGGTGGTGGTAGCTTAGCAGGACTTAGTGGGAGTGGCATAGGACTCACCATGGGGGTGGAGACCTCGTGGTGGGAGTCGTGGGGAGTCTTGGGACTCATCACGGTCCATAGGGGCCGTGGTGAGTGGGCCAAGATTCACTGCGACTCATCACCGGGAGTCGAGGGTTTTCGTGGTGGT
The DNA here is from genome assembly GCA_030704615.1 of Takakia lepidozioides. Lineage (NCBI taxonomy): Eukaryota > Viridiplantae > Streptophyta > Takakiopsida > Takakiales > Takakiaceae > Takakia > Takakia lepidozioides. The sequence goes on from CM060732.1 coordinate 15,344,104, forward strand.
TCGCCATAAAATGGCATGGCTGGTTGTGAAACCCCCGCGGACAGCTACAGAAGTATATATAGGGAGTAGTAACCCCGAGAACGGTGCAAGCCCGTTGGTGACCAAAAACTAGTGAGTAAGCGAGCGAGCCGGAAAGCGACCAAAGAGTGGGGAGCTGTTCCGGACTGCCATCTACCAAAGGGAATTCCACTAGTCCCAAATAGGTGGAGGGTTTAGCGGGAAGCGAAGGGGGACCGTTATGTCCCGGTGAGCAGCCGAAGCTCCAAGTTGGCCCGGCGGCCAGGTTGGGAGTCAGGCGCGCGCATCAAAGCGAGTAACTATGACGTGAAGGGGAGCTTACCGAAGGGAGGTGCGCGACATCTACTGTGCTGATTGTGCAAACAAATCTTTAGCCCTGTGCCTTCTGAATACAAGTCACGTTGTCAATGGGACTTCGACTGCTCTGAGAACTAGCTCATGAGTCATCGGGCTCCTCCAGGTAAACTGGATTGCAGCCGTTGTACCGCCTCTGTTGATGTTCACCACAATGTTGTGCCCTTTAATCATACCACCATCGAATATGGAAAGCTTCACGTTTTCGTCGTCCACACCAATGCGAATGTCCCCATACAA